>CM052164.1:253598-308370 GCA_028455555.1 Augochlorella aurata | reverse complement strand
TGTTCTTTTGGTGTCTTTACACCCTGTAGCTCAGGAACAGCTTGTTCATTCAATAGATTATCATCTGGTACCAAAGAAACATCTTGTTCTTTTGCTGTTTTTACACCTTGTACCTCAGGAACAACTTTTGATACCTTCTCATTTTGTATTGCAGGAATAGCTTGCTCTTTTGATGGCTTTACATTTTCGGCCTCAATAACTGTTTCCTTCTCTATTTTCTCTACTTTCTCTACTTCCTCATTTGTTGTGTTAGATGAATTATTTATGGAATTAGCACCAATATCCACTGATGGAAGTTTCATTCCTATTATCTGAAATAAAGCTGATGCGTTCTCAGGAGTTTTGACATCATCAGTGTTATTATTCTGAGAATAATTTTGTCCACCATTTTTCTCTTTGCCATTTAAAACTACTTGCGTGAAATTGTCATCTTTTGCAAAAATATTTGTTGTAACTTTTTCACTATTCGATTCTACTTTCACATTAACAACTGTATTTTCTTTGTTTGGCACTACTTCTGGTTGTAAAGCTTTTGTTGCAAAAACTTGTTCTGTAGAAGATTTAGTAGGATTTACTTGGATTGTTGTACCATCGATAACTTCATATGGGGGTTTTACATTATTTGGCAGTTCTTTTGTAGATTTTACATCTACAGTTGTTGGAACACTTGACGCTTCAACATTCTTTGGAACAGGCGTCAACTTGTCAGTAACTTTACTAGATTGAAGTTTCTTATTAGATTTATTATTAGTAAGAAGCGTTGATTCAATAGGTACTTCATACTTCAAATCCTTGTGATAGACTTTGTATTCCTTCAAAAAGGTTTTTGATACATATCCTCTTGTACCATCTGCCTGCAATTAAAATTGACTGAGCATATCAATTTTGTCCATATTTGAATATTCACTGTACTTATATTTTACTTGTGCATATAAGAAATAACCTTCTGCAGTCTGATTATTTCAGGGTATTTTAATTTAAAATATGTAAATTTATGTTACGTAAAGTATCATGCGCTATATTTTTATAATTGTATACTATTATACAACAGAAACACGGTATTTGTCAGGAATATCCAAGATTTTGACTGGTGAGGGTTGAACATAAATATATTTGAAACATGATTTACAATATGAAAATAAAAATTAATAAGTAGTCAAATGTACCTCTATTCCCCACAAATCTCTTCTGCTGCCTGCTTCTTTACTGTAAACTGTGACTTCTATATTGGAATCAAATG
This sequence comes from Augochlorella aurata, assembly GCA_028455555.1. Lineage (NCBI taxonomy): Eukaryota > Metazoa > Arthropoda > Insecta > Hymenoptera > Halictidae > Augochlorella > Augochlorella aurata. Next base: position 307,130 of record CM052164.1, on the reverse strand, counting down.
ACAGTAACCCATCTTCGGGTGCAGCATAACGAATTTTTGTTCTAGCCTCAGATATGGGTACTACATAAAACATATCATTAAATAACTTAAGTGGATTTATAAAAGGAATGCGGTGTAAATCAAATACATATTGAAGTTAAAGTATGGCTTCAATTACCCGAACAGTCAGGGTCATAACATAATCGTTTGTTTGATAAAATAGACCAACACTGTGGTATAGCACTAAATATTATTGCAAGAAGTAGAAATACTACATCAAATATTCGATTTATTTTCATCATATTTTCACTATTGCAAAGTTCCACATCACTACTAACACTAACATATCATCATGACACAACTTCGGACAGTTCGGACTCGGACGCACATTTTAGTCACGAAATAGTTAAATAACAAGAGAGTAGAGTAAAGTAGAGAGTCAATTTGAGCACGGAGTACTGTATACAAGATACGAAGCTACGCTCGGAGTTTTCGATGTACCAGTTTCCAGATCGGATGACCAACATGCATGCAACGTTGTCGTTGTTTCAGGTTGATATTTTCATTAAAGTAAAGGTAGAGTTAAGTGGTTAGATGCCATTTTCGAGCGCGATGCGCGACACACATGTGTTGTCCACATCCACGCGAACGTGCAGTAACACAACCAAATAAAATGGCAACACAGTCGTGCCGTGCTATGCATGTATGTATATATGTGCATGTATATTTCTTGTGCTTAAACATAGCAAAACCAATCAGAATCGCGTGTTATGAGCGACTCTTATTAGAGGGTCTCTAGCTAATTAAATTTGTATTAACATAAACTGCCCTTTGTAGGAAATGTACACATAATTATCCTAGCATGTATGTTCTCAGTAGGTGCCTATAAGTTTAATTTGTAAGTTTATAATTCAGTTCTCTATGTTTATATACTCTCGAAATTTGTTGTTTTTATGATAAGTTTGAAATATGCAGCAAGCTTCGTGGATTGTGCGCATGAATTTTTACCTACTATTGATAAAAGCTAATTTCATAATTGGACTAATGAAACGTAAACCAGGATGTGCATTCTTCAAATCGCAAATTAATTTATTTAAACGAAAACTGTGCATCTTTTGATACACTTAATACGTCAACGTTAAAGTTAATTTTCATGTTTACTTATGTATACACGTAAATAAGTGGCGCTGCAAGCAACGTATTCAAGTATTGCAGCAAAGTACTTATTGTCTTATCTAGTACTGCGCCAACCAATTTCCTTAAACGCTTCTCGATCGATTAACGGAAGACCTAATTAACGAAGCCGAAACGTTACTGTCACATGATGCTACTCAAAGGATCATAATTGCGAAAACTTCGACAACGTCTGCACGTGGGATGTGTTCAGTTGGTGAATTCAATAGCCTAAAATAAGTAAAAGGATTCATACAAACATGCATACGTATTCGAATTATGTACATACGATAGAATTTTGATACTCTATGCAATATGATAAGATATATTTACGCTTGCTCACCAGATTAGCAACACAAAACAGGATCTCGATGGGTATCCGCTTTTATGAATCCTTCTGAATTCATCCGTTCCGTACTTTCAACGCGCGACACCCTGTATGCATTTAAATTAGTAAATGAGGAAAGAATGTTGATCCGAATTTGCGAAAGAATTTATCCGATAGGAACTATTGAAATGTTCGTCCGTGACAATAGTAATATAGGACTAGGGCTATCTAACGCCATGGAAATCTTCCTTTTCTATGTACTAAAATATTAAAGCTAATTTCGGAAGCAAAAGAAGATAGATATTTGACCGTGACTCGTGAGATCAGGTCGAGTTAAATATTATGGATGGTTAGCGAATTATGCTCTAAACTAAACGAATGAAGTTTTAACGTCGAGGAATTCAGAAGTATGGTTTGAAGAAATGTGGAAATGTTTCCAACATAAAAAACAATAAGAAAACTGCACGAATCTACAAAGGATTGTCAGAGGTTATGAAAAATATAAATGATTGGTATATACTGCGAATGTACATTGTACATAGAATGAAAATAAGCGTTTGCATTCAGTTGTTACGAAAAAAACGATATATGCTTATACTTGTGTCGCGACTTAAAATACATATTTTCATTTTTATTAGTTTCATTATTATGATTATACGACAGTTACAAATTACAATTTACCGACAAATAACTTGTCATGGTGTAAACAATAACACTGTACATACAAAAGCACAAATTATTTTTCGTTGAATATATTGGTAGAGTTTTTCCTAACGAATTATAGTATTTTCGCAGAGTATTTAGAAAAAATCACGACCCGATTATCATCCTCAGGCAATCTCAGGTATTCTCAGGCTGCTGGCTTCGGCGTATCTCGCACACGTTCTTCGACTTTCGACTCGACAACTGTCGACGACAACGGCGATCCGACTTCGAGTCGTTCGAGTCTCATTGATCCTCTACCCGCGGCTGCGCAGAACAATTCTCGAACAGTGGTGGTACCTGAGTCAACCAATCAGCGTCCGCGATTCCTTGGGTTCGCTCGAGTCTCGTGGTCCTCGGCTAGCCGGTCGCCTGTTGTTTTGCACCGTGGCTTTTCCGACGCGTTCGTTCGTTGATCTGGGTGGCGGAACGCGTGTCCGAACACCGTTGAACGTCAACGTGCACGACGAACCGCGAGCTCCGTCGGCAGCCACGGTCACGGCATAGACGATCCGCCGAGACTCCTGTCGTCCTGTCCTTGGCGACAATATTCAAGCGGATCATACCATACGCCCCCTTCTTGTCGCTGCAGTCGTCATGATACCGTACTCCACGTGCTTGTCTTTCGGGGGCCGTCGCGACGCTCGTCGTTGGGTGGTGCTACACGACGAGTCCTCTCCCTACCCGGTGAGTCGCAGAACGAATACGCACGAGCACGCACGACGTGTCGTGTCGCGTCGCGTCGCCGTCGCCGTCGCCGTCGCCGTCGCCGTCGCCAAGTCGCCACCGGCCGAAAACAAGTGCCTCCGTGCACCTCCGGGTTCGATGAACGTCTTCCGCAGTCACCTCGATTTTCTAGATTCGACCCCGTATCCGCACATCTGTATATCTTCTATATGTTCTCACCATGGTTCGGTGTTGTGTCGTGTTACGCTATATAAAATGTTCCTTGATTCGCTGGCAGACTAACGGATACATGGACGACCGATATACATAGAATAGTGTCAAGTGCAGGCATGCCGAACAGATTTTCACGCTTCGTCGAGTATCGGTCATCTTGCTATAAAATAACGCTTGAAAATATACATATATCTACCTTTACGAGACGGTAACAGAATCACTATATCTTGATGACTTAGCGATGCAATAAATTTATTTTGGATAGGTAGTAGGTACAATGGTTTTCGAATTCTGATCGTATCGGTTACGTTTTACGTGAAAGAAATCGGTTCGACTGACATCATTGATATCGAAATCTGTACAATTCTGCATGAGAACGACAGATCGATCGATTTACATATTTGAAATTTGTGAATTTAAAAATATGATCTAGGAGCATCTGTCATACTGCAGCAGCGGAACCTTCGCGTTTGCAAGTCTAAATTCATTTATAGGCGAACAATGAACGTAGGGCATTACGGCACGATGCGATGGAAGTATATTCAAATTTACGTCGTCAATATAATCTCTTTCGTCAACGGTGGTTGAAAGCTTGAATCACTTTATTATTAATACTCTCTGGAACCATGAATTTGCATGGAAATTCATTGCCTAACGACAACGCCTCCAAGCTTCGAACCAAGCTACCCGAAACCTGAAACTCTTGCGATTCGTAGTATGCGACAGACGCGATATATAAACATAAACAAGCTAAATTTAAATATATGATCAATCTCTATGGAGTCTCTAACTAAAAGTTCTAACGTCGTTACCTCTAATTACCGAGCATTCTATTTGTCATTTTTATTTCTTTCACAAGCATTCGTAGACAGCGAAGATAGACGCACCACTGTAAATCATTTAGCTGCATGCGACGCCCCGGTGTTTTTCAAGAACTAATTTTCACCGCGTATGCACGAAATAGGTTGTGGATGGACATATTTCATCGATAAACATAAAAGTTTCAGAAATTCGCGATGTTGAGGGCGCATGCGCACGCGTGTGCTTCGTAAACATGTCTTTGAAACTTTGTGCTAGAGCTAGGAACGAATTTTGAACGTTTCAATAGTATATGCTCTAAAAGCATGCAACTCTGAGAAACGGATACATACCGGGTTATCGAGCGGCAAATGACACACGCGCTTGTCTAGCCATTCGTCTATTTGTATTCTCTCCGCAATCGCGCGCACGTCTCTCGCGTCTCGCCTCATGAAAACGCGCCTAAAGGCATCCACAGCGACCTCTTTTTCCTTTATGTAACCCTAGGGCGCGGAACCGTTTGCCGCGCTTACAAAAGATCGGTCAATGAGGTAACAAAGAATTCTCCACCACATATTTATTTGTTAATTGTTATTTCATTCCTTGCAGAATTTATGATTTACATTTAGTTGAACGATCTTGCAAAGGATCGTCTGACGACCATGACATTTTAAGTTAAAATCAAATTCTAAATAAAGACAAATTATATTTTTACAAAGTTGCCCGATCAATCGTCACGTGACCACGTGAGAATTCACGTGAGAATTTCTCTTCGGAAATCAGCCACTATACGCAGAGGTTGTCCGTTGAAACACGCCACTCCGGGGAAAGCCATTATGGTGGCATTTCGTTCGAGTTGACCTAGCGGGAGGGCCACCGTAATGTCGCTAAACTAAATCCACAGTTTTTCCTTCCTCGTAATCTTCGTTTTCGCATTTTCTTTTATTTCAACGATGATTCTACTTACACAGGTCTCATAATTTGTCCAATCAACGATACTAGATAAGTGTTTGAAAAAAATACTTGTATCTTTTCCACAACAACTATTAGCCAACTGCAAAATACATTCTGGCTATAACGTATGAAGTTGCACAATATAAAAGACAATAAAGAAAAATAATTCCGAAAAGCGATATTTCAATTTAGAATCTTCTAAAATGGAACGAAAAAGGAAAAATTGAAAACCGTTTTTCAGAGTACTGTCAAACTGTTTTTCAAACGTGGAAGGACCGATAAAGAAATTTGGTGGCACGCTTGTTCCATATTTTTTCTTTTTTTGATGCTTCAAAGCTCTGCTTACAAAAAAGTTGTGCATGCATGCAAACGGTACCGTGTTATTCTTCCGTTCTCGAGCCACGGTTTGCAAAAATTTTCAATTGAACGGTTGATCGGATAAAAGCTTCACAATATTTTTCGTCAATTTGTCTTGGACAGAATATTCGGGAGGGAAACTGACACTTTTGGATCTGAATCGATCGTACACGATCTATTTTTCTTCTCGTTCAAACTTGATATCTTCGAGAATCGGATGTCTGAAAATAAAGTTTTATTAAATCAAAGGAAACATCTTTTCAAAGTAACATAATGAATTAACATTGTTAGATTCTTTGCCGAAGATACAAAGGAGACGGCGGGCTACGTCATTAAAGGTGAAATGTTTTCAGGATCAAAGAACTCGTCCAGTTGTTTCAGTTGTTTCGCCAACTTCTGGTACGGGGATTGTTCCTTTTCCTCGCGGTTGGTCCAGACGTTTGGTGGGCTAATTAAAAACGAAGTTAATCAATTGACTTAAAGTGCTTTCAAGATAGCGTCTGCGGTGTCAAGTTATAAGAAGAGAGGAAGAAGGGACGAAGAAAGGGGCTAACCATCCTACCGAAGCGTCTCGGTGTCTTCGTTAAAACGTATTTGACACGAGAAAGCCGATGCACCATTGGCTTTCCTCCTCGATTATTTACGAATTCTCATAAACGTTCGGTGGCACGACGACGATCAATTAGTGGTTTTAATATCGTACTTTCTAATCTCTTTTTCCCTGTTTTTTGCTTGCATTACTCCATCATTTTCTTCGAAGCTTTCGCGTTTTTTTTTTTCTTTTTTTGGGCGGAGGGTAAAAATCTGAACAGCGGACCTAAAAAGTAATTGCCAGAAACTAGATAGTCTGATAAGAATAAAACTCGATCCGGATCTCGACGGTGTACGGCACGAGGCACGAGGAGAAATTCGTTTCAGCCATTGACACGGTCCCATTTCAGAAGCACTGTTCCGTAGGCAGATTGTCCCTGCGAGATGTTTGAGGCTAGGAAACTGTTCGATAACACACAGGGCAGGCTTTGAAGGAAATTGGTGGGCTACAAGGATACGGAACTGCCTCGTTAAATCTGATTTCATCCGAACCGAAACGACAACTTGAAATTGTAGATCGCGGCAAATTATGAATCTATTTACATAGATGAATATGAAAACCGAGCCGAGCCCGGCCAGCGAATCTTTCAAACGAGCTGTCGACGAGGTTTTAATTTACAATTAAATATTAGCAACGTCTGCGCGTTTCTAAGAAGATCCTTGAAGTACTTTCTTCGGGCTTTTGCCACGCGCTGCCATTTGCTCGTTGTCCAGCGAATTAGACACGCGATCCTATGCACGGCCAGACGTAATTAAAAAGACGTTGGTATACTCGTTCCCGAGCTATTTCAATTACATACCGCCGTTTTCTGCAGCGGTCATACGTTCTATCGGCCAGAAAATTCCGAGAAATAATATGCAAAGTAAAATAATATTCACGTTTCGTTTCTTCGTAAAACGAAGAGACGAAAATATAAAGAGCGAAAAACAAAGCATGAAACGTAAAGGCGAAAGTGTGATGATCACGAGGGTGCCATTTTTCCGACGATCTACGTCGCTGTACAAAATCCTTTATCAAATTCAATTGGCTGCACCTTATGCTTGTATTATGAAATCCTTCTTACGTCTTTAGAATGTTATGTTTCAGGTAATCGTTCATTGCCAAAGCGATGCAAGATACATAAATTGTCTCGTTCTATTTGGAGAATGATTAAGGACGAAGCGCAAGGGTCTGCACTTAAACATTAGGTAATAAAATATGCTGAACAGCTTTTTCGCAGACCCTTTTTGGACATTGAAATCCATCTGTCGGGTCGTACGTTCACGATTCTAGATTACGAGTAAAATGTGAACGGCGGACATTGGACTTGGATGCTCCGTATATTTGTAATACAATGATTGTTTGGATACGCGCCGTGGCACACTGGACGCGTTGTACAAATGTTCTCCGCGGGCGTGTCAATAAAGTTATGTTTACGGCGACGATTTCAAGAGCAGATTTCACACGGGATGACGCGTCTGGTCGCGTCGCGTCGCGTCGGACAGACTCTGATTGCGGCGGCACAAGTTGCGATGCTCCGATCTAAATTCGCCGGAACGTGACAGCTTGAGGAATGGTTCGAAACACGTTTGCGCGGACGCCAAAATTCCTGTCGGAGCGCGTGAGATCGTTTCGCGGACAATTTAGTTGATGGTGACTGCGCCCTCGGCAGCGGCACCCCTAGACACGATCCGTGGGGTCCTCGGAGACTCCGAGGCCGGTCCTGCCTATTAGTAAATATTACTTAACATTATTACCTGTCATCTGACGTCATTCTCGGCCGGACTAACGAACGAGGACGTCCGTCCGTGCTCCGCTGCGTTCGCTTTGCGTGCTGCAGTTTGCCGCACTATCGTTCGGCTCGCATCGACTCCTATCGCATTTCGAATCGCTTCATTGACAAGTCGTTTCTAATTGGACGAAATTATCGTATCAACAGGTAGACGCAGAGATTTCCTCGGGGATATTTAATCAACGCGTACACGTACCGTACAATGATCCTTGTCTTTCGTAGGCTTGCACCCCTGAATCGTTGATAGTTCGTACGAAGCGACCACCAGCGTTCATTTCGAAAAACTTGTTCTCCGTCTCGTATTTGTATAGTACGTAGTCGCGTCGACGCATTGTATAGTATAGTACGGAATATAGACTAATGGCCAACAGACTGCTTTCTTCTCAAAGAATTTTCCGACAAAAGGAGGATAATTAATCGACTTTCGCTTAACCGGGATTCACTGCACTTACACTTTAGTTCCGCCTCTTTCTATAGGTTAAGCAGCAGGTCAGGAAAATAAAAATAATCCATGAAAACTTCATGCATGGATTGTGAAAGTTCAAAGGTTCGCATATAGGTATTTCTAAATTCTAGAAAGCAGAAGTGAAATAAAACGTTGCGTCGATGTGATACGTGTTCGAAGAGCGAACGAAAGAAGCTGATTCCGAAATGGTCGGACCGTGCAAGTGGTTTTAATCCGTCTAATCTGCCGGTTAATCGAGCATCTCTGTAAACGTAGCCTTCCGAATCGTTTCCAGCGTGACACGCTCTTTCACGCGAACCCTCTTACCTCCGTCCGTTTGTTCAGAAAACAATCTAAGTTTAGCATAGCCTTCTAAATGCGTCCGTCATCGTGGATCGTCGACAACTATCTTAACTCGTTTCACCTACCCAACAACACCGCTCTTCAATTTTCTCTCTCGATGATCGTTCCAAACAACGCGTAGGTAGCTGTCGCACGCGGCGTACGCGTAAATAATCCCTCGGATTCGAAACTATTATTACTAGACCGCGGATTTTTACGCGTTCGTAATCGAAACGGCTACGCGAACTTCCAAGCGGCACAATATTTTTACATTCTTCTCGATTTATCGACGATGCCGTCGGAAGAAGACGTACAATTTTTATTTCATTTCCGTTGCTTCCGATCGATTCGTACAATTTTTATTTCACTAATTGAAAGATCAAAGTCTCGCAGGGGACGGATTACGTTCGGTCATTGTTAATACGAATATGCATATAATTGGATTACAAATGTAAATGCAATCGCGAGGATCGATATTATTAGTTGGCGGTCGAAAAATTTCGGAATCGTCAATTTGTTCCACACCTCTGTTACGGACTAACGTATTATTAGGATTGCGATGCGACAAGCTGACTAGCATCGATGGTTTTGGTAAATTATTCGAGTTTCAACCAACTGTTCGCGTGGAATTGCCGTGTTCAGGTGTTCCAAAAAGCCTTTAACACCTAAATTTGAATATCTGCGGCGAAATGTCACGCGGGCGCGTAGCCGGAATACTTAATTAATACCTTCCGAGTATAAAATAGCCGCAGGTCCATTACCGATGTCAAACAGTCCGATATTTACGATTAGGGCACGTCCGTTGTTAAAAACGTTAATCGAATGTTTTCTATAAACGTTTTACAGGCTGCCGCTATTTAAGTAACACGCGGCAAAGTTTCTCGATCTCGATATTATTTCTGGCCTTCCGAACGAATTTGCGTTCCAAACAATGTTCAGCGTACTCTCGAGTGTTCTATTATCGATTTTCTATTTTCTATAATCGTTTTTCTGTTTTGGGATCGCTGTCCAAATAGAATTCTATATCGCTAGAATAGCTAGGCATGGGCGGTTCTTCGAAAATAGAATGTTCGCATTGAAAAGCAGGTAGCCTCCTGCTTGTCGTCGCGCATTTTCCCCAGATTCAGCTGCTATCAATATTTCTCGATAGATCCCTAAGAGACCCAAACATGGTTTCAGCTTATATGGTTCTTACAGGTACCGGGCACCCACGGTTTTCTAAGATAGGAGGAAATATTTGCGCCGAGAACAATCGAATATCAACATATAATTCATTTTCGACTCAAGGGACATTTAAAATGGCTAAACAAATTTGTTCTTCGTTCTGGTTCTAGGAAAAACAGCCGTACAAATCACAGAAATTAATCAGATACTATTTCAACCTAGTTTAACCAAGCCGTTTCCGCGCTTTGACAAGTCTGCATCGCGATGGAGAATTCTACCAGTAACCTATCATGCATGAATTACGATCGAAAAACTTTTAATCATCGTAACTGTGAAGGCAGGGAGCTAGTAGATCCGACGATGCTTTCACGAGTCTACCTTACCTGGAAAACTCATAATACTCCGAAATACGTATCCACGGTCGAAATGACAATATCTCATCTCACGGCTGTCGCAATTCCCAGGAAAAGATTAATGCGCCAGCGAAGGGTGAAGAGAAAAATGCCTTTGATCTTCTCGCCGGCTTCATTGCGTTCATTCTTCTTCCGGATGCCTTCCAGTTTCTGCTCCGTTCCGCCGTTCTGCCGTACGAATTTGAAAAGTGCGCGTATCAGCATCGCGAGCTAGGAGCAGCCTAAACACGGGTCGCTCGAGAAATGACCGTCCCGCGATGACAAAGTAGCGAGACAATGGTCAATGACGCGCTGCGGCCGCGGTCGATGCGATGGATGGCAAGTTCGATAATGTCAAGGGACCGACTGAAAGCAGCAAATGAATGGCCGGGGATTCGAAAACATCGATTCCCCTGGTTCAGACGACGAATCTTTCTCTAATTGGCATTTAGCCCGTTAACGTGGCTTACCGATCTTCGGGGAGTGCACTCTTTTCTACGTCGCTCCTGCTCCTGCTCCCGCTTCCGCTCATCCTGTTACGAGATCGATTTTCATCGGACCGCATCGCGGCTGCCCTGATATCCGACGTCGTGTCCTGTCTTTTCCGATTTTTCTCTCGTTTTTTTCCCCTCGTTTTTCCCTCGTTTTTTCCTGAGCAACGGTAAGCCCTTGTAGAATCGACAAGACATTTTCCGAGGAAAACATCGCGGCGAAGGAAAACCGGGTCGCGGAGGACTGAGAATGCGAGCTCCCAATGAAAAATATTCCCCCTCGATACGGCGGATCTATCGGGTAAATGGAACTTCATTGTACGCACCTGCGTTGCTCCGGGATTTGGAACTCGAAACTCGGTATTCGGTATTTCAAACATTTCTAAAGACCGGAAGGGTGTTATAACCATTCTATATACATATAGGGTGCCTGACTATTCAGTCAGGATTTATTAGCGAAGTTATTAGCGAGAAACATTGACCAATGAGAGGCGAGCTCGGCTGGCGCGAGGCGGATGAGCCAACGAGCGGACGCAGCCCGGTACTGCTCGTCAATTAGTATTAATAACGATACCGTCAAGTTTATTTCGATACTCCCAATCGTAAGTTACTCGAGCGGAATTTGCAAAAGGATAGCTGTTCAGTTAATTAAAAACGGAATCAAGTGCACGGCCGTCAAAGACAACTTCGATAAAATGTCAAGTGGAAAAAGGTTAGCTGTGAGTTAAGTGTGACACTGGTTAAAATAAGCCTGGAGCTTTTCGATAAAAGTCGCAAGTAAATTCCGGCTAGTCTAACATGCGTCGATAACACGATTTTTCGCGATCCACGGTATCACCGGTGTCAAGGTTATATTTCGCAGGTTCGCGCGTTTCTCAAATTAACGCGACCGTTCCGATTTTTCAAACAAAATCTACGAAAAGTTGATTTAAAGCTAAACCATTAAAAATTACACGAGACGCGTCCACCTGAAAATTGTTTGAAAAAGGAATTGGCTTCCCGGCGTGCACGATGCAGCGATCCACGAAATGCAGCACATACATGGAAATTCAAACTCGCGATAATTAAAAGAACGGCAGCACTTTGAAGTTTCGATATTGATTTCTTCGACCTTTTTAGCTCATAGATAGCATGATAAAAAATACGTAAAAATCAACCGTTTTTAAAATCCGTGGTTCACGAAATAACTGCACCGTCGCTGAAAATATTCGACGAAATTCAAAGTCCCTCGTGCCCAATGCGTCCGATCATGGCCTACCAATTCTACTTCCTGCCATACATAAGCGACGCAAACCTGGCAGCCTTTTCAACTCGTTTCTCTTGAAAACAAAGTTTTCGATGAAACAATTGCATTCTACTTTTTTTCTTATTTTTTTCTCAGATACCACCCTGTACAATTGTAATACGCGTAAAACACATAAAATCTATACAAGTTACAATGTTACGAACATGCAAGAAGTAATCCGAATTTTATGGCGGAACATTCGAACAGTCGATATATTCCTAGGATTTGCAGGAATCGGAAGGATTAAAGAAACAATCGATTAGATAAATTCTAGCTTTTTGGTTTCGGTTTGCCCAACCGAACTACTTCGAAGAAGATTTCGGGGTTCGTAGTCCTCCAGTTGCCTCAGTTTCTCAGTGTTTGTTCACCTTTTGAAAAGACTCGCCCTAATATATTCCCCGTCATGCGCAGCTGATCGCGGGTGTCCCTTTAATCGTTACGCGATAAACATAAATACACCGTGCGCGATGTGAGAAACCGGGGCGGGGCGGGCCGAGGTGGGGTAGGCCGGAGGTCCTCCGGGGCGCGAGACCATGGAACAGTATGAAATCAGTCAGGTGTACGTGTCGGGTACATAACCCTGTATAATGAGCTCGTAAGAGTCGATGAATCCCGGGCATCCCAGCTTCTGGAGCCGTCGCGTCGCCTCGCCTCGCCTCGCCTCGCCTCGCCTCGCCTCATCGCGCCTCGCCTCATCGCGCCGCTCCGCTCCGCGCCTCCTCTCATCGAGTGACCGTGCGCGCGCATTTTCTAGGCACACCGTCGCAACGCACCGTACTCTGTTCATTCTCGCCCCCGGACCGGACATGGCGGACCAGCCCTGTATCGCCACTCTTGCTGTGTCCATTCACGGTATTTTCCTCGGGTTCGCCGGCGAGTACACGGTTTTTCGTTCATCAACTTCTCCCCGAAACTATTAACAGCGTCGCACGCGCTGTTCGCGCGACTCTATAGGATCCCGAGTAGCACAAGCCGTCCGCCGGATCGCTCCCAATTTCGATTCCACCTCAATTCGAAAATCTATTTCTTCTTTCAATGATTTGCTTTCGCATTCTAGCAAATTAAGAGACAGTTGAAATTGATTGAAATCTTTCGAGCTACAATACGGGATCGAGCAAGCTTTATCGAAGCAATTCGATGTAGACCGATGAGAATCGGTCTGTTCGGTATTGAAGTAGAAATGAGAAATGGAGGCTATGATCGGACGCGCCGCTAGAATTTTAGAATCCAATAGCAAGACGTACTCGACAAAAGCAATAAAAAATTCTCCTCATCGTCGTCTACGTAGGTCTTACGCGCATTTACCCCATTTCGGTTGTACCAATAGATCAGGAACGACCTGTATATTTGCGCCAAAAATACCGAATACTCCAAGTGTTTATAACCATTCGTTTAGATTTGTCTGATTTCTATTCTAGTACAATAGATGCACGAGTTTCATTTACCTGTTCATTGTATGCTGTAATAACTCGGTAATACCTTGGTAATACGTTTGTTACGTGCATATTCAAGAATCCGTCGCATAAATTTAATGTGAAGTAACGTAACGTGACGTAACATAACGTAACATAACGAACAACGACTGATTTTAGACGTACGACAAGTACGTTCCTATAGACTAGGTTGAAAACAGAACACAGGTCAAGTCGTTTTACAACTCCAAGTGCAGTCCCCTGATAATATAGCTCGATTTTCCCCGTTTGGGATTGTCGTCGTACAAAGAGGAATGAGACTGATGATCGTGTGCTCGCATGTGCTCGCCGAAAACGTCGCATCGTTTGCTTCGTTCGCGTTCGCGATTGTCCCAGTGAGAATCGCGCTACGAATCACGGATCACGCGCGTATCGCACACGGCTTTTAAAATCGACTTATAATTTACAGGAACCGACAGAACCAATCTTTAACTTAGTACTGGCATTTTTCGTCTATTATCTCTGCAATTATTGAAAAAATAAACAATATTTCTCCGGCGATAGATAAATAGCGCCGGACATTTTTATTCGTTGGTTCGCTCGGGGACCCGACAACGAGAACGTCCGTGGATTTTTCGCTCGCGTGTTTTTAATGCTCGCGATAAATTTCGAGACAGCTATACGCGTCGATAAAAATTTCCGAGCGCAGCGTATTGCGCGATGCAAATATAACATAAATCCCAGCGCACGTGTGTTCTCATGAAACAAGTCTGATCGAGCACCGACGTTGCCGGATTCATGTATTCGCTATTAGGTATTTGACATCGAAACGTATATCATAATATTTGTTCCCGGCCGCAACGAATCGAATCCCGCGCTTCGGTTTCAACGGACGCTTTAAATTATCATTTAACGTTCAACTTCGACCAACTTCGTATCTTCTACGGCGAAAAACCCAACTTCTCCTCGCTTCTCCGCGCCCATTGTCCCGAAACTTTTGGTATCGTCTTTTGTTTAAAAATTGATAAACGGCACGCGTGTAGCTTCAGCTCGCAGCTGTTCAGAATTTCTGTTTAGCCAGCACCGCGGCGACGAAGCAGACGACAAATAAGACTTCCGAATGAAACGGTCGCTTTGGTCTTCGACGAAAGAAAAAGCTGCCATCCCGATTATTAAATCCCGATTCTGCCTTTTTCGCGAACTGGTTACTTGTCGTCAGCGGAGTTCTTTCAATCGATGAACGGATATCAACGAATTCCGTTTCGTTGATAGACCAGGTACACTTCCTCCGAGCGTGGCTTACACCGTGAGAAATCGTTCGCGGATCGCGTCGACGACTGCTTCGAAACGAATTGCTCCGATTGGTTCGAAGCCAGCTGAATAGGGCAACGCAGACTTTGACTCGCGTTCGATTTCGATAACTTTATGGCTTGATAAAGAGCGGCCGGCAACCCGCGCACCGACCGGCGAACGCTGTGCTATTTCTGTCAGTATGGTAGTTATCTAAATAAGGTTAGCGAATAATGTGTTCACTTACGCATTGATTCTTCGGAAGCGAAAGAGGACGAGAAGCTCTCGAACGAGATTCACCGGCTCGAACATGATTTGCTTTGCGCGGCTAAGCTACCGTGTAATGTTCCGACACGTTCCTCCGTTTCGAAGATGGTCTATCGAATCGCGCTCGTCGAGCAATACCGAATTCCGAGTCGTTCCTTTCCCTTAACCGAAATCGCTGATCAGCGACGTTTACGCTTGTACCAAATCCGATTTATACAATTATGCCGTATCCGATGCGAAATTAGGCTGTCGCGTCTCAGGCTAGAATAATTATTTAATTCAACCGTGTACGAGTTTGTACCGTTTCTTTGGATGGCAAGTAATCGATTCTAATTGAATTCGTCTCGTTTCTGTTGCAGACAACATGGCTGGAAATATCGCTACAGGTACAGTGAGTAACCTCATTCTTCTAACCATGCTCATGATCCGTCAAATAGTCGATCGATTTCAGAAGTTTAGAGCACGCAGTTGGTTCCTCAGACCTCTCGGACAGACCACTCAATAAGAAGAGTTGACGAAATTATTATCGGGAGTTATTATTTGTCGTGTGATTAAGGTAGCATTCCCGAGGTTGTTCCGAGCGAGGTACCGCACACGATCGAGTGTTTCGGATAGATCGTCTATTTGTATTTTTATATTCCAATCGTGCCTTAAAAAGGCGTCCTTACAATTTCAACAAAGTTAGAATAAGAATAGAGGGTGAACCGTTCATTTTAGAAACAAGACTCGATAGGTTTTATCTTGGGAGGTCTCGATGCGTTAACAATAGCTCAAATGCAACCATACGTTAACTCTTTGTACTATAACGACGAGTCAGACCGGCGATGAAGATTTTATACAACCCAAAGGAAAATGTAATTTCCTCCAGGAAAAATGAATATCCCCGCGCAAGGTACCGACTGGAAATAAAATGGCACGGGCCGGTGCACGAGCCCACTTTCCCGGGTTAAAACCGCAATAAGATTCGAAGCAACTCCCCCTCCCTGTCGCCTCTTCAACCCCCGGTACGCCTCCGGAAGCGGCTTTCCAATGAAATCCGTAAGGGATCAATAAATGAGGCCATCTTTTACACGCATCTTACGACCGCGAAATCGTTTCCGGCCGTATCCTTCGAGCCTCGAGCAGTCACCCGATCTCTCTCTTTCTTTCTCTCTCCCTTTCTCTCACGGAGCTGCCGAGTAGCATGGTCCTGGAAGAGCGAGCCTGGCACGCGCGTGTGTAAATGTGTGGTTGGTGACTACGCGACGCCGATCCGTGCCGAGCCGAGCCGCGCCGCGCCGCGGCGGTGGATACGCGCGTACGCGCGACCAAAAGAGGGAGGGATCCGTTATTGATCTCCTCTCCTCGCGTACGTGTTCCTTCTCTCCCTCTTCCTAGGAGAGAGTGACAGAGAGAGAGAGAGAGAGCGAGAGAGAAAGATAGAGAGATGGTACCGAGGGAACGCGAAACGATGGCGGCGGTCGGGTAGCTACTCGCGACGAGAGCTCGACGCGTAGTGAGAACCACTCTCCTCGTAGTTGTAGGTTGTTCGGTTCGGTTCGGATCGGATCGGATTCGGAGTTCGGAGTTCGGGTAGTCTGACCGGGAAGGGAAGCGTGGCCAGGTAACGAACAGAACCGAGCGCCGACGGAAGGAGCCGACAGCGGCCGAGCTCGACTGTCGGCCGAGTCTCGAGTCTCGAATCTAGTGCTTCGGTGTTCAGTGCATGCACAGCGGCCGGCCGGCGTGCATAGTCGGTGATAACGGTGTCGCGGTTCCCGGCTTCGAGTTTCGGCTTCCGAGAAAGAAAGAGAGAGAGACTTTTTCTTTCCTCGAGGGGAACGTGCGCAAAGGAGGAGCCGCCGCAGAGGGCCCCTCGTGCTCGTGGCCCATTTGGCGCCGGGCACCGGGCCTCGGGGCCCGGGGGCCATCCGTTCCCGTGCCCGTCCCCGTTCCCGTTCCCGCAGCACGCGGTCATGGAGCTCCTAGGCTCGTCCCGGTGCGGCGCCAGCTACGATATCTGTGCGCGGGCGTTACCCCGTCGTTCTCGCGTATTAGTTAGACGCTCTCGCGCGACAACTGCCAGGCCTTGTGTATTTTGAACAAGGTACCGTGCTCGCATCGCCGCCTCCCGCGATCAGTGTCTCCCTTGCTTTTCTCTCGAGTCTCTCCCTCGGACCCACCACCTCCGGTCGATTCGATTCGACACTCTTCCTCTCTGCTCTCTCATCCGTCTCTCTCCGCGAGTTCTCGCCGCGTTTTTCTCGCGAAACCGAGCTTTTTCACCGATGCTATTCGACGAAGAGGCCTTCGTCGTCGCCGTCGCCCCCCGTCCATCGCCTCTCGACTCCGCGCCGTTAAGCTTTCGCTGTCAACGCACGAACCAGTGGAACACCCAGTCAGACACGCGGAAGAGGTCTTCCGCGTTTGAAACGATAACGGCCGACACGCTTCTTCTCTCTTCGTTCCGTGGGACATGTAATTGTACGCTAGAACAGCGAGAGCGAGACCGAGGCGACGTTATCGGCGCAACGTGCTGAAACGAGCGCACGGAGCTCGGTCCTCTTTTCTTCCCCTTTCTCTCTCTAACTCTCCCTCTCCCTCTCTTTCTCTCTCCCTCCAACTCCCTCTCGTTTTCTTGTTCGTCGCGTACATGCTCTTCGAAGTGGGCTCTTGGCCACGCGGTTGTAATTGCTGCTCGGTAAGCTGAAAACAGTCTCGCTGGAAAAATCGAGGTCGCAGCCGGACCGGGGAGAGAAGTGGCTTTTGTTCTTGCTCATTTTTATTCCCTTTCGCTGCGCTCTATCTTATCGCCAGGGGTGGTTTAGTTAGGGGCGGATCTCGTTGTTTACTGGACATATCGAACGTCTCCTATCATCAGCGGAGACGATGGAAAGAATGGGAAGGAGATCGACGGACGTAACAACTGATTAAAACTGGCGCGATTAACGAGTGCACAGTGGACTCGGACGTTCTTGCTGCGACAATCGAATCGAACGCAACTGTTGGGGGTTAGGACTTGGGACTGTTCTTGCTGCGTGAAACACGTGCCACTGTCGACACGAACGGTTAACCTAATTCCACGGGGCGATTCTATTGATTGCTCTTCGGCAAACCAACAGGTGAACATCGATTGTTCCTCATTATTCCTAGCAACGTCCGATAGAATTTTCAGTTAGGATCTCCTCGAAACACGCCGCGACGTCACAGTGACAGTGACAGTCGCAGTCGCAGTCAGAGCCGCGACTCGCGAGGAGTGTAGCGCGCGTGTTGCGTGACGGGTCGCGCCGAATCGCGGCGAATCGAAATTACCCGACGATCGAACGCACCCGATGAACCGCACAGTGACACCGTTCGCGCGAACTTCCATACATACTTACGTGCGCGTCTACACGAGGGTTCCTCATCCGGCGCTCTCTCCTTGTGTCCCGTTCCGTCCCGACTCCTGACCACGGTGCACCGCCGACGTCGTTAGACGCTATCGGACGTAACTTCACGCCAATCGATAGTTGTTCCCGGAGAAAGAGAGAGACGGAGAGCAAGCGAGCGCGATAGACGGATAGATAGAGAGAAATAGAGGGAGAGAGAGAGAGAGAGAGGGCGAGCGAAGCTCCTCCCCCCTCGAGCTTGCGAAATCTTTGGTCCTCTTTTCGACATACCTTAGTCGTGCAGGTGATATGACGCGACGCTGCCCTGAATCGCGAGGGAATCGATCGGCCAGGGGCGCGAGGGTATTGCGAGGTGGCGATCTCGGGGAGGGTATACACGGTGTCGGAACGATGGAGGAGGAACACGAGGAAGTGAAAGATCGTCGGGATACGTTTTGGTGAGGGGAGCAGCTCTGCCGATCGTGACTGTTGCCGGAAGCCTCGACGCAGGCCGAGTCGGAGCGAAAGCAAGAGCAGGAGCAAGAGGTAGAGACGAAGAGAAAGAGAGAGAGAGAGAGAGAGAGGGTGCAGTGGGATCGGTTTTTAAAAAACCTGGCGTCTCAAACACGTGAGAGCAGCTCTCGCGGGACTCGGACCCGTCGACGGACCAATGGTGGATCCTTGTCCAGCCGGGGCAGCGCCACGGGAATGCAATGCGGCCTGTGCGCCGTCGTCGCCGGACTCTTCCGGAGAGCCATGTGCATCGCGGGTAGCAGACGGGGATCCGGAGAATCCTGCTACCAGGAGCTGCCTGCCACCGCCGAGGCCCAGCCGCGACGGCACTCGCAGCTCGCGCCGATAGAAACCGGCCTGAAGGCGGCGGAAATAGCGGAACACGTTAAAGAGGCTGTCGAAACGCAGCAGGTGAGGTCATTTTATGCAGAGACACGCGCCGCACCTGAAGCTTTCGCGATATGTAACCTGCTGCTTTACGATATTTAGAATCCTGGAACTACCGGGCCCGTAGAGACGACGTCGGCTCGACCCTGACATTTCTATTTTAGGATTATTCTCTCGAAAGATCATCTTATTGGATATTAACCCCTTGCACTCGAAGCTATTTTTATTCGATGTACGAAACATGTATCGGTACGCGCTGTCGGAACGTGCTTGCTTTCTCAACAGATTCGTAAAATAATATCGAATTTTGAAAATGTTCAAATGATTTTGGTGCGCGGTAGAACAATTTCTAGCGGCGCCTCGGAATCGCCACGCGATTGCGAAGGGTTCGCAATCTAAACCTGTATTCGCGAGGTTGTGCCGAGGCACTTTTAGTGCTCGGTCGTTCTAACGTCGGACAACTACGGTAGAACCACGTTTCTTTGAACTTCCCTGGGCAGAACAGTTCTGAGCTGTTTAGGCAGGAGGAATCACGGGAGAAATAGCAGCGACGATGAAACTCGTATCGGTCAACGTTAACGTATCGAGAGTGCAAGCATTTGTATCTACCTATCCCAACTATATTCTCGACGTCCTAAATATACACACTATGTGTTTACAAATGATCTTGAATACATCGCGTATCGCTCGCATTTACAAATCGAAGTTACAGATTTATTAATCTTGTTAAACGACACGTAATAGACGTGGTTCTACCGTAGAGCGTCGTTTCGAATAACGCGTGGGTTAGGAACGCCCCCACGTGGCTAGCTCGGTACTACCACCGTTTTCGTAAAATTTTCAAGGACAATGTTTTCTCGGATAATCCGATTTTCGGTATGCGTGGACTTTCTTTTAAAATTTCTTATTACGCTCTAACAGACTAATATTGCAGCTGA
The DNA here is from genome assembly GCA_028455555.1 of Augochlorella aurata. Classification (NCBI taxonomy): domain Eukaryota; kingdom Metazoa; phylum Arthropoda; class Insecta; order Hymenoptera; family Halictidae; genus Augochlorella; species Augochlorella aurata. The sequence continues at coordinate 287,303 of CM052164.1, read as the reverse complement.
CCGGTGTCATTAGGGTACACTTTGACCCAGAATTTCAATGAAAGCGAGGGGGGGGTGGCAATGGAACAGAATACTATAAGTAAATCGTCAACTAACATTCTCGAAAAATAGAGCATTTTTGGGAAACCTGAAATAAAAATTGTATATTTTTGATCAAAGGATCCAGCTCTGGATTGGTATCACGGGTCGAGGAAAAGCTTGTTTTCATCCGTTTGCTATAAAGATGATATTCCCAATTACGATATCAATCGTTCGTAATTTTCTGTGGACTAGCAATCCAATAACCATTGTCTCGCATTGTCTCGTCAGTAGCTGCGCTACTGGGACATCCACTCGTTTCTTCATCAGTTAACGACACTCGACCCGGTTTAAAATTTACAACACCAGCGATGAGCAATTGCTTAGGAAGGATATTATCTAACAAACATGGCTTTTAAGCTATTCAACTTTTAACCTTGTCGATTTTTATCCGTTTATGCAGGAACGCCGCATCCATTCCGTCGTTCGATGTCCCAAATATCTATATTATAGCATTGGAATATTTTTTCGAATATTTCAGGAATTTCAATTCTCTTCTTTCGGCTTTTTACACTGCTCTGGATCCTACACGTACAAATTAGTCGAACAAAGTCATTTAGAAAACGATTCGTTCAAAATGACTTCAAGCAGTCGTCAATTTCAAAGACGACACATTCGTTGGCAGACGTGCGCGGGCTGCATATGCATAGTATAGTATAATATACTATATGCTATCTCAACGAGAACATAAACAGCTGGCTTCCGGTATGGTATTTACGAATAATATGCCGAACAGCAACGCGTCTCCTCGGAAAGCAATAATCCATGTATTCCGATTGTTCCGTTCGCGAGCGTTAATTTCATATTCTCTAGTTCCTGGTTGCCGATCAATTGTCAAGTATACGGAAACGACAAATAGAAATTGGAGCGAGTCTGCGAACGAGTCGAATTAACGCTGGATAATTTGGAGTCGATAAGATCGAACGAAGGACGCGAGACTAGAAGCAGGCTCCGCATTCTCCGAAAACAAACCGCGTCGATCTCATGTTTAGTATCGCTTTTAATCGAGGAACGCGGGATCGTCGAATTCCACCGAAACTCTCGGTAACTGAATATTTTTTAAGCGATGGCTGCATTAAACGATAACAGGACCGTTAACGAAATTAATTTGATTCAAATCAACTGAGATCACGTGTCCCGCGATACGCAGAAGTACGATTGCAGTTTACTCCGGCGTGCAACGGTGCATCTTTACATTAATCCCTTGCATTCCGAAGCGTTCCCAGTATTTCATTAGACACGTTGCATCGACAATATTTAATTCGATGCTACTTTGATGCGAAGGTTTATTATATTATGCGCAGCATTCCAGGAATTTTGCAATTCCATTGTATTTGTGTAGCATGTGATCGCGATGCCCTTCTGCAAAACGCGGCGTAATTGAAATCGGACGAATTGCCGGGATAGGCGAAGATTTTCGAACGTTAATTCCCAAAGTGGTAATTATTTAATTCCGACTTTGTAGATTTATAATATTGCGCGTGCACTCGCGTATGGAAAATTCCCCGATAGCTGACAGATACATTGTCCAAAGAGGATGCCGAGCACGGAAACAACGACGGCTTTCTATTCGAATTATTATCGGTTCGAATTTTAATTCTAGTTCTAATGCTACCACGAAGAAATCTTCGTCTTCGTCTTTCGATTACAGCGTGTCACTGACCGCGAATCTTACCGACATGTCTCGTGCGAGCTCGTCTCGCGTCGGTGGGATTTTCAATTGACCTTGGTAACCGAGAAACTCCGAAGCCTCTGAACGTCAAATTTTTCCTTGCAAACGCGTTCTTCGAAATATTTCACTAAATTGTACATACGGTAATCCGTTCACCGAGTCAATGGTTCAGCTGTTATTTTCACAGCAGCGCCAGCACCTGGATACCGAGTCCCGAGATTTCGTGGCGCATAGATTTTGCTAAACAGTGGGCTCTGCAGCGGAATAGACGGAAGTGCAACTAAATAACTACGAATATTGAATGAGCGTGTTAGCAACTGGGTCGGGCACCCAGACTTCTCTGCCTCACGATCTTGCCCTACCAATTTATCTTCTCGCAGTTCCTAACAGATACATATATGTACACGCTTTACGCTGCCCACTTCCATTGTTTCTCATTTTGGGAGCTCCATCTTTCGACATATCCATTGAAGCGGCTACACATATTCTGCTTCCGGACGCCATTTTTTAAGAAATCCGCAGAAATTCTTTTTGAAACAACTGTTTGCGTACATTGATGGGAACTTAGGGTACGCGAGGAATATTTTGGAATTGAAAAACGATAACGATTACGCTAGTTGTATTCAATTTTATCGGGAGCATTTTTCAAAAATTGCTATGGTATGGACCAAAATAACACAGCGATCTTGATTATCTACCATCTAAAAATGGCAATATCTTGAACTGAAATTTTTGATTTTTTTAAATATTTTTTCGTCTTTAGTATTTCACAAAGACGGGAAAAACCAACGACGGATCTGAACAATTTCGGTTTATTTATGCTTTTAAGTTGCTAATCATTTCCGAATTTTTAGCATATTTTCAAAATATACGTTCCATCGTGAGTTGTCTCGGTACGTTTTACGTATTTTTACAAAATTAAACAAAGGTTATTTATCGGCGTTCAAAAGAAATTACGATGCACACTGGAACGATAAAGACATAATTTCACATTTTTAATAGCGAGCCTTGAAATATTTACGTTCTGTTGCGCAAACGACACCGTACGTTCGGTTCTACCTATATACGAAAGTAAGTTTTGATTAGCGTAGATAGTTGAGTGACCTTGAACATCCATTTAAGTTTCATCGTCTATAGACAACGCGCCGCGAACAATATTTTTCTATAAACTGTACACTTACACCGTTTCCGTGTTATATGAAACTAGCGAGACCGCTTCATTGTCTTATTGTATCACTAAAAATAGCGTTCGCAAATTATCAAGTTTCGTCTGTCGCGATGCTACTCTGAATCTTGTTGGAAGAACAGAGATCGTGGAAGTCCGCGGAACTACTTTTTCGTTCAAGCTGTACGCGTCCGAGTTTATTCGAAGACTTCTTCGCAGAGTTCTTCGTTGCCAAAAGTCCAGGTGAATTCGAACACTTTCCCTAATTACTTTCGCTGATTGCGTTGATTATAAAAATGCATAGCATCTAATTAGATCGATGGACTGATCCTTCCGATAACGTTCCGAAATTCATTTGCATCCGCTCGTTTCTTCCTTGTTATAATATCAGCTTTCGATAACATATTATTTCGAGCCATTTCGTAATTAAACTCGTAGAAGCAGCTGAAATATCGTGGCGACCGATCGTGGACCACACCGCACACACCTAATCGGTAATCAACACTCGAGCGTTTCGCATGAAATTAGGTGCGCGCGAACTCAATCGAAAAACTGAATGATTGCCGCGTGTGTAGGTAACGTGTAGCGTGCACAGTGTACGTACACGTTGCGTAATTATGGAATGCAGGAATCGTGTTTTGAAGTTTAATTCGATGCGACCCAAATTTCAATTACGAAATAGTTCGGTGGAAGGAAGCCAGCAATATTTGCAAGCGCACAGCCGCGTTACAACCGCGGACCTTTCAATTAGGCTCGCCGGAAGTTGCGTGCAATTAGGTAATAGGATCGTAGAATTTTCAAATATATTCCCGAAACAAAGACTCGTATTCCTATTCGGTAGATATTTCAAAGTTCACAACGAACTGATAATATTTTACAACAATTCCCACTTCTTTGTAAAACGTCGGTAAATCATAAGTTGAATTGAGCCGAAAGATAACAGTTGCTTAACAAATTCTTGCGAGAAAGATCGGTAATGGAGTCGCGTTTATTATTCAAGTCGAAGCTACTAGTCGCGAAATGGAACGGCACCGAGATGAAATAGAGAAACGATGGGAGATTTTCTAGCAAAAGGAATAAAAATTGCTTTCTATCGTTAAGGAAGTCCAGCTTGCACTGTCTGGCTGAACTTGACCCATGGCCCTAATTACAACGGAGCTTGTTCGAACGTTGGCTCAAGGTCGTTCGACCAAAGATTTTCCTCCCGAACGCTCCGCTTGTTCTCGCACCGTGCTCAAGGGGAAGAGACGTTAAAAAATCGCAAGTCAACGTAGAAAACTGATACTTCTCGATCGAGCTGAACAATTGGCGAGCAACGTTCGGTAGACCGGCAGAAAGATCTGGAAGCAAGTAATCGAGACGGAGCTGGTGCTCGGCCGCGGGCCCGTCTAACTCCGAATCGGCCGTGCCCGGTCGAATCGATGCTCGTTCGTCGCTAGATAGATAGTCGAAATAACGTTGATCATTTCGTCGGATGGTCCGACCGTGGTTGTCTTGCTCCGCGAGGCTCACCCTCTCGGTGTGAATTTTAAAATTAGTCTTAAGGTCAAACGTTGGTAGCTGTCGTCATCGTTGTTCCTGACCTAGACTCGCTGGGGTGTAAACTTCGGGACGCAGGCAGGGACGAGGACAAGGTGCGAATGGAAAGAAAGGAAAGGCTCGATTTACACACTCGACGTAAACTCGCCTCTCTGTAGAGGTGTATTCGCCAGTCCGCGCCGCGTCGCGTCTCGCGTTCGCGTTCGTGACGTAAGCATCGAGCGAAGCACGCGAGCCGGCGCGGCTCGGCTCGGCTCGGCGCGGCTCGGCTGGGCGCTATATTAAAAGTTGATTGTCGTGAGTCGTGACTTGGAATCTACATCGCGGACGTACGGGCGCACGTTCGCCATCCCCGCACGGAACTGCACTTCTCTCTTGCCCGATAACGCTGTCCGACACCGATTCTCGCGCATCCATTCGCAGACGATTCTTCTAGATTTTCATGCGATCGCAACAAAATTTAGCTCCCGAACTAAATTTTAGCCCCGTCGAGCTCCATCGTTCGAATCGCCAACTATTGTTGGCTAATTGTTATTGCAACGATATCGGTCCGAAGCGCGACAGTGGCCAAGGAGAACAGGTTCGAGTAAGTTATGCCGCACCGTTGCTTAACTCATCGTAGATAGTCTCCTTTTTGTTCGCGACCAGCGACGTTTCAATGAACAAGATATCGGACGAGGTTTAATTACTCCCCGAGAGCCTAAATCGAAGAAAGCTGGTCCCGAGAACGTAGCTATTCCAGTGAAGCACCTGTCCGTTCAAGTTCACGATTTGTTAGTTTGCATTCATTTTTCGAGTTAACGTTTATTCACGCGTCGATCGCTTCCTTTACAGAAATCCGCGAACAACAAGGTACACGTTTATCTGTAGAACAGGTTCGAGACACGCGTATAATCGTTTCTTCTCCTCTTAGGTGTATGTTATCGAGGCAAGCTGACGCAAATCTAATTTTCACATATACACATAAATCGCAGACGCCGACGACGGCGGGGATCCCGCAATTACCTACAATTACGCGATCTAAAAATAGTGTACACCCGTTTAATATTCCGAGACATGGTAAAACACCCAACCTCTCTCGACGGCCGTGCAGCTCGATTTTTGATTAACGTTGTGTCGCAAGCGTTTGCAAATATTTCATCGACCGCGCTTCCGTGATAAGGAGCGTTAAAAATATCTACTCGTATTCAAATTATTTTAAACTTCTATTCTTGCTTCTTACGAACGTCTTGGTTGGCGTAGCAAACGATAAATTGCTTCTTCTTCAAATACAATAGACTCGATATTAGATGTAAATAAAATATTCTACGGAAAAATAGTTGTCGCATCTATTCGATTAGAATCTGTGTCCCGTAGACAGCGACAGGAATCAAAAGTTCGAGGGAGTATTATGGATTCAGCGGCCGAAAACCAAGGTGCGCTCTCGTGCAAATGCATAGGCGAGTATCGTACGCTCGCGATGCGATTTTCTTGGTAATTACGATAATTGACGATATGGAAGTATCACGGAATAGTCTGATCGCTGTTTCGTGGGCCGGTTCGTACACCTACACGTACGCGTACGCGCACTGGTACACATGTACGTACACGTTCACGTAGACGGGAGGTAAGACTCGCGTGCTCGTAAACTAAGCGAAACAAGTTTATGAGACGGGACGATAATACGGTTATCGCAACCGCTGTGTGCCTGACCTACGCTTGAAAATAATGCGATCTTCCCGGCAGGCAGTCTCAAACTTGCTGGAATCGGACTGAGGAAGTTCGGGTAGCATCGGGGACGAGGAGAGAGTGAGATGGCGGGAGAGAGGCAGAGACTCGTACGTGCTCGTGCTAATAAAATCTAGGTTCGATAGAAAAGTTCTAATATCTTTCGAACCGAGAACAATTTCCAGGGAGGAATCGTATGCGAAACGGACTGGCATGCCGCGCCGACCGACCAGAAACTTCTTCGAACCGACTCCGAGTGCTCTAAAACGCGATTCCAGCCGAGCAAAATCATTTGTCTCTTCATTGCATGTCCACGAATGTTCGTCGCTGTAATATTCGTATTATGTTGCTTCCTCGCATTCGTCTTGAAGAATTCGTCTTTAACAATTTTAACGGTATTATTTCATTTTCGAACGTAATTAATTTCGATTTTCATGGTTTTGCACACAATTCGTGAAAGCGCCGATTGCGCGTCTATGATCAACTTGTTTTACTCGACTGCTTTTATTCGGATCGATTACTAGTAATCGTTTGGCTCGATCTTATCTCGAAACGAATCACAGTCGTGATTTAATCTTGTTATTTGTCCGACGACGATAGCTGTTGCGCGTTCTTTAACGGTCGGGCGGCGAGGCTCGGGGCTCAATTTGCGCCCAGAGTATAAATATCGTCGCTCGATTTCTGACAATTCATCGAAAGCTCCACATTTTTCGTCTAGAAACGGTATCTTAAAAAATAGGTTCGAGATAATCGATAAATAAAATGATAAAAACATAAATGGAATGTTGTAGACTCGTTGTCGGTTACGTTTCCGCGAAAAGGGTCCGCCGTTCGAGTTTTAATCTTGAATTTAGACGTCTTTCTCAAATGGTCTTAAGCGATCGAAAGAGTAAAACGGGGCCCGACTGTAAGTAGAATTTCGCCAGAATAGTTAAGAACAAGAAGTTGTTTGATTTCCTCGGGGACACGACGCGGCAAGGTTTTCTTCGCGCTCTTCGTTTCAAGTAGAACTGCCAAGGATGCCTCAAGGTCGTTAATTTTTTTTTAGTAGCACGGTACTTTCATATTTATGTTGTTATAACGACCTTCGGAGCTGAACACTAGGTCCGAACCGCATCTCGCGATCATTCATGGTCGCCGGAGAAATGTAGCAGTTCGGGAATACGCGACTTTATAGTCCAAGTTCTACTTTAAGCGTTCCAGATGATCTCCTTAAACGTAGATTCCTGCCGAGCTTGCACTCTGCCGCGCTTCGTCGCTCGTAGGAAATTTTCAATATTTCTTTTCGTTCGTAGATTCGATCTCCACTTTTTATAAACAACTAATTTTCTTAACTAACGAATAAGCAGTCTGCTGTTAGGTCAAGAAAATTAAAATAAGTATATATACAAAATAAATATTAAGTACTGACATGGCTGTCACATGAGATAGCATCGCGTTTTTCCTTGATATTTTATTACGCAACAGCATAAACAACAAGTTACGCACTGCTTTTAACAGAAGTAAGTCATCTACATTATAAAGAATCGACGTCGACATCGAAGATAATTATTTTAGCGCTAAATCCGACAGGTGTCGTTAAGATTTTTGCGGCGTAGCGTTATTTGCGTCTGCTCCGATTTGAAATTAAAATAATTAGCAACAACCGATTAAGGTAAGCTCACTTTTTTGCTCTCATTATGCAGCGAACGCACTCGCTATACGTAAAACAAAATATACAAGATCCGCTTTTCTTTAAGCAGGAATATTAAAAATAATAAAATTTTCATGCTCCAATATGTGTTTCCCGCGCAATTCTTTTTTATTTCCCTTTATAAAAACATTGCGCGCCGTAGAGTTGAACCAGGACTTTCGGCCATTTCGATGAACGTTCTCTCGAGCATAATTTCCCTGCTATATGCGCAAGACCGGCTGCAATTTGATTCGTCTAGAATTTGTGGGAACGGTAATTGCCGGCAGAACAAACAACGCTGATCCCGTTGTTGATATATAATTCATGGAATCGGAACGGAGCGAGTAATGAAAATAACGCGTAGAACTCGCCGACTTTGTTTGGGAAAGGTTCGTGCGCCGTCGATAAGGGGCAGCGAGGAGAAAGAAGACAAGCGGTCCCTCGAAAACTTTATTCCAGTTTCCAAGATGACGAGGAATCGGAATGGAACTTCCGAGTTCCGCAGTGAACCGAGGAAACAAAAATGAAACTTTATTTTGCTTCGCTTCGGGCACGTTTTTATCGCGAACGGAGGAACGTCATCGTTGAAAGATTCAGAAGAGTCTCGACCTCGAGGCTTCTACGCGCGCAAATAGACTCCGTTACTCGACCGGAAAATTAATAATTCCTTTCGCGAACAATATGTTGCGACAGCGTCGTTACAGAGCCTCTTCCAAAGAGATTCGATTCCACACGATACGATTCCATTCGATTCAATTTAGGAGATTTGGTTAGTTTCGCTCGAACTACTCGAAATCCGGAGAGCTTGCGCGAGCTCTTTATGAAAAGAGTGAGCGAGTAAATGCGACAGGAAAAGCAGTCTCGGACAAATTTAAGAGCAATCTCGTGTTATCGTCGAGCTATTGAAACGATTAAGGGAAATAGCTAGACTGCGAATCTTGGCTGGAAAATCAAAGTTCGTAAGAGTGATAAAATCCGCAGTCTAGAAACAACAGTTTGCTCGACAAATAAACTTGTGCTTATTTCGAGAACATTTCGTTTTCGAATGCAACGGTCCACCGATATTCCAGCATGTTTTTAAACACCGCGACCGGTCGTTGGAAATTCCAAAGCACGAGATTGGTATAAATTTCCGTCGCGTTTACAACCGGATCAACGAACTGAGGTAACCGCGCTCGACAACGCGTCATTTTTCGGTTCCTCCGTAGACGCCGGAATCCACGGAAACTGGTCTAATTAAGAAACTAATTACCGAGCGGCCGATCGCACCTTATTCCCACGCATTGTTTGCTTTTACGCGGCAACGATGGAACGACTCTCTTGATTCGAGCACAAGTTCTAATAAAACTAGCAAGACGTATACATAAATTCGGTCTCGTAATTCTTCCAGAGTCTGAAGCAACGCGCGTCGGATATGTCTAGCGCTCGCTAGCTAGGCTCGCCGTTAACGACGCTGCTTTGGAGAACGATGCGTCACACGCAACAAATATTTCAAGTTACATTTATATTTCCCCGACGAGACACCTGTAAAATAAACTTGCTTTCAAAAACGGTTCGCTGCTTGTAACATAACACATCTCGACACCGATTCATCGACTCTTGCAGACAATCAGGACTAATTTCCGTATTTCTCTACCGACTTTTCTGTACCTGTGATTAGAAGAGGTTTTCGATTAGAATGGAAGAGTCTACCCTTTTAGGACCGGTAGAATATGCTACCAAAATATGGCCACGGTCACATAATTCTCCGTGGCAGCGTACGATCAACGCGTCCTCCGCGTACGAATCGCGAGGATTATTTGTCCAGAGTCTAGATTGAAAAATGAATTACCGCGCCAATCAAATCGGCGTAATGAAATCGGTGCAATCGATCCCTCGACTCGTCAATTTTCATTTTAGTAAATAACGCTTCACAATTTATTACTGCTCGTTTGATTTCCGTTGTTGATTCCAAGCTAACAGCAAACAAACGTATAATGTTTCCAAACTGTAATCTGCGCCGAATATGTCTGTAATTACTACGTATTTACGGGCTGCAACGGCCTGTAACGTCTGCGAGTGCGCGTAGAACGAACTTATGGAACGGCATAATAAATCGCTTCGGTTTTATGGAGCCTTGGAGGCAACCGTTCGTTCGGATCGGCGGTCAAAGTGTCAACTAGATTTTGTCAGGGTTAGGATCGTTTCGGTCGGTTGTAACGACTCGCGCGATAAATCGTGACGGGTGTAAACCTCGCGAACCGCGTATTGCACGGATAACGACTCTCTTCCGTTTTCGAGGCGACGCTTAAACTCTTCTCAAGGGTGTTGAATTTCTCACTCCGCGAAAAGACCTTCCTCGTGTCGAAAAGTTGGCCGCGCTGCCGCGATCCCAGAGTCGGGACTCGGGACAGCCGGAACATGTAAACGTTCGAACTTCAAATCGAATGAAACTTGATTCGTCGAACCGTACGGTGTTCCCAATTATTCTCTGTCAGTTTCGGCGTAGTCTTCGTGTAATTCAATCGCTCGAAGCAAACAGCAAATTGTTTCAGTTGAAATTGTAAACTGAAATTTTTCGGCAACGCGGCCCGGCGCGATTGCCATTATCCGAACTAATAGGAACTCGTCGATTAGACATATGGACGAATTTTTACATTTTAAAACTGTTGATCGAGTTGCGGAGTCGTATCGAATCTAAATATCCTAACTGGTTAAATAGCTATTAAACGATGCGCAAGGAAAGTTCGTTCAATCAGCGAATTTGCAATAATCTGCAATTGGGAAAATTTCATTCGCGAAAGGGTGAACTTGTAAAAGGGTTAATTTTGAACGGAAAACTTGTTTAAGAGTTTTACGAAATAAATAATTTCAAACTATGTTGATAATAATTTCAAAATCGGGTCAATCTCTCATTGGATCTATGAAACGTGCCTTGACTATAAAATAAATGAACGTTGCGCGTGTGCACTCGAATTCCATCTGAATCGTCGTTGTTGTCGCGTTGTCGCGTCGTCGTCTTCGTCGTCGACGTCGCCGCGCAGGCAAATATGCTCTTCTCGATTAAGGTCGGAATAAGAAAATTCAATCCGAGCCTCCGAGCAACCTAATAAAACAGTTATGAAACGACAATGTCAATCCAAGATGAACGGGCAACTCTGAATTTCCAATCAATTTTCGGTGTCGCGTCGCCTCGCAGAAATTCTCCGTCCGTTTTTCCTCGTAGTTTCGCAGACGCTTTTATTAAACTTCGGCGAAAGTTAGTCGAGCACCAGAGCTTTGCGGTTTCTCATAAATAAATTGTACTGTCGTAGGAAAAGCAATATATTTATCTGTTCGTAAGATCGAACGATATATTGCCGATTCTTAACCGACCGAGGCTCTGTGCGCATTCATGGTGTACAGTGTACACAGTACAAAGTAAAAATGTTCTGCTTCGTTCTGGATTTTTTCAGACAGATATTTCTACAATTCGTACTACCTCTGACTCCTATTTTTTAGTAAAAGTTTAATTTTTCGCGTTTTTATTTTTGTACGCGACACAAGGAATCAAATAAGCGGGGTCGCCTGTCCAGAATTAGATGAACGCATTAGATCCCATAGATCGAGTAGGAATATTTCTGTGGTGAAAGTATACTTAAGCCCTTGCGCTACGATTGCTTTCACAGGTTGTTCGATTAGCAGTTCTGCGTGCTAAACAATCTGCCCGTCCACTTTAATGTTAATTCGTAGGTTTCGATAAGAGGAGTTCTCGGCTAATAAGAGTGGCCTCGTTGGAGCTTGTACCGCGACTGATCCGAGGATATGGTATCGCGTCGGGCCGCGCTTCGCGGGCATTTAACTCGAGCACCGTGACACGGTTGTCGATACGGTGAAAACCAGCTTGGCTAAATTCATGGTGCGGCCTAGGCCTAGACCTAGGTCGCGACCGGCCGAGAACGAGGCTCGACGGCCGTCTATCCATCTATATTAATCGCGCGTCCACTTTCGAAATGCTCGAGAAACTCGAACGTGCGCCGCCACGGAATTTCAATCGTCGCTCGGCGTCGCTTAGCGTCGCTCAAGCGTCCGTAAATTCTTCGTATTCGGAGCGCGCCCGCGATTTCGAACCTAAACGGCTTACCGATTTTCATCAGTGTTCCCACCTCTTATGAAACGGTACGTTCGAGCGAACCTGCCTGTTACCGCCCCGAACAATCAGCTGCTTCTGTCCCGATGCTCGAATCCCACAAAGTAGATTTCCACCTGAAAATTTATCGCGCCGTTTATTAAACAGCTCCGCGGAAACTATTTTTAAAACATGGAATTCGATTGAAAATTCCTCGCGTCCGCGCAGTCGCGCTCTGTCGTCGTCGTTTCGATTGCAATATCAACAAAAGACGACCGCGATCTATTTGTCGACGAAATTGTAAAACGCTTGGTATCGTATTTTTGTTTGTCCGTTAAATCGAAATTTTCAGCTACCGAATTTCACTTTTGTTCAATTTACACGGCGACAAAGAGCGGATATTATCGTTACGCGTTTATTCGATCGATTTCTCGAGGGGACACGGTTATAATATTTCTCTTGGCATCTCTTTCTTGACCCAACTTATCCCGACGCCTTCTTTTTACCACTTAACCTAGCTCTTTTGAACCTGAAGTAGAATACGAATGTCGAATAACGTAGTATTAATAGCACGCTTTGCTTTAGAATTGAATTACCGACACGCAATTTTCTGTAACCCGTTGCCGTGCTTTAACGAGTCTGGCTCGCGATGGAGATTTCTAGTAATAGCCCGTTAAGTATGAATGTTATTCCGTTCTTTCGAGCCGGAATCGAATTCTCCTTCCCTATTATCAATGTTCGGGCGTTCGAATAAATGTAGGCGCACGATAAATATAAAGTTTCTTTTCCGCACCTCGGTACGCTATTGTCTCGAAATTAACTTATCGCAACCGCTGAAAGCAGGGATTTGTTTAACGCTCGTTTCTAACAATTTCTGCGGAAGAGATTTATAGCGCGCAGAGATTTGCGGACCAATTATTACCATCGAGCAACCTCCGATCGTTGCAACTGTGACGAAAATTGTACGCCGATGATCCGCGGTAAAAATAAACCGCAGAGTCCAAAAATATTTCATTCCGTCTACAAGTTCCGAGGAGGACGGAACACTTTGGCACCAAACTCGAAATCGTACCAATTGTACGATTGACGTCTTGTCGCCGAAATATCTAAACCGCAAACGAAATCAATGCCGCGCGTTTCCCATCGAAAGTCAACGGCGAATCCTAACACGCGGCTTTATTAATATTTGCAGGAAAATTCGCGAAAGCAAACACCCCAAGAGAAACCGCAAGCGATGCGCGACGATTACAAACATCAAATATTGAAACTAACGAAAACATCGAGCCTGATTCTGCCGTAAATTGGCTGAGCTCGCGAAGAATCGAATCCGACCGGCGAGGCGAGGCGAGGCGAGGCGAGGCGAGGCGAGGCGAGGCGAGGCGAGGCGAGGCGAGATTTCGTTTGCTTTGCTAGACGCTGAAATGAGTCAGCCCCGTATTCTCCAGTTTTAAGTTATTTCGAGTTTATCGCGCGGTCGAAGATGACACGGTTCCAGTAATTCGATCCGCTGATATTTTTGCTGCCGGTGCGATAAAGCGACCGAATTTATTCCTCGCGATCGCCGCGACGGCGGAACGCTTCGTTGCGCACGAAACGAACGCGACGTCGCACGGTCTAACGAGCAATGGACCGTAGCTTATTGGATCTTGAAATACTAATAAAGAAACGTAGACTTTAATGCAGTCCACAATTTTTAATGGATCTTCCGGTCTCTTCTAAAAAATGTAGTCGCACTGAACATTTTCAATCTTTTTCAATCTTTTATCGGTGAAATTGTGTTCTCTTTCCACGAATCGATGCATCTTTGTGTACTCTGTAAAAAAATATTAGGAGTCTTGGGTCGGAAATGAACTAGTTTAGAAGTTCTGGCCATATACGTTCTCGTTGCAGTGCGCGTCGCGGCTAGTGTGTACGCGCGACTCCTACGAAACCCAAAGAATGTCTATGTGTGTAATAGATGGAGCGCGGATGCTCGCAAACTGCTGGAAACATAGGAACAACTGCGAGCTCGCGGCCGGCTCGATCCGCCGCCGCCGCCGCTCCACTTATTCTTTAAATAGTGCCAGTCAAAGTCAACAAGCCTCGGATCCATAAAGTTCTGAATTTGTCGCGCGGCGCTCGCCTTGGAACTTTCTTAGTTTCACCTCGATTTAGGGGACTCCGGTCAGAGTTCGAGCGATCGACCGAAATATTCCTCCGGATTCCGGGTGTCGCGGAATCGACGGCGCGTCTCGGTCACCCACCCTGCTCGTCGATCAGTCGATCCGTCGATCCGCGGAAAACTCGACGCCCTGGTGTCACCGTTTACTCTCGGAGGCGATCGCAAGCGTAATCGCATCGAGACTCCGTGTCCGCGTATGTTCGCGCGTATCGCTGCATCGTCCCCCTTGCCTCGTTACACGCAGGACACTCTCAGATCTCTTGGTATCTACGCACGGAGCATTTCTTTCGTTCTCTATGGGGAACCCTGTAATTTATAGCATTCTAAATCGAGACGCTGTTGTAGGTGTAAGAATTCGGCGACCATGGCCTATGCGGATTGCAGTAGGGTACCGTGTCTTAAAAAGGGGCGCAGTTTATGATTACGGTGCGGACGCGACTACAGGCTATTTTTTGAGATTTAGCAGAAATTTCGGTTTTATGATGATTTATTAGGGACTCCGTATTTTAGCTAAAGGTCTCAATGGCTGTTGACGCACCGTAAAACATCTGCAAACCAAATGCGAGAAGTCGAGGTCCTTAGTCGATCTCAAGGTGAGGGTACCTCGGCAAATTGACCAGTTTCTCTCATCTTGTCGCCTCTCGAAGGGTGTACGTTAGTTCTTAAGGATTACGATTGGTTTTTAGAGGTAACCGCCTACGATACAAAAAGGAAATAAAAAGGAAAAGCACGCTTTGACGCTGGCTGGTTACATTCGGGTTAACTCTACTCCAAGGAACGAGTATTTTTCTCCATTTTTGAAACTTTATCTATAAATTTCGGGCGACTTCCAACAAGACTCGCGCATCGCATAACACGGTTGATCTATATGTACCTCCAAGAATATGGAACTAAAATTTCGTGGATTTTCTAGAAGAAAATTTTATTTTTGCCCTGCTTTCGCGATTCCTGTTTACTCCATCGTACACCGTCTGTCGTATCCTAAGCGATACACATAATACGATCTTCTATACGAGTATTTCAATTAATTTGATTTTAGGCTTTCAATAAAATGTGCGCTTCGTCGACAAAGATGGATGCGTTCTCGTACCGCGAGCCACGGTTCCTATCGTTCTTGTTCTCACGCCATACTTGCGCAGTGTGTAGCCCGTCTGCAGTCTACGGTCTACACAGTGTAAAGAGTACAGTGTACAGTGTACAGTGTACAGTCTGTAGTCTGCAGCGTAAGTCTGAGACAAACAGAGTGTGACGCGAAAGGGAGGCAGAAGCGCGCAACAGTCCAAGGACCCAATAACGAGCCTCGCCGAGTCGAAAGTGATTATGTGCTTGGTCAATGTTTCCATTCCGAGCGAACCAATTCCACCGATTCCAGCGGGGTTCCTCTTCCCATCGTTTCGATTTTCGTTTCGCGAGCATTCTTGGCGATCGCGTTGCTCCACCGTGCTACTACAATCGAGGATCATCTTCTCCCGCGATTTACGGAGGATTCGTCCAACCTCGAGCGATCGACCGTAATGACTCAATAATACGGCACGACGTGTAATACTAATACTAATACTAATAGCATCCGGACTGCTATCAATTAAATCGTTTACGGCGGCAACAGCCCCGTCGCGCAAGGATTTACATTTCTCCGACCTGCTATACGGCTGCCGTTATGCAATTAGGTGCTCGAATAACCGTGAAACGTTTAACGGGCATAAACGAGGACCGCGGCTGCATGCTAAGAGACGGAGCGCATGTTTTCGCGGCCGAGGCGCGTTGCCTTAATTTTTCGATGGATCCACGCCAATGTGGCTCGCCTCTACGTGGCATCCGAGTGAAACACAGCTACATAAATCTCTCTCTTTCTCGTAATAGCGAGAGCGGCAGCTGCGAGTCGAGGCTGCACGGGGAGGGAATCGGCCGAGCACGCACATCGTCGTCTCGACGCTAGACCTTAGAACACGCGTGCCAGTGTCGAAAAGAACCGAGGCTCTATTATCGGATAAAGTACAATGGCTTTGCTATTCGGCGACTCTCCTCTGCAGCGATTTGCCAAATTTCGAAGCTATGAATATTCGGGGATATTATCTTCGAGGTCGACGCCCGGTTGTCGATTTCTGTCCGTGGCACCGAGGTTCTACGATGTCGGAGATTTTTCCGTAATCCGTGTGCGATCATATTTCAAACGTTCGTCGGGGTTAATCGATTTTAACAGCTGGTCAGAGTCGCAACGCGCAGACATCTCTCTCGAAGGGTTGAGAGAACTCTGATCGCCCGATGCGGTTTGCCATCGGACTCGCCCCATGGCGAAGTCTTGCGTCGAATCGCCGGTCTTTTCATTTTCTTTTTCCGGCCGCTCACTTTCCTTTTCTACTTTTCCCGTTCGTTCGTCCGCGCTCCTCCCACGGTACAACAGACTTTCGACGATATTGGAAACCGTTTAGGGTGTCCACGATGCGCAATTGCAATCGGTAAGACGATTCGGCACGAAGGGAGAAACGAACGCGTAGAAAAGCCGCGGCTTATCGCTGCGTTTCTCGCGTTCCGTTTCGGCGCTCGTCGCAGCGTTTCGACGCGCGCGTTCCTATCTGCGAGAAGAATTCGAAGGAAACGTGTCAGCGTACGCAAATTCCTCGGTTAAGAAAAATGAAAAGTTCACATTCCGTTATCGGCGCGTCTGGTTCGACGATACGTCGCGCACATATTCCTTGTGCAAGGACGCGACACCGGCGAACACGAGGTACGCATAACGCGAAGCTAGGGAACAGCAGGCAACGTTCGCGCGGTCATTTTTTCGAAATTGGACCGAGTCGCTTCTAGCTTTCGTAGATGTTGAATCTACTAGTTTAATAGACGACCGACTAAATTTGAACAACGCGTACTGTAGATCCCGGCAACTCGCGCGCTGGAAATGTCATCGAAATCGATCGACCAACAAAAGAAGATATTTCCGAGGTATCGCCGCGCAAGGAACCCAAAAGAATCTCTCTCTCTCTCTCCCTATCGGCGTGCATGCTAACGAAGCTAAATGAATTTGCGAACTAGTCCAGGGTCGATAATTAAATGAACTAATACCAGCCAGCGTTAAATGAATCGATACAATGTAACCGCGCCGTTAATAGCCTTGCAATTGGTCGTATGAACAATAAAAAATGTGGAAGCAATTAGAAGCTATCGATTCGCGTCGGTATCGAGCCGTATTTCTACGCAAAATGTTGCATCGCATTCCTGCGATCGATAGAATTCCTCGACTCGTACCGATTCGATTCGAGGGACCGAATCGTCGATGTAATTGGCATTAGGGCAGCTCGAACGGAAGAAAATGTTCGATCAGCGATACGCAACGGTCGCGTCGCGGCGGTTGATGTTCCAGCAGACGCGGACGCGGCCCGGCGCGTACCGTAACGTAGCTAGCTACCAACCGTGCATTAATGCAAAAGTTAAAGAGATAATGGCCAGTTCGTGGTCGTCAGTGTCTTTGAATTGCGAACAATATTACATTAGTGGTTTGATCGTGCTGGAACAATGCGTGGCATTTGACCTATCTGCGGACCCATTTGACGTCTCTAAAGCCGCTCTGCGCGTAACACGCTCCGAATCGGAGTATTCGTTTTAGGTTCGAGTCGATCGATTTATGTTATCCATTATCACAGTTGGATGCACGTTTATATCGCGTCCAACTAGATCCGGTTTATCTCGTCGATCGGCCGTCGCATTGTTCCATGAGCTTTTGTAGCCTGCATATGCGAGGTTCGCCCCGAATCGCCGTCGAACGTTTCTTCCTCGTGAAATTGTCGGGAGACGACGCGACGCGACTCTTCGCGCGTTCGTTCGTTACGAAAACGTTGCCATAGCGCTCTCATTTGAATTCGTTCGAAGGCTGTTGATCCGGATGCGCAACTGGAAGCCTCCGAGATAGAGAAAACGGAAAGGTTGTCGCGGTTTTCGTTATTTTCGAAAAATACCTAGCGATAGCTCTTGAAATTTCGGAAATTGTCAGAATCGCGGCAGTCGCCGAGTCCATTCGCAGGAATTTTTCAAGGCACGAAGAGAGGACGATGTCTCGAATTCACTGGCTCGAATATTCGCTTCGAAAGCCACGGGAATCCGTTTCCAACGAAACCTTTGGAAATCTATTACAAAGATGGCACATCGCGCTAATAAGAAGCGAGCACAAAAAGATTCGTCGACAGAAATAACAAGCGCATTCTCTGCTGAAACGAACGAAGCTCGTTGCTTTCGTTCCTGCGAACGCGAAAGTCCAAACAAGAGCGGAAGGGAGAGAACTGCTCGCGGATGACAGTTGAACATCGTCGGCTTCTTTCAACCGAGAAAACAATTATCCACGTTACGTTCCCATAAAACGTTTCCTTTTTTTACAAGGGTGGAGAATTCCGTCGCAAAAATCGTTACACGGAGCCGAAATCTCTTTAGCTCGTTTCATCTTTAAAATGGCTTTCGCCCCGGATCGTAAATCGCGAGTATTCGTCAAGGAAGAATTCGACAGTTTTGATGGCTTTATCGTTCGTCGAAGTTCCAGCCGTAGATGCGTTAGTAAAGATTCGAATACAGGGTGTGCCCAAAAGTCGCTCGCAATCGGGAAACGTGGGGTCCCCGAGATCGTTCGAAGTCACTTTTTCCTTAGCGAAAAAGCAATCCGCGGCTTTGTTCACGAATTATTAACGAAATACAGTGGTCATGGTTTTCAAAGCCGCAAATTCCATTTGCGCCAAGGAAAAAGCTTACTTCAAAGCTTACTCCCTGTATACTGCTATCTTTTTATCTCGAACGGCTGTATTTTTCTCGTTTTTAAAGAATCTTTTCGACTCTGTGTGTAAGAAAAACTATTCGAAATCTCTATAAATATGCAGGTAGACCTGCTATATGTTGTCTCTCAAGGAACACGAAGTCAACGAGAATCGATTATCTTGTACAATGTTTGACCTGATTCGCGATCGGATGCTGTTAGACCGCTGCACGCACCGTAGCAAACAAGTAACGAGTACAAATCGGATAAACATAGTTAACAAATACTACTGGAACTAATGATCCTGCGAGAATACGAACGGGAGTACAATGTATCTGTGTATACAAGGTGTTCTTTTAATCCGGTTCGCTTTCTGAATATTCTCCTTCTCGTCCGACTCGCGTCGCAGGTGCGCCTAGCGACTAGGAATCACCGAAAGGCGCACATGTTACGTACCGCGAGCTTCTCTATTTATTGTTTATGCAGTTAGAGTGTTACATCAACTTACGCAGCTGCCAGTAACACGGCCCGGCCCGGCCCGGCCGCGGCCGATTGCATACACGCGAACCTTCCTATGAAACTCCCTCAAGTATTAATATCGCGGCGTTCCATCGTAGGTACGTGCAATTAATTCCCGTCGGTCTGGTCGGACAGTGTTTTTGGAATTCGCTCAAGGCAGTGCGTCCGCGTCGCCCAGCATATATAATATAATGCTTCGGCATAATACGACACTTAATGCTCGATACGATAGAAAAATATAATACGTATGACCGAAATCGCGTGGGAGAGATCAAAGCCGCGCGCGAGTCTTCGCTACGCTTATTGTCAGCCAGCGTTAATTCAAAGTCCCTTGGCACACATGCTTGCTAAATTATGTTATTCTCGAGCCGGCTGTACTGTTCGCTCCGACTAATAACTTAGTTATTAGTTATTGGTTATTGGTTACAGGTTGCGCCGGTCAGAGTCGATCCATTGCAGCGCGATCGCAACATCGCGGTGCATCTATTTTCATCCGAATTCAGTTTCTCAATGTCGTAGTTTGCGAAACACGCGTTCCTCTTTTCATTACGCTTAATATGTGCACCGTGGCACTTTATTCGCGTCTCGACAATCTATAGTCGATTATTTATAACGCAGGACATTTGGCGACAGCCACGAGTTTCTTACCAGGGGTCACTGAAAACCTTCCAAGCTAATATCTTCTTCTTTTTATTCTATTTAGAAGGCTCCGTTATCACGTGTTCGCATTAGGAAGGGAAGCAACTGGCATCACTCTCTCATTTTCCAACCGAACGAACAATTTCTCAGGAACGCAGAACTTTCTCCAAAGTTTTATTTACTGTTAACACGGCCGCAGAAATTCAAAGAAGCCCACCTCGAAATGTTTAAAATATGAAATTGTTATTTACAGTGCTGGTTAGAGGCATGTATTCGTTTCGATAGCATCAATCAATAGTATAACAGATAGTATTAATTGCTGATTGTGAAAAATGAAAGAATTGTGTAGTTTCCGTCGCATAGCGGACCGATTCGAATAAAAATCGAAGGCAAAATGCTGGAGCACTCCGGTCGATAAAATCGGAAAAACCGCCGCTGGATATAGGCGCGCATTGTTATCAGGAAGTACAATGCGCTCTCCGGGTCTATGGGCACCGAAGAACACGAGAAAAAGGGTTGATCGTAAACCAATCGCGGTACCATCAATTTTTCTCGATCGCCGCGGCAACATCTGGATTCTCATGAATTTTAACGCGCTCGTCCAGTGTCCGCAGCTAATCTTATTCACCATATCGATGTGCCCGGCCCAGTATACGTACACGCGTCGACGTCGACGGACTGCGACCGGATCCATCGCCTTGGCCGCGACGGGATCCCTCGATCCTACTTTCGAAAATGATATTCAACGAACAGGGTCAAGTGCTGGATTCTAAAACATTTGTCCTGGATTTTCAGTGACGCGAACGGTTCCTTCGTAGCCCCTCGACAAAAAGTGTTTCCGATACGGAACAATAATGAATTCAGATCGTTACGGAACCGCGATCGTCGCTACACGTTCCCCTTGCGCTCGCTCGCGAATCTCTCGCGTGACCTCGATAGACATTTCCAACCGCTCTTTTTCCGAGGGAAAACCACGTTTGCGGGCCCGACGATGTCCTGATTTTTGCCAGTTTCATTTTATAATACAATTGCCAGTACATACATCCGAGCGAACGATCGACGCTCGAGTCCAATGTTCGTAGCCTATTGGAAGGATCTTAATTGCAGTTAAACGTTCGTTTGATAAAGAATGCGCACATTTTAAAGAAAGGATTTGACGGGTTCAGTTTTAGAGAGCAATGAAAGCAGCTGCTTCGTATTACTTTTACGACACAGAGTATCTGCTCGACGCGTACGCATTGATTATTGAATAAACGTTTAAGTTATAATGCGCATACTATCGATGTATGCTGAATCTAGTGGCGAGCAGTCGAGCATCGCGCTACTTCAACAAAGTAAGAATAATATATATGTATTATTGTCCAAGATAAATTCCTTGTCAATTGCATATTATAATCTCAACGATCGCAAATTACTAAGAGAATAAGAGAATAAGAGAATAAGCGAGTACGAGAGACGAGGCGAGGGAGAATAGAAGAGATATGCAGAAAGGGGAAGAGAAACGGAGCTAGAGGGTGGCTGATAGAGGGCTGAGTCGACCTGAATTTCAACACGTGACCCTAGGCTCGATGACGTCACGATGACTTTCCTCGCCGTCACGCTCACCCTCGCGCTTTCGCCTCGCGCTCAGCCTCAGCCTCAGCGTGACCCTCCGAGGCTAGGCGAGGCGAGGCGAGGCGCGGCGGCGCGCTGTATTCAGGGCCGCAAGTAAACTGTAAACGGAGACTTGAAAAGGAAGAAAATTGAGAAAAAGAAAATTGCGAGGACGAGGATGGAAGAGAAGGGATGGCTCGGAGAGGGCAAGGGTGCGAAGCAACAAGCGAGGCGGTGGGGGGGCTGTTGGAAGAGGGTCGAGAAAGAGGCTCTCAAAAGGTTCGCAGGAAATTGCGTTAAACAGTCGGCGACTATCGTGTCACGGCACCAAAATAGGGTTACTCGGGGGCTGATGAACGAGACTAAGGGCAAGAGTAAGAGGAGCCGTCTCGAAGCAACCTCCCGTGCAAGCGTCTTCGGCTCTCTCCGCGAAAGACGCGGCCACGCGGGACTGATAGCCATTCCCCGCGCAGCCTGTATTATTCGTTCGAGCGATCTTAGAGGAACGCTCTTAAATTATGCTTCATCCGTGCTCGTGCTAGTATTTTTCTACGAATTTTTACTTTCTAGGTCTATGTTCTTGCAACGATCGCGACGTAGCTTTTTCGAGGTAGCATCTTTCTTTGAAAATAGGAAATAATTATTTGAAATAATTGATTTCGAATCGCTGCTTCGAATCTTTAAATATTTAAAAACCAAAATCGTAACGATACGTTTGAAACGATAAATTATTTTCGTTACGCTTTTGT
Source organism: Augochlorella aurata (assembly GCA_028455555.1). Taxonomy (NCBI): domain Eukaryota; kingdom Metazoa; phylum Arthropoda; class Insecta; order Hymenoptera; family Halictidae; genus Augochlorella; species Augochlorella aurata. The sequence continues at coordinate 264,990 of CM052164.1, read as the reverse complement.
TTCAAATATAACGAAAGAAGTTTGTCTTCGGATCCGAACGAGATGCAAGAAACATGAGAAATGTGTGAAAACTATGGAACACGCTTAACTCGAAAAGATTTGTAAAATTACAATAAAGCAATCCGTTGGCAACGAAAATGCGAAGCGAGTCTTGCGCTAAATTCTATCGGCGAGATGAAATAAATCTTGAAAACTCAGAGCCACGCAGCGTTGCTGGTGATAACCCAAACGCGACTGTTAAAGATGCCCAAAAATTCTAGCGAGGCTAGAATCGAGCAAACATTTTCCTCGCTGTAAAAAGAAAATCAAAATGATACCGTACCTTGTTCATATAAATTCTTGCGTTTGAAAACCTGCAGATAAATGCGTGAAAATCCGCAGACTGACGATGCCTACGTAGATAGATTACTTCTGTTCATCGGTTACACGTTCGAGCTCATCGATACCGCGAACATGAATTCTATGCTGAAAATAGTCGGACAATTCGTTCGGAGGCGTCGTTCCGACGTTTGTTAATGAAGCAAACAGAAAAATCCGAGGTCGATCCGAAGCGAGCGTCGCGGTTCTGGCCAGGCCCGGCTAACGCAACGATCGATATTCCGTAAAATCGCGACGTAACCAGGGTTTACATTTTGGTCGTCGAACGGTCGACGGGAACGATAAATCACACCCGATTAACTGTTTTCAACGGCAGCGGTCGTTTCTGCGGATCGTTCACCGATCTTAATGGTTGTTTTCCGGTCTCGCAATCGGCGCGCTTCGCCTCCTCTCGCCTCCTTTCGCCTCGCCTCGCCTCGAGTTAATCTTAGCTATTTTACAGTTCCTACGATTTACAGCCGGCTATTCGGCTATGGTACAGGTGCAATTGAATGGAATTCGTAGGTCGCCGATGACTCGTGCATTTTGCGGTCACTGAAAGAGACATCGCATCTCGACTAAGCGGTCTGGACGAATCGATTAAGCTGAAAAGATGACGACGGTTCTTCTCCCTCTAGGACGGCACGCTGCGCCATATCGCCGGAATTCCGAAGACCATCCGCACTTCAGCAAATAGAATAGTAGACTTTCGCGCAACGATGCGTTTCACGATGCGCGTTTCACGAATTTGCGCCGCAGAAAATTCTGCGAGATACAAATAATATCGCTAATGTCGCATTCGAAAAATTTTATACAGATTCGAAGAAGGAAATAATTTAAATAATTTCGTTGCAATTGCCTGCTCGTTTTTACATGTTTTCATATTAATATTTCAAATTGTTATATCATATTAAAGTAACTGTTTTCTCACCGAGAACGTTCACCGCGACTCGAGAATATTTGTCGTCTGCAAAAATAGTTTCGAAATAAATTACACGGGGATGGAGATCGAACGATAAACAACAATTAAAGTTGACGCATCGACGATACCGTAGGCATAATAGGCGAGTTTGTAAGCAGTACGCGCGAACGAGAGGCGTTCCTAGTTGCTGCCAGCGCGAAACTACTCGTTACTTAATTACAATTACAGTTGCGACCGAGAACCCTCGCCGAACATACAGATTTCAGCTTCGACATCGTTGCGTAAATGACAGGAATTATGCCGGGTCGAAACAAACGCTCCGCTTTCGAAGCCCGAATTACCAAGATTTAATGAGTGGCTTTCGCTGCGACTCGATACGATGCGTACTCGTTGAAACTATTTCTCTCCGGCTCTCGCCGGTTCCCAGCTACGATCATGTACGACGGCGAGAACCATTGCTCCCGGACGTTCGGTGGCGCGCGGCGTCATATTTCACCGGTTGTCCTGTTAATTGATATCGATTGCGTACAATTAGAGTTCCCCTAATTAAAGTATGAATATTAATGTCTTACTCACCGTTCGCGTTGGCGCGCGCAACACCAAAGGGTCGAAGGGCCGAAGGGCCGCCGCGCGAAACCGCGGCGAATCGCGCCGCGGCGTTATCCCACCGCAATTTGTAAGTCGCCGGAAAGCGCTGCGTTATTTTAATGGTAATTATGCGTTAAACGAGAATTGACCGTTACAAACCGCAAACTGGCCGATAACATAATTCTACCGGATAACGCCGACATTCCGCGAGCATGTCGCTAAATCCAGCGTACAAGCTGTTTATTTATGACAATGTTTAGAGTTGTTTAACACTTGCTTGGCACCCGGGCAATGAATATTTAACGGATTGCGCGCTATCATCGTTTGTTTGTTCAACGGTCTGCGGCGCGTCGCGATATTTCACCGAAGCGAGCGACGGACGGGACGCGCCGCGCGCGCGCGCGCTCAAGAGCCATCCTCGCGGACTACGGAAGCGGGCTGACGAAGAAAACACGCGGGTTACCCGGATATTACGCCACGCGTTACAACTTGCTACAACGGCGCGCATAAAATTAATTCAACTTCCTTTATGCAAAGTACGCGTTGATTAACAATGTTCCGTTAACAGGATCCGCGAGTTGCTTCGTTTCGGATTAATGCTCGACAATCGTTATCCCGGTAAGGAGGCGGGACAATATGTAGTAATCGGCTCGTAGCAGGGGAAAGATCGCCGCGCGTTCGCAACAACGTTTCGTTTATTTCAATGAAAACCATGCAACAAGTTACTCCGATCCTCCTTGACCAAGAAATTCTTTGCTCCCACTCTAGTCGCATGTAGATCGATGGAGACGTCGCAAAGATTTAAGAATATCAGCGCGCGTTTGCAATTTAGTCAAACTTTCATACCTTCGGTCTCTGCGACGAATGCAGGCAATTTCTATTTTACATAACAATCGACGGTCTAATAATAACAATCGTATTATATTTCTGTGGTTTACGAAACGCCTCGTCGCGCCGCGCCGCCGATTGTACCTGTGTATTATTAAAGCTGGCGATTACCATACCTGTATCGTCGAGCGGATCGCGCGCGCATCGATCGGCCAGCAATAAATTAAAGCGTTCCCGCGAAGATTCGCGATGCGGAGAAGAAAGGTTACGGCTACATTACAGGATGCAGCAGTCTGGTTTACATAATCGCATCGTCGGCGCGCGTGCTACGCGCATCGATTCTGTTCGGCGAATCCTCCGGATCGTCGAGAACTGTTTGCCGCGGAGTGCAAAGGCGGCGCAGGCAGCGGGGCACGGTTAATTAAGGCTGAGGGAAGGGATGCCCGTATTCGACGCGAATCGGTGTTTAGCAATAGCTGGAACGAACCTTCGAAGATTGGCTGCGGACCAAATTTTCATGGACGGTCACGAACGGATACGACTGGCGTCGAATTTATTATTCTATTCGCGACAGTTTGAAATATGGCTTCGCAATCGAATGAAAACTGTCGCGTCGCGACGCCACGACGCGGTGCACGCACCGTTTCGCAAGCAACGGGGAAACCTTCTTACCGTGCGCGTTTACCCTGGGAACAAGTGGCGGATGATCGTCGGCGACGATCCTTACGGTACATCGATCCTCCCAACCGCACCGTTTCATGGATCGTCGACGTTTCGATCGTTCGAACCGCTTGGTGTTGACTGGGAAACGAGTCCCACCGGTGACAACCCTAATTTAGTGCTTGCAGTTTCTTGAACGAGCGCACCAGTCGAGGAAACGACGACACGCCTCATCGATCCTCGGCGATTCTATTTTGACCAAGAGCTGAGAACGTTCCATCCGCGTTCCAAATATCTAGCGATCGATTCTTATCATTTGCCGCTCGCATCCGATGGTTCTCTGAAACTTGCGAAGGACAACCGTTTCTCCGTATATTTTTTCGTATGATCAAGCGGTCAATGTTTCACGTTGAAACGCGACGTCTTCTTTATATTGGAATAGGAACATCAAAGTCTCTTTGTCTCAGCTGAAACGCAATCTGTGCATAAGGTACTAATTTAAAATTTCCTTTGAATCGCATCTACGAAAACGGCATGCAACGTGCGGAAGATTGAAACGAATCGTTTCGCATCTCGAAAGACTCGGAGACTACGAAGGACGAATTCGCGCTCGAAAAGACTCGGTGTTCCCAAACTTTTAAAATCCAGAATATCCTGTCACGTTGGTCGGATGTAAATCCGGAGCCCATTGCCACTCCGCGCCGGCGCGAATTCGCGTTGGTCCGTGGCGTGGACACCCTAATTCGAAGGCACGGTGGCCAATTCGAGGCCACTGATCCGCGTAGACCCACAGCTCCGGCAATCGGTTTTCTCGAGGCACTCTCGTCGATATTAAGTTGATAATGCGTCGAGGAGTAAACGTCCTCGCAGCCGAAGGAGCGCCGTTCTCGAAACTACTTTGCCCGAATGTACCGATTCTAAGACAACATGGCAGCAATTTACGCTCGACTTAATTTCCAAATTCTCTGCATCGACGAAAGCTTATGGCAATCCTAAGCGACGTTAAATATTTGGCTACGATATACAGTCTACAGTCTACAGTTTACGGCAGGGCTCGGAATTGAACAGCACGCAACGGTCGAGTCGCGAGGGCTACGCCCCCCTTCCCCCGACTCCCGCCGCCTCTTTCGGCAACGAGCACCTCGGGCGCGTGTGCCTGTTGCACTATGCGCGCGCGCGCGCGCGTACAGCATTTAGGAGATCGGCGGAAAGAGAAATTCGATGGATGAAGCGGCGATTAAATAAAATCCTGAGCGTCTAAATTCGAAACACCGTGCATACGTGGAAGGGTTGAAAAGAAGATTATTATCGAATAATTCCTCAGAAAAATGGCCTTAGAATTTCAATAATAGCAACGCGTACACCAAGCTTTTTAATGATTAAAAGCCGGAAGCATATTTCCAATATCGAAAAATTGCGTATGTTATTGTTACAACAATTCCGGATAAGAAACAAGATCGCGTTCCCTTTCGTTTTCTGCAAACGACTCGGGAATAGATAATCGTTAGCGAAGATCTACAGTTGGATCGAAAAAGGAGGAATCCTCAATTTCCGACGCGAAATTAGTCATTCCACGCACATACCTTGTTGCACACCGCCAGCTACACGCAATTTGACGCTGTTCCATTTGGCTCATTCCCGATTACTCTGTTCATTCCCTTCATTGATCGGTTCACCCGAGCAAACTAGCCAATAGCGGTGCAATTAACCACTCTGTCTACACAACGCATACAGAGAATGTCGCGGGATTAACTAAATTCTAAATTATCCTCGCCTAGCGAAATAGGCGAGGATTCGCACGGAGAGCGAGAGCGTTCCGCGAGATTCCCTTGTTGCAAATGGAGTCGTTCCCGATCGGATAACGGCCATGTTTTATCGCTGGCTGCAGCTTCGCCATGCGCGAACCGTCCGAGAAGGAGGAAATCGTGGCGGTCCGTGTCTCTCTAGTAAATCTCGCGGAGGACGGGACCAAACTGACCCCTCCCCCCTCCCAACCCCCCGCGCACGTAATAATGCCGAAGACGATCGAGGACGCTGCCAAGCAAACGGTATACAAAGTTTCTTGCGTCCTCCTACGTCTCGCAGACATTAGGATTCAGGATGTTTCGGACTCCGACATTGTCCGACGCGAATTTTCGCTGCGTCGGGGATGTTTTGCTCCGGCTCGGTGAGCTCGGGGGTTCGGTGTCGCGTCGAGAAGGCGGTTTCCGCGGAGATTCCTCGAGCCGGTTCGCAGGCGTATCGCGATCGTCGTCGCGATGCTGCTAACCATCCCCGTGTCCCTCCCCCCGTCCCTCTCCACGGTATCGGGGCAGCAGTACCCGGGAACCTCGGAGTTCGGAGCAACGAATGCGAATCCAGGTCGCCCCATTTTCTAATTGGCAATCGGCCTGATCCGCTAGCGAAAAGTCTGCCAGCGAGTTTCGGTTGTCGAACGCTGCCAGGTCGATCCATCGGTTGTCGGGTCGCGTTTGCCCAGACCTTGCACAATTCTCCGTTCCCTCGGCGTCGCGCTCGCGAACCTTTTTCTTCTCCGCTCCTTGAGCCGGCTTTTTGCTCGTCTCCCACTGTGCCGGCGCATTAAGCCCGCGTTCGCGAATTGCGACAATTTTCAAAAGTTGAATTTTTCAACAACGAAAACATTTAATCACGACTTCGAAGAAGCGACGAAAGCATGGAGAATTATACTTTGACTAGAAAATAAAATCGAGATACAAAATGTCAGGACCTAAGCGTACCAGTTCGCCGTTAAGTTGCGATAGAATTCTCTCGTGGATGCGCAATTTTCAAGATGCACCCTCTGCGCTGTAGGGTGGAAGCGTTGTAGAAACTGTTTGCTCAGTTTCGAGAACAGCTTGCGTGGGACCCGGATTTATTTATTTAAGCAAGGGAATTCTTAAAAGCGCGCAACATAGTAAGTTTACGCGTGCGATGTTTCTTTATTTCATCTACGACTACGAATGTTATACCTGCGCGTACGTATAGAAAGAGTTGTATCGAATCCGAACAGAATGTTCCGTCGACGTCGATTTATCTCGCAAAGCGGTTTTAAACGGTAAATTATTTACTCTCTATTCTTTCCTCCCTCACACCGATTTGTCCAATAATTCGAAAACCCTGCGAAACGCATCGCGAACCATAACGAGAGCCACGAGAACTAACTCTACACTTGTGAATTTAATCGAGGCTTCCTGTTGTTGTTGTTGCAGAGGAGGACTGCGGGGATAACGGTGGACAGTGGGGAACAGAATGCGGTGTTCGTCCGCATTTCCGGTGAGTTCATCAAATACCAAGTAGAATTAAACTTGAACAAACGTTTTCGCACCTTGAACTCGTTATTCGTTTCTTTAACCGGATCACAATATTACAATTCCGTTTGCCGATATCGAGAAACTACGAAATCTGCCTATTATGGGATAGAGCTGGTTGTACGGCGACGAATCTACAGGGTGCTTGAAAAGTCACTCGCAATCGGTAAATGGTGGAATCCTTGGAAATGCAATCCGCGGCTTTCTTTACGAGTTATCGACGACCAATGAGTGGGGCGAGGTGGCCGAGCTCCGTTGATAACTCGTCAAGAAAAAGGTTGGTTCGAACGACCTTAGGAATCTGTTTGTTCCCCGATTGCGAGCGGCTCTTGGGACACCCTGTAGAGTCTACAGTCCAGAGCGTAGGAGTGGCGAACTTCTGTGTCGGCAGCTGCTTGCCGCACGCCGCACATGTCCCACTAGCAGTTACCGTGTCCTCCCTCTCGTCCTAATCAGTTAACTCCCCAATCCCTACCATGTTTCACCTGGCTTAAGCCACATATTTAATATATAGCTCATAAATCGGTGATAGTCGACAAAAAGGGATACGGAAATATTACACAGCTAGACCGTAGATCGATCGAAATGTACACACCGTGTTACAGACTTCCAATAATAGTAATCGAACGTTGAATCATCGCTGAAACAACCACCGTACAGATTGGAATTCTTGAAACAAGATCAAAACTAGTTAGGTCTACCTTATCCTATTCTACTTGAAAAATCAAATGTAAACTACGCGCATAGGTATGTCGGGTGCTATCGATTCGAGAACTCGGCAACACCGATCGTCCGTTCGAACAATTATTGTTTCACGAATCGGTAATTCTACTCCGTTTCAAAAGTTAAATGCAAACTACGTCAATTGCCGTTAATTCGCACGCAACACGGGACGTCCGTTCAAAATGATCTCTGCAAACTACTATTAACTCGCGAATCGGAAATCATTGAAATTTGCGAGCTCCTTTTTTTGTGTACTTTTTAGCAATAACGTTCGCAATCGATACGAGCTCACCGAGACGCAAATACGATTTAACGGAGGTTGTAACCGCGCGAATGGATTACGAAAATAGGAAAATACGAAACTGCGATGTTCCGTGCATGATTCAAGCATTCGAAACTCTCCCGACGATGCCCGTTTTCCAGCTGGATTCGTCTATCCTCCGAGGAATCCAACCTACGAGATTATACGGTCAACTGTCGAGACGGGTTTATCGGGCCAATTAACGTTGGAACGAATTGACATGTCCGAAGAAAATAATCGAAATAAATGAACAATTAAGGACAGTACGATCGCGCGTTGCCTCGTTTCGTCTGATTCGATTAAGGAAAGTGCGCGCGAGCGGCGCAGAAAGTGGAACGATCATCGCGGAAAACGGCGTATTTTCCGCATCAACGATAAACGATAAATGACCCCACCCCCCTCGCGACCCAACTGCCCAGTTTTCTATAGATACATGCGCGTATCTTGACCAATGAAATCTTTTCTGTTCGATAAACCATCGTACGCGACGGTACACGTAATATTCGTTGAAGAAACGTTTGCGCGGACTGTCTCTCGACAATTTCAAATGCTACATAGAGTCTACGAAATCGAAAAGATTCCTATTTCACTTGCTTACGCTCGGTTAATGAAACCCTGAGAAAGTTAGTATATCTGGTATAGAATTACGAACCTTGCGCCGGGTCTACCAATCACTTAATTAGTATTTTTGGAATTGAAACTTACGATGCAGATCTTTATGCATTCGTCAAAATCAGGTAACACCATGAACTGCTCCACTCTGCGAGCCATTTCGCGACAACGATGGTAGCGATGCTCGTATTAGTATTTGTCGAGCGTAACAGTTTCGTGCAACTCGCGCGTTTCTCGAGGCGAGAACTCGTCTTCGTTAGCTCCGATATTTTATGCGAGTCGCAATGTTTATGTTCCAATAGGTGTAGGTAGTTTACGGTTTCGGTGGAAGTTGTCCCCAGCGTCGCCGACGGTACTTACCGTGTCTCTCTGTGCTCCGTGTGTGCTCTGTACTATAGTATCGAAATAATGTCTCGAGGATAAGAACACCGCTTTATAATGCCTCGAGGTCCTATTAGCGGATCCGATGTACGATAATAGTTTCGACCTTGAATTACCTGCGATAGGAGCAATCCGCTTTTTCCGTCCATCCTCTCCGTTCTGTTAATTCGTATTTGGTTAATTGGATCCAGCCTGTTCTAGAAGATGCGCGTCCGTTCTCGCGATTTTCGGCTGAAACGATCTTCTATCGATCGAGAGTCTGAAAGGCGAGCGATTTCTAATAGGATACACGGGATCTTCGAGGAACGGAGAAGCGTTATTCGAATATTTTCGAACATCGGTTGACCGCAAACTTAGAGTCGCCCTATCGATTTCTTCCGTTTAACCCAGATGCGCTTCGCGTTTCTATCAAAGGATTAGGATAGGCTTACAACCGATAGGATATAATACTAGAGATCCACTCTTGGTTCATGCGGTTGCAGTTTTTCGAAATCTCGATGATATCGAAAGATCCATCGATAAATTGTCGCGCCTCTAATAATAGAAAATCTTCTCTAATGCGTCCAAGACACTGAACATTGTACATTCAACTCCAGTTATCGTTCGTTTCCGGAGCTATTTTATAACTATTGTTGGCTCGAACGGAAGCTCGAAGATAGAAGCGCTCGACGATAGAATCGTTTAGGTGTACCGGACGATTCAAAATCTTATCTAAGAATGCAAGAATCCCGATTTGGGGTATGATGGGACGATATACTTTAAACAATATATTTAATCTGGAAATATTAATCGAGTCGACTTGTTTTTTGTGTAATTGTCAAATGCTCTCTCTCTCTTTTTCCCGGACACGCATCGCGATACACGCGATACAACATTTGCTAGATAGAACGCTGGCGTCAAGTTATACGCACCATAAATTATCCAACGACGCGCTATACGAAGGAGTATAGTTCTCGCAATCACTTAAAAGCAGCGCTCGTAGATTTGGGGTACGTCGGGCTTAGGACAAACGGCAAGAGTTGCGCGCTGCTACCAATAATTTTTACGCGTTTAAAGCAACCGCCGAGAAGCCGCCCGGTAAAAAGTAATACGAGATACTGTAGAACCAGTTTTCTCGCAAGTAATCCAGTTTCGGCGCTGTTTACGACGCCGTTATTTCGCTATTATTTCACTGGCCACTAAAAACTTAACGCGGCCCATACGCTGAGAAACGGTGGGCTGCAGCGCTTAAGGGTGAATTTACAACTTTCTAAGTGGGGATGAAGCGTAGAATACTGGGTGAAAGTTTTCCTCGCGCCGTAAGAAGAAGTTACGCGAAGGAAAAGTGATATTTATGTGGAACGGAGCGACCGTTGCATTCGGAAGTTGATACGATATAGCTTGGAATTGCAATTTGCGATGCGGTCGAGCGGTCGCTGCGACGCGCGCGAGCTCTCCGCTGTTGAATATTCGCGAGCGAGCGAACAAGCGAGCGAAGCTCGAGCTTCGGTTGCTCGAAAATGCTCCATGAAAATCGTTAATTGCGACCATACACACGCGACGGTAATAAACGAGACGCGAGACGCGTTCAATTTGCCGGGCGCACCGGCCACCAAGAACCGGCAAAAATCCGGCGAATATTATTACCGATCGCCGCACGTACTCGAAACGCAAACGCTCCGCGAAACTACAGTCGAGTCCGTGCTTCGCGCGATATAATAAACTCGATCTCGTTTCCGGTCGTAGCAATTGATCCGGTGACGCAGCAAACGCGCGAAAAACTCGTCTCGAAAAGAATTGGGTCTTCCGTTTGCGGTCAACGAAATTTCATCCGCGGTTGGCGTGGCCGAACTTCTATTTTCGCGCTAAACAACGTGGCTCTGCGATTGCTTTCGAAAGAACCGGGTTTGCGCAGTGCGTCGCGCCGTTCCGATCGCGAAGCGAAAATACTCTAGTCGCTCCGACGAATTCAATTCGATATGGATGATCAAAATTGCTTCCATAGACTACGGATATCGATTATTTCTTTTGCCACAGAATTCGTTGACCAGCTGCAAATACACCGGCGACAAAATGACGAGGCATCTCCAGATATTTGTGCTCGCTTTCGTATAATGTAGCAAAGGATTGAATCATTCGTTCAAGCCATCCTTTGTTCGTATGAAAAATATTTGAAGGCTCAACGAGAAGAACCGCTGCTGCAGCACCGCGATACAGCAGTATACATGGAATAGCCTCATTCGCGTTATCGGAGGGAAATATATTCGTACGACGCGCTCTCATCTGAAAACAATTTGCAACGGTTGATTCGGCACGCGTTACCGCCGACAATGAAAGAAGCGTAATTAAAGCGCGGGCCGTCCTCCTGGCTCGAGCAGGCTCGACCTCGCGTCGCACGCATGCAGGCCCGACCCGACCCGAGGCCCGCCCGGCCAGGTACACCGGCTCTATAAACGTCAAGACCATGTGCATGCGATCCGCGCACTGATCTATGCCCGCGCGCCGACAGGAGACGCGTTGAAATTAATTAGCTGCGTGAATGGGCCACGCGGAAGCGCGTCGGCGCGGTGCGGCGCGTCTCGTCGCGTCTCGTCGCGCGCCGCCTTGTAATTTTAACGTGGCGCACGGCGCGACTATTTTCAGTCGGGCCGATTACGATCGCCTATAAACAACAATGCTAACAATGACATTGCCGTCGTCCTCGTTGCCAACGAACAGGCGGCAGCCGGGGAT
>CM052164.1:172812-249098 GCA_028455555.1 Augochlorella aurata | reverse complement strand
TCTGCGATTTTAAATCGCCTATACTAATTGCGCGCGATATAAAAATGCTGTGTGCGCGTAAGATCCACGGGATAGCGATTACTACGTCGGTATACGATCGGTTCGAACATTTTTCACCGGACATGGTACGGTGTCGCTGCATATTATCGTTGCATTCGTTGATAATGCAACAGGACAATGCAAAGGGATGAGCGAGGACGGCGGTTTAACAACAAGTGTAGAAGCGTATAAGCGGTGACGCGAAACATTCGAACGCGTGTCTATCGTTGAAAGACGAATTTTCCATGCCAATAATAGGTTTGCGCAATGCGATCGTGTCTAGAAAGCTTTGTCGAGCAACATAGTTGCAACATCGTGTTGAACGTGCGCCACTTGATACGCGCATCTTGCCTCGTTAATAATTTCAGTTGCACAATTCGTGGACCGGGTACCTGCTTAAATTAGTTACGACATCCTACGTTCGATATCGAGTCGACTACAATGACGCGCGATTGTACGATCGCGAATTTTCTTATTGTGCTGGATCGCGAGCAACGCGAGTATTGTTCGCCAAGTACTTGAACGGTGGTGCTTCGTGCTCGCAATTAGAATAGAAGCAGCCAATTCACCGAGGTTGCATACTTCGACTACCCGCTTATACGCATGCATTTGCTTGTTTCGAACGTAAGATCGAGCTCGGGTATCGTTCTTTTTCGGAAGAGTCTATAGGTGGAGCGATCCCATCGGGAGATAAAACAACGTTGACAATAAGCCGATCCTATTAAATCGATTTCTTCGAAAATCATGCGAAGACGAAACTTTACAGGTTGATATTCGGCGAGCAAAAATGTTACGAAGAATACCCATTAAAAGTTAGAAACCTGAAAAAGTTCAAAGTTGTTGAACAATGTTAACAATCCGCTAGACGTACGAAACTTTGAGAGCGCTTACTCCCCTTGCAGATTTTCCGGTAATAACCTTTCGTCGAACGATGCCAGTGGGCGTAGTAGACATTTTAATTTCGCGTAAAAATCCACGAGCCGATCGCTCGCGTTATCGCGTCGAGAGCAACACGGCGCAGGTTTATCCGTTTGCAAATCGAATTAGCCCTCTCGCGGATCAACGTTGGACCTCTTTCATTCGATCGTTCGATTCGAGTTGCTATCGAATAATATATATTTCGTGACAAATGATTAATATTCGATAATTATTTAGAAAACGACGTTCGATTCTGATATTTAGTAGAAATCGTTGTTGTAAATAACCACAAATAAGCGAATCTCGTTTGCAAAAAGATGAACAGGGTCTACAAAGGATTAATTTTGAATCTGAATTCGACAAAGAATTCGAAGATTGCGAAAACGACGATGATCGTGTGTTTCTAACCGATTCGCAGAAAGCACCGCGTTGCCAGCACCGAGCGTATCGGTAACATTGCCGGAAGTCAGCGATGAACCAGCGAAAGAGTCGCCGTTCAGACGTCTGTCGGAGGTGGACCGAATCCTCTTGGAGAGTTTGGACATCGGTCATTCCAGGCCCAGGCCCACCGGTCGATTCCTCACGATGCACAAGCGGCGCCGTAAGAGGCTTACCACGAGATCCTTGAATCAGGAGCAGGGTATCCTGGACGATATTTTCCATGGTCTGGTTCAGGTAAGCCATCTACAGTCGGCTAGAACTTGCGCGATTACAAGAGAACAATAGACGTACGTACGTACAGGCGCGTGTACGTGTTCGCGGGACGCGCCGCCTAATCCACAGCCAACAGTCTACAGTCTACAGTCTACAGTCGACGCAGTGGCTATAGAAAATCCTCGGACACCTTTTAGAACGCGGTATCATATAAAATCATAAAAGCATAGATAGGTTCTTTACAACGATAGACGGTTGTTTTTCTTTTCTTTCTTTTTTAATATTTGTTATCGACGAATCGTAATCGGTTTTTCAGCGATCCTTTGAGCGCGAAGCGAAATTGTTACTCCGTAGACGACCTGTCCTCGGTTAAAGGCTGTGACGTTTCGTTCTAGCGGTTTAATACTAGTCGTGTTGACGTAGACTCGCGGAGCAATCAATCGGCTGACTAAGACGTTTATAGACAAAGATTCAATCGAGTACAGTCCGCTGTTACGTAAGAGTCAATAACCCAGAATTATGTAATATTGATAAAGGAAACGCGCGAGGTTCTTAATAAGTTTCTAACGCGAGTCGTCGTTTCCTCCGTACTACCGTTTGTTTACTCGTCTAACTGCCGAAACGAGCGTCCGAACGTATGTTGTATAGTCGATGGTTGCAGCACAAGTAGCGCGGTTGTAGAACGAGAAGCTAACGCGACGTAACAAATGGGAATTCCGATCGGCGGTTTCCCTTTCCGATATTTCGGCAGGATAATGCGACATTTCCGAACGAAACGCGGAACAGGAGACTCGATCGCCGACCCATGATCGATCGTACGATACATTATCGATCGATTCGTTCCGAACTCGCGATTCGTCGAACGCTTCCGCGAAGGGTTTCCATCGAATTCGAATAAAAATTGGTTAATTAAAATCGGCGATCGATCGGATCGATAAAATCGGAACTGGTTAAGGGACTTGAACCGTTAGCTAAGCGAAGCGGAAAACCGATGATAGCGGTCGAACGATCAAAACCTTTGAGCGGTTTAAGCGGTTAAATGCTAATATGGCATTACTGGTCAGAAATGATGGTGACGCGATGGCGTATGAAAGTCGCTGCTTTGATTAGAAGTAAATTTATACGTTCGTGGGTTCGCGTGTTTACATAAGAAAAATACTCGCGGCACATAAAACGGAACGCATCGACGGAACGCATCGACGGAACGCATCGAACGGCAATTTTCGTGTCCGTTCGTGTTATTTCTCGTAGATTTGCCGGTAATAGCACGCGTGTCCTAACTCGCGGAGGCGTCGGATAATGGAAATCCGAGCGATTCGAAGGACGCGAACGTTCGTTTTATTATCGGTGCATCGAACTCGGTTCGCCCGCTGTCCGCTCGTCCGAAATTTCCATTTTACCGATGCTAATGTCGCCTTTCGATCATTTGTTGCAGTGCGTGCTCCAGAAGGCCGGCAACTGGCGGTTTAATGCATTTACATTGGAAACTGTGACAGGAGGTGAGCAATTCTACAAATACAGAGATTTTGATTTCATATTTCTTCAAACCACCGTGAATTTCGTTCGACCGCGTTGTTAAGCAACGCATTCCTCGAACAATATTAATATGCTCGAACGATGGGAACTATGTTCTCTCCGAGATATTCCACCGTAAAGAACCCGAGTAAACTAGTCTTTTTATCGTCTATTCTTTATTTTTCTGTTTCCAGGCCGATCGCTACCAGTATTATGCGTCCATCTTTTTCATTGGTACGGACTGTTACAACACTTCAACTTGGACGTGGTAACGGTGTGGAAATTGTTCGGTAAGAATAACCACTATAAACGCTTCTATTAAATCCCAGGGCGATGTATAAATAAAAGCGTGACGACGACAGATTGCAACTGAATTAGAGAAACACGCGCTCCACCGTGTTTTAACGGAATATTTTATACGGACCGACGGCCACAGGAACGGCACACGCCTATTGAATATTCGATATTAAAACTTCGTTTTATATGTACGCACACGTATCGCTCAAATACTCTATTATTACATCGGCTCGGTTTATTACTCGGCTTCAATTTCCAGTCCGAACGAGTTTGTCCTGGTCTCGGTACCGGGAACTTCAAAGTGTCGCAATTTTTGTACAATTCCTATTTTCCGCGATTCTATTTTCACGGCGATAGTCGCCGTGCAATTTAAGACGGTCGAGTTCAATTAAAAATCCTCGAAGAAAAAGATTCTCGAGCAAATGTTTATTTTGCATAAAACCCACTGTCCAGCGATCGCTTTAGTTTTCCTAGAATCGTTTCCATACGTTTTCCGATCTCTCGAAAAAAATGTTCTTGAATCGTATCCTTCGATTGTCGCGACTATACATCGTAAAGAAATGTTCGACTGTTCGACCGTCGAAAAATCAGTCCAAGTGATTTCCAGAGTTTGCAGCTCGGGAAATAAACGGTGTGTTTACAGCGCGTTACGCGGGTTTCCGTTCGTTCGAATCGGCCGGTATTGTACGTAAATACATAGTTATAACAACATATGGCCGTGTTTACTTATCGAGTTTGCGGAATCGAACAAGTATTTCCGCAATATCTCTGCCGCCCCTCCCGCCCCGAGCCACCCCTTGCTCGCCCACCACTGCCACGTATAGCGTGAATCGTGAATCGCGAATCGCCTGGAAACGGAATCTGTGGTCCTGTTTAACGATCGTTGCTTCCGTTCGACGAGAAATTTTTACGCCATCGCATCATCGGCGGGTCGAGGTACACGGCCGGGAAGCTGTTCGTCGCCGTTAAATGTTCAACGGAGAAGAGAAGACCCGTAAGTGCCGCGATTCCCACGAGCTACGTATTCGTATTTGTACAGAGTGTCCGAAAAGTCACTCGCAATCGGGAAACGAGGAGGGGTTCCCGACGTCGGTGACCAACGAGAGGCGAGATCGGGCGGCGCGAGGCGGCCGGGCCAATCGCCGGTGCCGGGCTTCGTTCGCTCGACTCTCGTTGGTCACCGCTTTTTCGTTGATAACTCGTAAACGAAGCAGCGGACCGCATTCGCGATAGAGAAAAACTTACTTCGAAGAAACTCGGGAATCGAGACACCTTGCATACACATATGTACGCTAACGTAGATACAGACACGCGTCGAAACGGTAATTATCAATCTGTACTCCAACACGCATCGATTATAGAAAATTCTTGCGATAAATGATCCTCCGGGAATCCGCGTCTACGCCCACGCAATCGTCCTACTTGTTTTAGTTGACAATTTCGCGATCGAGTGGAACAATCGAATTCTAGGTCGTTATCTAGGTCGTCGTACCTTTTCATTCTGGTCTCATCGATACTCACAGTCATTTACCAATCCGTTCGGCAGTCTTTTGCGTCAGAGGGACGAACGAACCCCCCATTGGAGGGTAAAACCGTACTTGTTTCTAATGCATGTAGAAAACCAAAGGACGAAGGTAAACATTCTGCGTGGAACCGTGTGCTTTTGAATCACGGACTCGCTCGTGTAAGAACGTTTAAAAATCGCCTGTTCGAATAATAGATTGAAAACGCGCTAACCTTCCAACTTTGCGGGTTGCTTCCACCCTTTCGACGGAAATTATGTCGATAAAAATAAACGCGTGTAAAATGTTTTCCCGAGAGCCGCGTCTCGTGTGAATTTCACAAAAATCGACGCGCGCGGTTTTACATTCTCGCGCAAACTCGATTATAAAAGGGAAAGAAGGAAACGATAGGAAGCGAAGTGAAAACTATTATGATACCGTAGCAAGGTTTACCGTGCTCTTTTTTAGCGTAAAAACTGGAAACCGATTCGCGAAGCAAGATCCGGGCGAAAACATGGCCGGTTGAAGCGTGGCTCGATTAGAGTGCGACGGGACAAGCAGCAGCCTACTATATTTTATTTTTGTTCCATCATTCTTGGGGCATGTTTCCAACATAGCTGGACTAGAGGTGGAGCTCGGTACTGCCAAAATCTCTCTCTCCCTCTCTCTCTCTCTCTTGACGACGATACGCGACAAAGTTATTTCGATAATGCAAGACGAAGCTGCTTCTCGAATTTATATCGTATATCGTATATCGTATATCGTATATCGCATATGGTATGCGGGTACTGCTCGTTTCTAGTGGTTAACCATCAACCCCTACTTCTCCCATAAACAGAAGAAAATCTTGCTCGCGTGGCTTTCTCGTTTAACGCTCGAGAACCGCGGAGGGTGATTAATTTATATTGCTTTCTACATAGAAGCAACGAGACTCGTTCAAAGACCAGATTTTCATCCTCGCTCTCGACCATTTAGCAAACTAATGCTACAATCGGTCGATTAGATCAAAGAGGAAATTAAATTTATATAATCGCGGCACGCGATTAAAATGATTCCGTGCATCCGACCAGCGAATAATTTGAAAAATGTAATCGTTGCAGCTGTCGATCGGACGCCAATCAACTTTTCATACGCACGTTTCTTTCACCGCCGCGTCCCTGCATGTTTCGCTCGGTAACGATAATCGGTTAGCGCGGCGACGCTACAACCATGATCCGACGACGATGTTTAATCAGTGTGATATTTCCAACAGCCTTCATCGAGGAGGGTTATCACAGCACAAACCCTTACCACAACAGTATACACGCGACAGACGTAACGCAAGCAATGCACTGCTTCCTCCAAGAGAAAAAAGTGAGTATCTGGTATCGAGAGTATCGGCCGTCGGCTAGCGGCTAGCGGCGAAGAGGAACTAGCGCCGGCACTAGCGAAATAGTCCGCAGAAAATAGCGCAAGTTGTACGTTTACAGATTAGGATGCACTTAACCGACTTGGAAATCATGGCATCGCTGATAGCCGCGGTGACGCACGATCTGGATCACCCAGGCGTCAATCAACCGTTTCTCGTCGCCACAAGCAATCACCTGGCTGCGCTCTACCAAGTACGTTTCCCAAATAGTTGGATCGAGCTCGGCTTTCGATGACGCGCGAACCTTTCGGTAATCGCGAGCCTGTGATTCCAGAACACCTCGGTTCTCGAAAATCATCACTGGAGGTCGGCGATTGGATGTCTTCTGGAGAGCGGCGTTTCCGATCAGTTGCCCGCTAATATCAGACCAGAGCTTCAACGACACATCAGCTCGTTGATCCTGGCCACCGATATTACGCGGCAGCAAGAGTTCCTCGAGAAATTCAAAGTAAGCGCTCCGAGTACTTGTCGCTAACTTATTCATACCGTTTCTTACCGCATTCCACTCGAATGCCAAAAAAGCCCGAGTTTAATCATGATAATGATAATGATAATAGTAACAACAACAACGTTCTATATACTTTGAAATAACGATTTTCTCCCAACGTATTTGTTTGCGAATGTTTTACCAACGGGACAAAATCTACAACATGTAAAAAGATATGAATCGAAGAAAGAAAATCACGGGAAAATGTGCCAGAAGTAAAATTGCAAATCCTCCTGAAATTGTTAATTATTTTGGCGATGATATTAAATGCGGTAGCAGTTCGATAAGTGTCATCAGATAACTGTCGCGTGGGAATGGCTCCGAAGCACGGACACGGCCGCGGGAGAACGACGATGAGAGCCCGCGTGCCATTGGCCGTCCGTTAACTGTCATTTACCCCGAAAGTTGACAGTTATCGAGCGGCTACTGTATTCAGGAAAATCGTTCGCAATATTACATTCGAGAAACGCGCATGGGTCCGTTCAAACAAATGATCAATTTAGTCGATTTCGAGTCGTTTTCGAGTGGTTTCGCATAATTTTTCGAAAATTCGGCATTAGATACGTCCGAAATGATTCGGGACGTGCTGTCTCGCGTCGCGCAATAGCCGATCGAAATTGACCCGTTCCACATTTCCTGTTCGAGAGTTGCCGAGATATTACGGAGACTCTTGCGAGGAAAATGGTGAAAGGTCTATATAATATAAATAGAGAGGTTGGCGCTATCGGGTTTCGATAGGTTTAGCAGTTTAGCGTTAACAGGGAACACGATCTTTGCGATTGCTACACATAGGTCGGTCGGTTTGTTGCAGCACTATTTGGACGAGAATCTGTTGGAAATGGAGCGCGCGGAGGATCGGCATTTCATTCTGCAGATAGCCTTAAAATGCGCTGATATATCAAACCCGTGCAGACCTTGGGACATCTCGAGGAAGTGGTCGTACAAAGTATGCGAGGAATTCTTTCGACAAGGCGATTATGAACGTCGACTGAACCTGCCGGTGACGCCGTTATGCGATCGACATACCACCAGCATACCGAAGATACAGACTGGATTCTTCAAATTCGTGGTGACACCCCTTTACGAGGAGTGGCACCGTTTCCTCGGGGACGGTCTGAGCGTGTCGCTGATGGAGCATCTGCGCGGCAATCAGAAGAAATGGGAACTGCTGATCCTGCAGGAGGCAGCCGAGGAGACCGAGACGGAGATATCCGAGCTGGAGGAGATAGAGGACGAGATCAGCTCGACAGGGGACCCGGCCGCGGACGAGCAGGCCGGAAGCATCGATATGCTGATACCGGCGGCGTACGTTCAGTCCTCCCGGATCCAGAGTTTGCCGGCCCGGGTTGGCCTCGAGCGGATCGGCAGGCGTCACTCTGTCCCGTTGAGCGTCCCGAAGCCGTTGTCTCTGGTCCCGCGTGCCACGGTGAGGCGCGAGAGTCTGCCAACCGAGCACAACAAGGCGAAGAGCTTGCTGCTGCGATTCGAGGACCAAAGCCTGTTGGATCCGGGCTCGCGGTCTCTGCTCTCGTCGAAGAGCAGCGTGCAGGAGCTCTCCCCGAACGCGAACGCGAACGCGACGGAGAGGCCGGTCAGCGCGGAGAGTCTGCTGCCGGAGCCGAGCATAGCCAGCATCACCAGCAGCGCCGAGGCCTCGAGGCTGAGCTCGGTCCTCCAGCCGGACAATCAAAAGCCGGGGACGCAGTCGAAGCAGCTGACGAGGCAGCAGACCTTCCCGCCTCTGCAGCCCTACGTTCGCATGAGATACCTGTCCACCACCGCGGAGATGACGCAGTGTTACTCGCAGACTCTGCCCGAGGCGAACAGCTCCGCGTCCTCCTCGGGATCGGTCAAGGACAAGTCCTGTTCGAACGGCCATTGCGGCACACCGCCGACGCAAGAGGCGGACGCGTTGCCAGCCAAGTCCGGCACCGAGAAAGCGTCCCGAGAATCGCTGGTGGCGGATGTGGCCGGCAAAAGACGCGGCTCCGCGGTCCCCGATACCTTCAGACCAAAGCCGGACATCCTCCCGACCGGCGATCACCCGCGACGTCACTCCTTGTCGGTACAAGCTGTCCGTATCGACGACGCGAACTCGAAGAGTCGCCACCACAAACGACCCGCCTCTGCTCAAGGATCGGACTCCGCTCAAGTGTTCTACGCGTCGCTGACCGGCTCTCGGAACGACAAGAATGCCCGCAACGTCGACCCCGAAGCGAGGTCGGACGGCGGCGCGCCCGCGTCCAAGACGAGACACGAGAGTGAGAAAGTACTATGCCAGGATCCGCGGACTATAACGTCGTTCAATAAATCCGACCAGTGTAGTAGTTCGATGCATATCGCGAAACCGAAATGCGTCGAGTCCGAATTACGAAGATACTCGACTCCTGTGCCAGAAACTAAGACAATAATGACCGACGCCGGTGGCAGACGGTTCACTGCGATACCAGTGTCTTCGGAACTCAGCACGCATAAAGTGTTCTTCATCGGTAGCCCGCCGGACTCGCCGCCCCTGATCCAAAGCATATCGTCGTCGAGCGACAGTGGCAGTGAACCGCGGAAATACACCGGTGACAATGAAATCGTGTCGATCGGCAGCAAACGGGACCCGGAGGCCATCAAGGAGAAGAGCTCGAAGGTCGCCAAACTCAGCCTCGACGTGCAAATGAAGGAGAACGTTGATCCGCGGGCGGTCGATGATCCGAAAGGGATAACGCTGTCTAGGAAGGGAAGCCAGGTACTGATTTTATCCGGCTCTATCCGCATCGTTCCCACGGTATTATACAGTAGCATCTTTCATCTTCTTCTTAATTCCATGCTCTCTATGAACGTAGAAGTTCTGTAGAATCGAACGAAGATGGTTTAGTTTCCGATGTTTTATATGTTGTGCCAGCCATGGGCCAGAAGACGAGGATCTGCTCCAGTCGGTCTTTTATCAAGATTGGACGACATCACCGTACCGTCTATACCATCCGCTAGGGTTGATCATACTTCCAGGCGTGGATCCGTACCAACAGACATTACAAGGCACCAAGGTAGAATAATAACAGCCTATTCTCCTAGAAATACGTATATCGAGTAGAAAAATTGACGTAGGGAAAACGTAATCGTAGAAACAGATCGATAGGTTTAATGCAGACTGTGAATCTTCCTCAGGAGAAAGTGACTTATTTTACAAAATAAATGCCGGTCTGCATACGATCTAGATACCAATGAAAGTCCGAGGGGTGGGGTGGAGCAGGGGAAGTCGGGGGAGGGGAGGGGGAGGTGGCAAACGATGGAAATAACAAACATATTAGACACGTAAGTTGCATAGCACGTGTAAAACATAACTCGCTCGATTGTGGTCTAACCGATGTCTAGCATGTTGAGTCATTTCCAACATCTGCGTTCGCTAACAACAACTATACTAGAAACGATATATCATGGCAATAAATAGTTGACTCTTTTGAAACTAGTTTCGACTAACAATCAAACGTTAACGATCATTTGAATTCTAATGGGATTTCGAATAAAGAGCGCAATTGATAATGCTACGAATTCATGGTACGCGCAGGTGGAGGCTGCAATCGATTAGCCTTAGGCGTTAGAGAGGGAAACATTACAACACCCAGGAGAGCAAGTCTTCCGCAAGAAACTGCTCTTGGAAATCTTCTCGGCAATATTTTATCGTTAACCAGTACGTGTGCACAGATTTCAAAGTCCTACTCGTAGAGACGTGTCAACTCGTCGATGCTCACTGGTGAAATGTTTTCAGATGAACGAGAGAATCTCCCAATGAACAATAATAACAATAACAACAATACCGGAACAAGCAACAATAACGGATTAGCAAGAATAATCGATAGCACCGGACCTAGCATGCCGTCACCGCGGCGAGGTTCAGTGCCAGCAGACATATCTGAATTACGCCGTGATATGTTCAATAGGAGTAGCATAAATGGTAAGCCTCGTAATCGGAAAAAGATTTTGAGGAGGAGGAGTTCTGGAGGACCAGAAATGTTTTCTGGAGGATCCACAGATGGGAACGATAATGGCACATGGCTTATATGGAAGAGGGAACTAGGAAAAAGGGATCCGATTCCTGAACCGCTCATCAAGCGAAGAGGTTCCCTGCCCATAGAGATGGTGGCCATTTCTCATGCTGGTCGGTACAATCATAGATAAAGGAGGATGTCGTAAAACAAGCCGGTACCATTGCGTTCTCCACTAATATTTTTATGAACAAAAATTGATTCTGTGTCAAATCATTCGAAAATCGCTAAAGACAGTTTCCCTAGCATCGTTGAGCAAACAAAGAAAGAAAGAAAGAACGTCCAGCGCTAGTACACCGTAGAATTCTTAAAGGTGTAGATGTCAGCTATTTTGAATTTGTATGTAAAGTTCGTAGAAGTAGGGAAGCAACTATAAATCGGCACTAACGAATTTACTGTGTATGCACGGCAGGATCAGGATCGGGAGCTCGAAGATCCAGTTTATGGAGACTTTAGCATGGAGTAGATGCAAGCGGACCGCCCGTGCAACCAACGGTTGACAGTAGATCATCGAATACTACCGCACTGACAGTCTTTCCTTACAACATTAGCAGCAACAGCGATGATTGACTTCCATGTTCCAAGATTGCCAAATCTGAAAACTCCTCTTATCAGTTGTCGTTGTCGTGGGCAAGTGAATTTTTGTAAAATCGATCGTGATTTTTATCGCAACACGGCTGCAATACCAACGAAAACAGTTAGAGCGTCCTACCATCTATTGCAGGAAATTGTATCGCCATTGTCATAGTCTTATAATATTAATGTGTGCACTGGAAATTCTGCTCGAACTAAAACGATGAATATATATATACATATATGTAATGTATGTATAATACATACATGCATATATCCCATTGGTCATTGGTCATACAAATTTAGAAGTTTAAGATTGGCAAGACGATAAACGTGTGACCATTTCACGACGGGGTCAACGTAGAAAAATGAAAAGTATGAATTCTAAAGTCTTCCCCCCCGCAATTTACGCGAACATCGTGGAAGAAATGAAATGTATACATACTAGTTATGTTCGCTTTATATCCATTTGTGCCATACACAGATGTTGTCTAAGATGTGACACAGTCAAACACAGGGTTCAATACGAAGATTTTAATAATTAAAATGCCTAGGTACGGAGAAGGAGAAAAGACTGGTAGAGAAAATCACCGCTATTAAACTAGACACTTAAAGAGGCACATAAATCGATTGAAACGAAGTGACATTTGCTCATAGCTAGGAGAATTATGATTTTTTAAACGTTCAAGGCAGGAGAATGTTATCTTCGCTCGATTATTCATTTATCACGTCCATCATACGCATCAAATATTCGATACGTTTCTATGCCGGAAGATGAAATTTTTTAATCGTTGTCGACGATTTTACGATTGAAACGCATAAATGATTAGATTTATCGTTAAATCAAGAAATACGGAAAAGTAATAGCTGCGAAAAGTAACTCTGATAACAAAATAAAATAATATACTCAATATCGGCAGTAGTTTCCTTTAAACTGTAATGAAAAACAAGATAGACATTCCATTAAACCAAGTAGTATACAATGTGTAGAACACAAATCAGAATTAATAATAATAATAATAATAACAATAATAATAATAATAATAATAATAATATTGTAATTATTGCTATTTATCATCACTCATTACGCTATCATTACTATCATTATTGTCATCATCGTTGTTGTTATAATTATAAATGAAGTCTTAATGACCGTTCAAGTAGATAGAAATTATAAACTTAGTCGGTAATGATACCTGCGTTTAAGCACACGATAAATTAGTTAGTGAATTGCGTGGAACTATGACCATAATTGTTTATAACGAAAACAAAAGATGGTTACGATGTATAGGTTTACGGTACGTGAACCACAAAATCAATCAAAAACTGCAAAATTCGTTAGTAATATCTCTCAATGTATTAATTCAATGACACGCGTTTAGTTAATTAGTTTTATTTGAATGAAGTACAATTAATAAACTGCCTATGCACAAACAAATGTATACAAGCTAGATTCAAATATTATCCTATTTCGTTGTAAATGGTTTTGTTATATATTTTCTTATATATATATATAACACAACGTAGTCATTAAAGAATATCATTTTGATAGTATCTTGTATTAGTTTTTAAGAGGAACTTATATCACGTACTGCTACAACTTGTCATCCCTCTGACTATCAGAAAGTAAAGAAATATTAATAAGCCATTGCAGTTCAATAATGATATATAACAAATCTAAGTTTAATCAAAGTAACAACTGATAACTGTATTGATGTAATATAGATAGGTCATCCATTTCTCAAGTAAACTGTTCTAAGCTTAGTGAATTTCCCCTGATGAGGTTTCTAGATCCTCTCGACGCAAAACCTGTCAGAGCTGTACGTGTGTTTCACTCAATGACCAGAACAAAAAGAAGGTGTGAGAAGATCGCCTTAAACTGATTCGAACTCTTTTAAAAACAATACGTGACGACAACACCTAAGTTTTCCTATTCGTAATGCAGAAGCGTTCTGCGTAAATGACTTGTATAAGTGTATTAATAACTAAGTTAGTATAAACCTACTAGTCTTTCTAACTTTAAACAGAATTTGTATGACATGTATATGTACATGTGTGCACGTGTACATATACACGTATACGTTCGATTTAAAAAAAGAAAACATGCACAGAGAGCACCAACAAGAGATACATTGTCAGGAAATGTTGAAAAATTGCATTACATAATTTATTTATTGATATCTCTTTAAAACACCTTTACAGACAGACCAATAAAAATGGGACTAAATGAAACGTCTTTGTGAAAAACGAAAATTGACTTAGCTTCTGAAAGAAATTCGAATTCAATGTTATAAATGACCACTCTGACGAACTACTTTTTGAAGAATTTATGACATCTAAATGTACATGTTGCACCACATTTCAATAGAGAATGATTAACATTCTTCAAAAATTCTTCTCCTCTGCCATCCTATAGGTATCGTGTACTCACAACCACTTTCTATGATTGTATTATCTTGGAATGTGCAAAATGAATAAATTACTTTATAGGAATGAATGTAAAAGTAAGATATTTAACATATATTGCATCAAGCAGTGTTTACACTCAGATAAATATTCATTCTACTATTTTGAAATTCATTGAATTATTACAAATTTGTCAATTTCTTTTTCTAAAATTTTGTACTATGACTATAGTTTTAACAAATGTGCTTTCAAAATTCGAACAAAATTCTAAAATATTTGCGAGCATATAATTCTTTGGAATGACATAGATCGGTAGAAATGCAGCAAATATATTAAACAATAATTTGTGCAATTTTTTTCTCGTTCATTCTTCCTATCGAACATAAATATTTAGACGTTTGATACCCAGAAATAAAAAAATTTTCGAATGAATTTTTTGTTAATTAATCGTTTAGCAGCTAGGAGTTTGATTTGGTATTCCAACTTCTGATAATTATTCGAATCCAAATGAATGTTTAAAAACTATCGAGTAGAGAATTTAAGAAAAATTTAGTGAGATACTTATTTTTTAAATCAAAAACCAAAAAGACAAGCGAGTACTACGAAACAAAGTGTATCTACTATTACTTTTATAGCGCTTTTGTTTAATTTCTTTTTGTATCGTGTTACAACATTAAATGTTGTAATTGTACACAGGCAAAAAAATTTTGCGTGCGATTCGCAGTATTGGAAATGTCAATTAACAAATAACAATTCGTATGTAATCGGTCTGACGATGAGAAAGTCGTTATGTATTTTCTATAATATTACTGTAGATAGCTACTGCGTTAGATACAATTAAACAATGTGTTCTTATCATTATTCGTAATTAAATTATAATGTTGTTACAATAAACACAAGATGCAAAACAGTATAAAATGAATACATGTACGAATGATAGAGACAAGAGTGCAAGCATGGTCCAGTTAATTGTCCTATTTACGTCGGACAATGCGAAGAAAATTAATATATATGTATATGTATGCGATGGCTCTACATGGCCTATTATATTCGGTAGATTGGAATTACTATAGTCGATAATTATAGTATCGAAATTTTTTATAATTTCCATTCGGTTGTATTAAGTATTTATTTTGTAAATGTAAATGGAACTTATCGATTACATGACAAAACTCCCGTTATAAGTTTAGAACTGAATGATACATGATGCGATATGTAAACCCATCTTCTTTATTAAAAAAAACACACAAAAATTACACGAGTACGTTTTACTGATCAAGTAATTATACACATCTGATTTTCATTTACGAGAAATTCTCTAGTACCATTCGTTCGATCGTAACCTTTCCCAATTACCACTCGCTAGAAAATACCGACACGGGAGCCGTTCCCGGTATACGATTTTAATTACGTTAATTTGAATATTGGCGCGACGCACGCTATCGACAGAGATACCAACTATTAACACCAACACAAACGTTGCGTCATATTGCGCACTGCGTTCCGAGTGGTGTGTCGCGAATCTCGTTTTCGAAAGATCACGCACACACATACCGCGTCGTGAAATCAAATCATCGGCCCGGGAAACAAGAGTGCAGAATCACGAACGACAATTCTCAGTGTTCATCCGATGCAATTAGTTTTGGCGCGTGTGGTTGCATACGTGTTGCGTGACTGTCGTTTCACGTATCTGTGCGCGCTCGGTAGGTCAAAATGGCGTGAACCGACCGTGCGATTTTAGGTTATCTTCGCTCGTGGCAAATCACGGCAGGCCAAGGAATAAAGGCGCGCGCGACCACACGCGGCCTGGCATCTTTTCATTAAAGTGTACACCGCGATCCTCCACGTGCGTTTTCGAGATCGAGTTACATGAGTTATGAGGACGGAATGCCCGCAGGCGGTAACAGTCGTTTCCGCGGTTACCCAGCGCGGATGTCCGAGCGTCAACAACTCGCGCTCCTTCTCCAAATGACCTCCCAGGAAATAGTACCAGGTGAGTGGAGAACAGGCACCTTTGTTTAAACAAACACGCGCGCACAATTGTCCTCGCAACTGCTCGCAACGCAACCCGTCAACACTTGATCGATTATCGAGCGATCTTTATCCCGCGTCGTCCACACACCTAGTTTCTTATCGTTGCCGTTGTCTACAGTCACCTCTCAACATATCCGAGGCAAAATTTATTTCACATATATACAGACTTACGTATCGGACAGTAGGATTCGCTGCGATATGACATTACATACTACCTATTATACATAGGTTAGTCCAATATATATATGCTCAACAACTCCATTCGATTCGACCACTAAACGTAGATTTATTTCGCGACCGATACACGAACAATTAACACTCGCACAAATCGACACACTCCCATGTCTTGATTAGCCGTAGTTTCCCGCTGTATCGCTTTGTCGGAACAATCTGCAACACGATACCCGAAGCTAGTTATATATACCATGCCACAGACGAGAGTTTGCTTATGTTATGTGATTGCCCAGCATGCTTAGTTCTAAGGTACGCCATCTGTGTATTGCGACGTGGAGGGAAATTTAAATTAATCCAGTACGGTGCTCTTACTCGGTCAGAATCCTGATTCTAACGCACATTTCTTTACATAATTTTAAGTACGTTTCTATAAACTGTGCGTAAAGACCATTAAATAGCGTGTGACAATTTTCGAATAGAAAAAGTTTATTTTTAATAGAAAAATCTTGCAGTACGTGTATCGCGACTGTGACACACTCTAAATGCTATAATGTATACATTAAACATTTCTATATGTAGAAATTTGAAAAGTTGATACTCAAAAGGTATACAAGTTTACCGATTAGATCTTGTCGATTATTTTGCTTATTCGCTGGAGAGGTAATATTAATGAAACATTGCGGGTAGTATATTTTCAACTCTGCGCAATAATCGATGTACGCTCGTCGAGATTCAGCCACATGAAAATTGTCTTGATACCGACACCGATTGCCGGTAACTTGTTACAACTGCAATTTACACTAGGAGGCGTTAATGCTATGGTCCGCTCTGACTATTTAATCTATCTATTATGTTATTCTTTATTTTATACGCACAGGTACGTACTACCTGCGCATTTGAATTTCAAATACATCTTTGTCCTCACGATCGAACGCGATAAAATATATTTTATATCAATAGGTTTGTCTGCAGATTCACAGACAATTTATATTATGTATGTATGTATGCATGATGTACGTATGTATGTATGGTTATAGAACGAGATGTTTATGCATAATTCAGAGTTAAAATGCATAGCAGTCTCGCATAAAGTTGATTTATTTATTACCGATTGTTAATTTCGTCTGTATAATTTTTAGGTGGAAATCGATCAGAAAATACAACGTCCAGCTCTACCTCAAGGTCGTCGACATTACAGCAACGAGGATCGAAAGGACGATGGTCTAGCAAAAATGGAGAATCGACAGTCCACGCATCTATTAATCGTAAAGAAGATTTTCGCGTCGGGCAGTTGCTCGTGAACGGATATGATCTCAATGCTAAAGAGACGAATGGTAAGTAACTCGAATCTTTTCTATTCTTCTTATTCGACTGCTCATTTTTCTCAAGTTTCATTTCGATGATAACTTTACACACTTTATAAGCATGTGGCGTTCGATATACACATGTACAATAGCTTAAACTACGCGATTAATTTTTCCCTCATAAAACGTAACTCGGTATTTTATACGCAGGACTTTAACTACAACGTAACAACTTAGCTACTAAATTGTTATAAGTAACGTTATTAATTTTCAAACTTGAAAACAATCTTTTAAATTAATCTTGTACTCTTTATCATTTTGATCTCTTCTTCCGAAAAGAAACAGTCCAAGGTATGAGATTCCATATTCTGCTCGCAGAATCCTATAAAAAATGAGTCTTCGTTCTTTTAACATACCATTTCGTATCCGGCTTGATCGTCATTTTTCACCTTATGTTAGATAATTTTATTCTCCTGCATGAGCGGTCATGAATTTCTACTGAAATTTATGGCTTTCAACGTGTGCGATGATGTACGCGAGTGGATTTGGTATTCTAGGATTCCGACGTTTAAATCACTGGGGCGTGAGTAACGAATGAGAATAGGAATCTCCGTGCAATAAGACACTGTCTGCGTAAGGTGTATCTAATAGGGTATTCACCAGCATCCTAGTCACAGGTGCTCGACATCCTTGTTGTTCAGGTCTGACGAAGGGATGAAGCATCTACCGTTAGGCTGGGGAGGGGCAGCAGACAACTCTCGTACAGATCAATACTCGAGACAGGGCCGCACTCTGTTCCACATAGTTTTTCAGCCGACAACTTAAAACTCGTGTCTTTCAGCATTTGTTGATGTCAGACATAACACCATGATCTATATGTTTTCTATATCAAGATATTGTGAATCCCCTTTGTTTACTAACCGTGCCTTTCTTCGAGTAGACTAGTCGCTCGATAATCATCCGCCAGACAAGTGCCCGTTAGAAACGCCCTACACTTACGTGCATCACTCGCACACGCGAATGCTTCCTGTCCTAATCTTTATACGTAAAAATTGTGTTTGCGACACCAGAATTAAAAATATTATATAACAGACGCTTAATTTTATGTTTCAGTACG
Source organism: Augochlorella aurata (assembly GCA_028455555.1). NCBI lineage: Eukaryota > Metazoa > Arthropoda > Insecta > Hymenoptera > Halictidae > Augochlorella > Augochlorella aurata. The sequence continues at coordinate 230,636 of CM052164.1, read as the reverse complement.
TTTGCAATTTGCATTTACAGTGTCCTTGACTTATCAAGTTTTACATTCATTTGCAAGCAAGTTTATTCTCTCTCTCTCTCTCTTTCTGTCTCGAATTTTTATACTTTAATTGTGAATGCGATGTGCATTGGAAATTCAACGTTTCGTTATATCACATAAACACTAGAGATTACTACATTTTCCTTGAACGTTCTTGAATGATCATCATTTTGACCTGTGTTTACCCGCGAGACGAAGCCCACGACAAATCCAATGTTTCCACCGAGAATTTCGAACCCGGGTTTAAAGCCGAAGATTCAGTTCACCGTACCAGACATTCTTGAGGAAATAGCCTTTAATAGCCGTGGGCGTTGGACACCCGTGCCTTTAACATTGCAAGCGTTATTAGCAATCATTTTTCCACGTTAGCACAGAGGTAGAATGTCACAGCTACATACACATATTTTAACACTTCATTTCTCAACTAAATGAATTGCATTTTTCCATTCATGTAAACATGATTTATATTTTGCGATACTCATGATGGCAAGTTAAACTCGTAAAGGCATCAGAATATTACGGAAAATCTGTATCTATGAAGAACATTTTCAATTTGTTTCGAATCTTTGGTCTCATTTCCGACAATTTTGCGATCTCCTGTTTCACTTACGAAGTTTACTTATCATTTGAAAATTAATACGATGACGTTTTCTACATAAATATGCAGTATAACACAATTAAAGCGACTGAAATTTTTATTCAATCGCCCGTCGGGCGGAGGCGGCGGCAGTATCGGGCGCCGCCCGTGTCCTTAAAGCAGATAGATCACTCAAGAAACGATGAGTCCGTTGTTTATCGTCGTACCATTTTCAAACCGTTTTTTCTGCTAACTGTTTACGTAACTAAAAAGATCGTTTGCTTATTCTACACAGTTTACCATCGTCAATATTTCACCTTCCGGGTTATTTATTCGAGTGAAAATTGCCAAAGTTTGAATTCTTATTTGCGTTCTCGCTTTCGTTAAATAATACGCGTTTCCATCACATACAATCACCTTTTCAACAAAATTATTTGTTCCATGGATATAAATTATATTTTCACATCTCCAATATCTTTATAATTTTGTTGCGCGAAATTAAGGTAACAAAAATAAAGGCATCGTATTGGTGTGTCAGAGAATACGACGGCCAGTCTTTGGCCTTATACCAACAGGAGAGATATCGATCGGGAAGAAAACCGACGAATGTCGTAACTTTATGGCAAGGACCACGCGATTTTCCTGTTGGACCCTACAGTTCACATGCCTCATATTCGATCTTTGTTTGATCGAGAATGAAGCAGGTCATAGTTCTTAAGGTTACAAACCTGCAATTCAATTACATAGATAACAAAAGATCTGTTTCTCTCAAAGAAACCTATCTAATATCTTAAGAAATCCTGGTCTTCTTGGAAGATTGTTTACAACGATAGATTATGATTTTTATTAAACGTGTACACAATTGGTAAGGATGTTAATAAAATTGCAACAAACGAGACATTGATGCTCGTTGCACAATAAGAAATGGAGAAATAGGAAAGACGGGAATCAAGGCTCATTGTCAGTCAGATTGTGAAAATCCTATTGTTGAGGAATTTCAGGCTCTCTGTCATTTGTTCGTACTTTTCTTAACAGAAAAAATAACTTGAGATTCTTGAGGTTGGTCGTCATTGCAAAAATAAAAAGAATACAAGGTGACTGTGGCAGTCAGCATTATAATCTATCGTCTTTAAAGTAAACGTTACTTTTCATGCGTGTAAATACTCGGAGAGCATATCATGTCCCTTTCGTATTCACCGGTAAACCACACGTTTGCCGAGGTGCCGAGCACCGGTCGTATCATCGTCGTAGTTAGTCCGTTATTGTACTCGATCGCGTTTTCACTTTTCCAGGTATTCTAAACTTCCTTTGTTCTCTCTAGTTCGCATATCCCGTCCCTGCAGCCCTTTCACTAGTCTGTCTTTGTGTTCACTTTTCGCATCAGCCTCCAGTTTTCAGGAGATGCGCGCTCGCCATTCTAATCTGCTGCGTTGCTTACAGCTCAAGTTACAAAACCCTACCTTATCGTATCTTTGCTCGTGGTATGTAATTTGTATGTAAGAAGATATCCAAGAATTAATGGCAGTATAAGAAATTGATGCAAGAGAAAGCAATCGATACATACTTTGGATAATTTTTAGAACTTGGTAGCCACTTGCTCCGTATCGGAACCTTTAGAAACCTAGCTACCATGTTACAGGGGGGATGTCCCTGTACTTTCCAAGCAAGCTTTTTGGTCCCAGTTACAGTTTTGGCTGCATTACTTAACATAATCAGAATTGTGACTTAAACAGAAGAAACATAGAAATTGAAATAGAAAGTGACGAATGGGTTAATCATTCAGATAATATCGGCATGTCCGAAAATAGGGATTAGACATGCGCTTCTCCTTGCTACATTAGCGAATGCCCGTACCCTTCTTCTGTAGCTCTATTTGGCGCAGACCGCGCGAACACGCTCGGAAAGTAAGCGATAATACGACTGGTGTGCTGAGCGCAGGAGCAGGAGCGGCACGTGAGGAAATGCTGCCATCGACACATGTGCGCGTACAGGATATACGTACATAGTGATATAGCAATAAAATGCAGACAGTTAAGGATCATACATAGACGGGTTACATAGTCGCGGATTCCTGACCGTGTGACTGCACACATTTCCACAAATATCATGAACCGTCTTGTAGAACGGAGGGGCACGAGCACGAGCACGAGCACGAGCACGAGCAAGATGCACGAACGACCAACAATGTCGTTGGCGGGATCAGCTTGGTTCCGATTGGCGAGGACGAGCGTTCGTGGCTCACCGTTGGTGGGGCGGCGCGGGGAGAGGCGGAGCCAATCGTCGACATAGCGACGCAACATGGCCTCTAGTTCGCGAGGGGCCGTGTTCGCGTGCACGTCGAACACGTACGCGTACCGACTTTCCCCCGGCGGACCGACAGATGTCGCCCTAACCGCCTTTGAATCGTCAGGATCGGCGTGACAAGTGGCCCCCACACTCCACGCGCAACGAAAAAACGAAAACCGAGAGGAAACCTGTTTATCGTAACAAAAGTAATCGGATATCGTACGGCCGCAACCACGTGAGAATCAGTTGAAACGAAAACCCTGGGTACCACCATCGATACAGTCGAGCTCTAAGGATACCAACAACAATGATATCTCGTCCATCAAATTTCGAAGCATCAAAAGTCTCGCTGCCACCGTGAAAAGCCTCTCTATTTGCAGACCAGGCAGATCTTTGCCAATCGATTGTCACTTCGCAGCCCTTCGTGCGGTTTTCTCGAAGACAACGTTGCTAAAGGGGAGAGAAAAAGTACTGTAAAACCCGAAGTCTTCTTTACATGTGCACATTTCGAACTGTGCAGATACTAGTCAAATATCTCAAGCCATAGTGTGTAGAAAGTGTAATTCTATTTCCGAGTTTCTATTAACTCGTTGCACAGGTCCTCGTGTTCAAATAGTGTACGTAAATTATACAGACGTTGGACAGAATGAAAATACTGAAATCCATGTGAAACGAATGTTCGCTTGCTCTCTCGTCTTGTTGAACGTGTAGATTCGTGACATTCGTAAACATCTACATATGTATATTCGACCGAACTTTGTTTCCTTGTGCCACTGTTCCACTATTTTCTATTCTTTCCACGAAAGATACTTGAGGTCGTATTTAGGAGAATCGTAGTAGCACGCGTCTAGGTTTTTATTTCCTTTTCATTTGTGAGCACAGATACCACAAGTGCGACTTCACCCGATGAGAGTACTACCTTCGCGTCTGATAACTCGTGCTCTCCAGTTGAAACAACCGCAACAGCGTCATCAAACGAGCAACAGGTACAAGAGAAGCAACAACAACAACAACAACAGCAGCAGCAGCAGCAGCAGCTTTACCAACATCACCATTCCCAATTCCAACAACAGCAGCAACGTACGACCGGAAGTGCACCAGCCGCTGCACTGCACGTTGCTGAGGACAGTGGAGCCCCCTGTGAGATGCGGAGGACACCACCGCAAAATAAAGGTGAGTTTGTATGTATTTATGTTTACAGGATGTTTCATTTAGCTTGGCCACTTTAAATGTCTTTCATGTTAATAATTGCATGGAAACCTCGAATAAGGGTCTAGGGTAGTGGAGCCGGTAACTGCGAGGTGATCTTTAGTTTGTTTCCGGGCATAATTAACTTCATATTTATCATTATATGCAAAATAAAGCAATAAAAATTAAAAGTTAGTTGTGCCCGAAAAGAAACTAAAGGCACAGCAATTGGTAATCCCCCGATAATCGGCCCCTCTACCCTGTTATTGTATTTATAATACATGTAACGTAGACTTTTATTTGAAGTTTCCATTCAATTTGCGAACTACTAATTATACTGAAATAGCATTACCGAGAAATACTATAAAAAAAGTACTTACTAGAAATTAAACATTCGCGTACATTAGTGGAAAAGTATATGTAACACTGCAAAATCACATCGAAAATTATATCACATACAGTACTGTTCTCTTAAATGATTCGAACATTAAGTACATCTACCGTGATAAGAAGAAGAATAAGTGTCTGCGGTTGAATTTGCAAGCGATCGTTTTCGTCGCAACTCTCTGAAAACGATATCACGAAAGTGTACGTAAGTTATAAATAAGCATGTGCGGTTTCTCTGTATGGTCAATAATATCCGGTTCTCACTCGCGCGAGTTTCATGTTTCATCAACGATTTTCCAGTAAATACTACAAATTGTGGAAATATACAATCGCGATGAAATTACATTATCATCCAACATCCTCACACTATTTTACGAACTTATAGGTTCTTCGTTCACATTAGTAAATGTGAATGAACGTAAATAGAAAAACGATTAAAAATCGTATATATTAAATATTAGAGCGAAATTTCTATTAATTTGATGACAAAACCTGATATTTCCTATATGAACTTTCCACGCTCGTAACTTTAGATAAGTTTGTAGAAAGTTTAGGCACTGGTAAAGAATCCGAGAACGCACGTGTCTCAGGCGTGATTACCGTGCCCAGAATAATAGCTCGTACGTGAAAATGGTAAACAGTTTTTAAAAAGTTACTCCCCTACAAGTAGGGGAATACTTTGCTAACAACAAATGTTCAAGTTGAAGGTCTGGCTTGGGTGTATCGCTGTTAGTTTTTGCTACTGTGTGCGCGCGCGTTCCGGTGGTTGTACGGTCGGTTGACCTGGCTAGGGTTGGATAACGCGCTGCGGACATCGAACCTTCTGCTTTAAAAATAATTAAATGACAAAGGATTTGTTTCACCTCGGTATACATTCTTAAGCAAACACTGAAATCGGTGAAAGCTTAGGAAATAGTAGAGGAAACTATGCGTCCTCTCTCATTCGATAGTTTTCAAATAATATTGCTGCGATGGCAACACCGAAGATCGAACGTACCTAGCCATCCGTCCAGCGGATTAGGCGATAGACCTATTGAAAATCGTTACAATGCAAAACTGAACTTTCTGACAGTTTCCCATTCCTTGATCCAAGCTCCTTCAGACACACGACTCGGAATCATCTCCGCCATAATCTTTGAAAATCGCGAATCATAGCACCATTAATGAAGTGTAAATAGATGCAACCAAGTATCTTCCTTACACAACCAACGGACTCAATGTCATTTCGTGCATATTGAGAGGGGGCATCGATCAACATTGTGCTTCCCGCGAATACAAATATCGTCGGTATCGCTTCTTTAGTACCTGCTGATAATATACCTGGCGACTGATAGTCAGCGAAATAGTTGGTCATTTTTAACGTTGCAAATGTAGCTGTAAAACGTATACAAGATCAACTTGGTATGTGAACAATCACGTTGCTTCAATGTTGTTCAACGTGATGGAATTCTACGTTTATTTGTTGTACGAAGTAGATGTCTATCTATTAAAATTTATTGAAAAACTTTGTTCATATTTAAAGATATAGAGTGACTGTATATAAAATAGTGTATTAGTACATGTTTCAAAAATAATAATTTGCATCAAGTATCTTTGACTGACCAGCACGTGAGTAATTTGAATGCAATTTCCGATTTCCGGTGACATAGAGGTCGTTAAAGTCAGTATCATTTTGCTATGTCGGTGTTATAGATCCCTGGCGACACCAAGTCTGTACTCTAATCCAATTGTGATTTCATGCGATGCCCGATCTATCCTGTAATTAGTTTCTGCTTATCCCTCGTCTGTGGTTTAATCCTTTTACCGACAACTTGTAATTACAGTTACCGACACGACGGTGTTTTTTCAACAATCGATTCACAATTATGGCGAAATAAAACTTAATGAACATCGAACGTAACAGTGTACAATTACATTCTGTTGTTTACTAAAAAAGTTGATGCAGGCGTAGATCGGAAGAATATAGTTACGGTTAAGTACACACAAGAGTGTAATACGTAAATTGTTAGACATATACAACTAGATTGTTTTCCTTAGCGTATTGCTCTTTGCATTTTTTACGGGCTGCAGATCGCTTTAAAATTCATAATGACAGTACATAAACATGCATAGGAACAGTCTATGGACACATGATAGAAGAGATTAATTTACTGTCTTCAAAGTATCGTTATCTCGGTCGACATTATTCTGTTTATCGCACAACGATGATCGGCGGGAATTTTGCTTTTTCTCATGCGATGTAACTGCGATTGCTGTAATAAAATCGTCCGACGGGATTTTCTTTATTGAATCCTTACAATTACATATCAAAATTTAATTTTTCGATTTCAACTTTGCGTTGAAAACTTTTCTTTTTTAAATGATTTATTGATCATTGAGATATTTTTCAACAAGATATATCAATTTTAAACGCAGTTTACTCTATTTTGCAATTTTAGGCAAACTTTGAGAAACGGTCGTTCAAAATATATTGGTCTGTTGAGCATTATGGGGAATATGATTTAGCTGTATATCAATATTTGGATAATATTACGTATTCTAAATCTCTTAATAAATATTTACGTTTCTCTTTATAAATATGAGCGATGATAATTGAATACTACGATGAAAGAACAATTCTTGGACAAACAATTCAATATTGAATTTCAGTTCATATAATCTTGTTTTTAATATTATGAAAAAATTCGACATAAAAATATTTATAATTTTGTCCACAAACTACCGTAGTACGGAGCACCGTGCATCCGATCGGAGTGGGCAACTGTTACGACTACGAGCGAATTTCAAGTGTCCTCGTACAAACAACACAGACCATTGGGATTCCTCGAATAAAATGTTATTTCTAAAAAATTCTGCAGATCTGTGCACACTGCGTGGATACAGAGGATTGTGTAGTCACCACCGATCGGTAATAATAGCGACCGATGCGAAGGCAGTACTTAATTAGACGTGACATTCCCGAGTAGTGACGCGTCGGTATCGTATATGCGATGCGATGCAGTATGCCCCGCCTGGGTAGAAGTTGCTTGAGACGGAGACGCGGCGACACAGTCGCGAGTCAGTTCCTCTCTGTCTTAGCTGCTAGTGTCTTCGGTCTGGCGTGTTGTGTGAGATCAGTGGGATGGGAGCCGGAGCCGTGCGGGCGGCAGTAGTGTACACACGCTGCTGCCGCGGCTACTGAACCTCTCGAGTCTCGGACTGTCCTCGTCGTCGTCTTCGTCTTCGTCCTCGTCCTCGTCCTCGACTTCGTCTTCATCCTCATCCTCGTTTCCGTCCTTGTCCTCGTCCTCGTCCTCATCCTCGTGTCGCGTGCAATGTGTTGTCCGTTCGTGGTTGTCCTCGCCTCCTCGCGGTGATACATCGAGGCTTTTGCTATCGTTGCCGCCGCGCGATATCGTTCAGTGTGTTTTTGTCGCGCAAACAGGTATGCCCTCGAGGCCACCACGTTTCTTTTCGTGCGCGGATCCCCGTCGTTGTCGGATCATCCGAAAGTACCGTTGCTAGCGAGCAGCGACGACCACGTGGCTTGCCGCATGTTTCAAGGTATTACCCCGACGTCGACGGTAACGCGTAATTGTTGTCTCGGACCGCGTCGCCGCGTTCCGTTTCGTTTCGTTCTCGCCACGGTGTTCTGTTCGGCCCGGTCGAGAAGCGGCGTCGTCAACGAAACGGGAGTGTCGAACCTTGGAACACATCTTCTGGTTTTGCTGCCGACGGAGTGGGACAAAGGCAGAGCTTTGCAGAGGTGAGCGAGAAAGGAGCGCGAGGTGGGGCAGACAAAGACCGAGATGGAGCGGAGAGAATGAGCGAGAGAAAGAAAAGGAGAGAGCGAGAGCGCGAGAGGGAGAGAAAGAGAGAGGAAGCACGCTGACTGGCAAGTAAGTAAGTATAGTAAGTAAGTACATTGGACACGTTTGCGCTCACGGGTTGCGTCCATCGACACCGCTAGGGTGATCGCACCTCCGAAAGGGGTTTATGTTGCAGTCGCTGCAACTGCGCACTGTTTTACAAGTTTACTCTGTCGTTACCGCCTCTGTATATGTTTTTGCGAAACTTACACGGGACGTTGGCAGATGCGAGACGCGTTTGCAAATAAACGATGCGGAACGAGACGCTATCGGTATCGTTGCAGGTTGCAGCAACGTCGACAGCGAAATTAATCGGGGTCGAGGGAACTAAACGGAGGACCTGTGACTTATTTAACGTCGGCAATTAAAAACATGCCTAGCGAGATTAAAACCGGTTGCGTACTATGTCTGGCACGTTTCGCGGAACTCGTTAGAAACACGATACAAACGTGTCCTGTGCCGCTTTCAACGCAACGAAATCTTTTTACACTTTCAGCTCGAGCGATATGCTAATTCTTCGTAGTACAAATCACGAGGTCGCGCAAGAAAACGATGACACTATTGAAAGTAACATCGGCACTTGACCTTGATTCTTTTCGTTACATATCGCTTCCCTTCGTCGCGGCGACCGATTGCTAGATTTTAATCGGCGGTTCAATTAGCGCCAAGTTAATTGCACTCGTTGAGATTAACGCTCGCTTCTAATTGCGCTAATATTTCGAGTTTCGAAAACTTTTGTTTCGCTTTCCGTAGCAATTTTTACCGTACGAACTGCTGACACGCTTTCCTTTATTTTAAAACAATCGGCTGCAAAATATGTCGTACGCGTTTACCAACGCTGTGCTGTGATGACCCGTGTCCGCCATGACGCGCGTCATCGGATGTAGAATTCTGTTTGTCGCGAGTCAGAGCAAGTTAACGAACTTCTTTCGCAAACTGATCCTGATAAACCGTGTCATCATCGGTCCAAAGAATATTATCTTTTCGAGCAAGTTAAAGACTCGCGATGCGGTGTGGTGTTTTGAAAGGTCAGGAATCGAAAGAAATAATGAAACGATTTAAATTTCAACTTCTGCAACGAAATAAAACTTGGTGTTTTTTTTCCGCGAAACAGTGTCAACATATTCTACAAGTAAAACTAAATGTCTCTATTTATAAGAACTGGCGACATTTCAAAATGATACTGGCCCTAGTAAATTTCACCAATCTTATACTCTCGAACGAAGATATGACATCACAAATTCACAAATTCTAATAATTCTCGAATACATCTTTTTCGGCATCCGTTTGCTTCTAGAATATTATGAAGATAAGAATGCAGACTGTAGACATCCGGTGCATACGAATATACAGGGTGGTTCCACTTAAATATCTCTTAGGTGTACTACCCTGTATATTTTACTATGCAGCGATGCACGGATAACTGCCACATTTCTTGTACAGTTAACCGTCGTCTTCCATTCCCGTCACTCTTTCGAAAGAACTGACAGAACTGTCGGAGTCGGAGCTAGCCTTATGGGTACTCTGTGTGTACTAAACAAGCTTTCCGCGGTTCCAGAGAAAGGAAACACTGCACAGATAACTGTCCCGATAAAATTCCGTAGTGATATCGGTTATTCCACGAATACATGTTAATAATTCCGAAAGCGTACTCCAAAATATCTTATCTATTTTCATTATTTGACTTCTCCATCGTTTCGTACTGTTCCGATTGTAGTCGAGATCGTATGGGGGTATCGGTTTCAACGCGTATAATACTCGCTTGCGAATAGTTATTTGTACAAGTTTCATGAATCGCATGGTAAAAAAGTTTTATCGGCGGCTCGATTAATCGACGAGATTGGAAACCGCCGCATTTAATTAAGCTTCGGAGATCGCTTGAACGGCGCGTGGGAGTTTAACGCGTGCTATGAAACGGTATACGTATGTTGTGTTCGTTGAATTACTGCACATGCGTAGCTACTTATAACGAAAATTATGCAGAACAGATCGTAGAAACACTAATTTAGCAGTATATCCGTAACGTTGCATTCGCACAGAATGACGAATTCAATATTTTTTGAATCGGTTTCTCCTAAATTTCAAAATTAAAAATTTTGACTTTAAATTTTACTCTCCGTTCAAGTTCGTCCGTCTGATTTTTGTAAGGTAAGCACGATACGAAGTATGTATATGCATACAAAGGTATCAAAGGTACACGAACGTTAAGAGTTTGCGTTTTCCCCGTTCTTATCACGAGACGTTAGTCATTATTGTAACATACAGGCTAGACACATACATGTAGAGCAATGTTTCACATCGGGGCTGCGTCGTTCGTTTTCTTGAGAATAACCGAGATGCTCCCGAATAAGAGTCTCGTTTATCTCATCTAACCGGGTATCTCTTAAATCAACGACTTTGCTTTCATTGATCTGCAAGACCGTGATAATTATTTACGGATGTACGATTCTGTAGTTTTACATTTTTCCCCTTTCGTATTAATTGCGATCTTGTTATTGCGCAACTCCATTGCATCGGCATTTCTTGGAATTTTCCCGGTCTGCATGAATACACAGTTATATTTGCTCATCGTTGTTTCCTGAAAAGATCGTTGCACAAATATGTACTCTCGTTCTAAAGATAGTGCCGCGCTTCTCGCATTGGCATTACGAATGATGGTATCACAAAGAAAACATTTATTTGCGACCCTCGCCTATAACTAGCCGATATAAATGATCGCGTAGCTACGCTCCAGCGAATAAACTGTACCCCGAGCTTGTAAAATCATTGTGTCTCGGACCATGTCGTTTACTATGGTAATTCATAGTTTTATCGCGAACAGTGGTGCACGGTTTGGGCGTTGTTGGCGTAGGCATTAATTACTAGAATACGAATCTTTATGCATCTGTTGCAACAGGTATTTCGGTATACTGTTCTATACCGATGGAATCGTTTAACCTAAATTGAAATGCATCGATGCCGTTCGCGAAACAGCCCATCGTGTTAATAACGTGCCAATGCTGTGCAAAAACGGTGGGCAACTATGAATTCATTGACTGGGCAGAGAGTCGATGTATTTTCGGACACAATATTCGTGAGCGCCAAGTTCCATTGGCACAATTCCTTCCGAAACGGATTGCGAAACGGATCGAACAGCGTGAAGAAGACATTCCGATCAATGACAAATAAAAACGATTTTAATAAGAGCGTCTATCATGGACAGTCACAGCCTTCTCGGAAATCCGTGTTACGCCGGATCTCGTTGATCCGCGTGCCGTTCAAAAACGTACGATCGACACGAATTCTGAAATTACGACGACGTCGGTATTAACTCGCAGATTCAATTACATATTGATCGAGCAGAGCTTGCGTCAACCTCCGCTCTCAATATTGCACGACATCCTAGAACCTCTGGAAACGTTCAAAGAGTACATTGCAAACATTCAAATACTAAATTCTATCCCGAATATAATTTACAACAATCATGACTCAAGTATTTTTATCTATCTGCGCTGGAACTTGCTGTTATTAATAGTACCAACCATCGCAATTGATTCAAATTTTCTGTTACCCTTCATTGGTACAACTACGTCAAGTGTTTTATGCATACGGTGTCAAGTGACTGCAAGAGCTCTGTTAATTTTGAATAATAGATACATAAATGTCTTGTTCTATTAGTACCGCTCGGCCCAGCGTTGTAGTTCTGTTCTAGCTTTACATGTATGCAGTTCGGCGAGCCATTAACGCGTTATGAATCTCAAGGTGCAACACGGTGGCTTAAAACAGGTCTGATTACTGCACGATGTCCTTGGTTGAGTCTGACGAACGAAGGACTCGACTCCGGAAGTCAAACAAATTCTGAAACTTTAAGGATACGCAGCGAAAATGTGGAGAAATATTTTTCAAAACAAGTTGCGAGGCTCATATAGGGCTAGGGACAGTGACAAGGTTGATGAACAAATCTTATCCACGCTCGAAGACGCGACGCGATGTTTATTGTAAAAACCGAGAGTCGCGGTAATAGCGTCGCGTAGCAAAATATACCTGCCCCCCCCCCCAGCTGGCGTCGCAGACTATTTATTGGTTCTTCGATGAAGACAAAGTGTCCTGCCGAAAAGGATAAAAGAACGCCAGCAGACAGCGTGCAGTTGCGAAAATACACCTTGGCAACGTCCTTTGGCCAGTCGGGGCCAGTCGGCCATCGGATATCAAGGTGTACCTGCCTACACTAGCCGGCTTTCTCGTGAAATACGGACGCTCGTTACGGTGGTGGGTGTGGGGTGGATATGGACCTAGACGAATATTGCTTTATGACGGTCGCTTATGATTGGAACCCATCATAAACCGGCTCGTACCAGACCTATGTCACAACTGTGCGCCGCGTCCGAATGCTAGAAGCGACGAACTTTTCAACGAGGACTACAAAAACATTTGTCGATTGTTTATATCGTTAAAAAAATGTTACAAGTAAAAGAATTAATAATTTTTCTTAAATTAATTCTTCCGCGTAAAGTTACATCGGTACAAAATGCGATTGACGATCGACGCACGCGTCTCGAAATGCCCCGTATTGCCTTTAGCTCCGTTGCGAGACGGAAGGCGGTAGCCGTCAAGTCCAATAGCTACCCGCATCTTGAAACATGTTTGACAATCCATGTGACATCCATGTTATCGCCGTTTGGGCTATTTCTGTACGTTTAAAGGATTTTCTCCACATAGAAAATATCGTTTACCATAGTTTTGAATTTCGCGTATTTCTTTTAATCGCGAATGCATCGAGTTCGTTACCGATAAGTAAGATTCGCGAGAATGGGGTGCGCCGCTTTTAATCTGCAAGCTTCAAGCTTTGCTGGCAGAGTCGGGTAGCGGCGCGTTAAAGCGGCGGGAATAAAGAGTTTAATGACACGATTTCCTGTAATGCGATCGACCAATAAAAGACTGGCAAAAGTATCGATCGCGATTCAGGGTTCTCGCTCCTTGGCCGATCTGCTCGGGGAACTCGTTCTCCCAGGAATCTGGTGATTAAAGGACTATACCACCGGTGATCGCAACCAGCGGCTCATTCCCTTGTGTATCTTTCTTTGTCCCCCCTCCTACGAATATGCCTCTTGCTCCCCCTCCCCTTTCTACCCCTCCTCTCTAATCACTCTTCCTCTTTCTGGCTGGGTGATTCTGTCCTCTGTCGTCTCTCGGTGCCAGAAGAGTACTGGTTCCGAGGAATCTCGTTCCTCGGCATTCGGTCGTTGTTCCTGCAATTAACTAGTGTTTTGTCCGCTACAGTTGACAGATCGGGAACCGGGCAGTCTGGAAGCTCGCCGAGGGTGACGCTTCGACTCAACCAGGTGCGAGGAGCAAGGGATGAAAAGAAAGGAGGGAACACTGCTAACTCCCGTCAGGGCAGCATGAACGCACAGGTACGCGTTATTTCTTCCTAATCTTTTCGATTCGAATTTAATGGTTGATAAAGCTGTGCGAGTCAATTTTTTCTAAGAAAATTCTTGAGACAATTTTTAATATATTGTGCAGAATACCCTTCAGAGATCTGGACCGTACAGGTCCATCGATGTCTCAAATGAAAAGAATTTTTAGCAAAATCTATAATTTCCACTGACTTACGATATCCCATGATAGAATAGATTGTGCAGCAATGTATCGATGTCTACAGAATCAAGGTCAGATGGAAAGTTCAATGAAGACGTCAAACGTCTCGTCGGGGACCGTAAATGCTGTCTCGGGCACGAGCGCGTCGGGGAACACATCATCAGCATCCAACGACAATGGCGATGTCTATGAATTTAAAAGTTCAAAGGAACCGACGCCCGTACGAGGTGCCAGCTCATCGCCAAATCCGAATCCCGAGAAGGATAAAGATGGTAGCAAGAGTGCCAGCGGTCAGGGAAGTCAAGCCGGGGGTAGCAATGCGTCTACCACCGGTGGCTCGACGACGTCATCCGGCGAGGCGACAACGACCTCGATTCCCACCGACGATGCTGGGACTGTTTCGGCGTCACCTTCGTCCAAGCGCTCCTTCGAGGGCGACAATACCGAGGAACAAGACGAAGAGAACCGTAGAAAAAAACGCAAAGACTCGGAGCCTGTGAAAGAAAATTTGAAGAATACTACAACCGGAAGGCAAAGCACAGGCAGGAATACTGCCAATTCGGGGGAAAAAGTACGCATCGTATACCATCGTAGGACAACGTTTATAGATGGAAATTGAATAATAAACTATTCTCTATACGAACTAAACTCTAACAGCTCTGTTTCTCGTTTCAGTGCACAAAATCGGGTAAACAGGGGTCCGGAGCAACTTCTGGTAAGAGCAATCAAAACACAACTTCCATTAGCGCTGATAGGAAAAGTCCGAGTACCGCTTCGATGGCAAGTAGTCCAAAGCCTTCTAATCCCTCTGGCTCGACGACAAACGCAAAAACGACAACACCGGCACCTCCTGAATCCGATGGCGAAGACGATAGATCGAAAGGTTCCGATTCCGCTTCAGCACCCAAAGTACCGCCTTTGAAAATAGTTATTCCACAGAGTAGCACATCCGAGCAAGAACAGGGAAATAGAAATGGGAAAAGCACGTCTAATAGAAGTCACCAGTTACCGTATGTAGTGGCAAGTTCTAATAGTAACGATTCGACGGACAAGGATCAAAATCAGTCTGCAAGTGGTACGACTAGTCCTACGGAAAGCGGAAATAATACTAAAAACGAGGACAAAAAAGATTTCAGCGGAGCTTTGCACGGGGAGGAAAGATCAACGCATCATCAGAGGGTGCTTAGAAGTTCGCACAGATCTAGTAATGGTAGTAATGGCTCGTCGACCTTGAAAGAAACGTCTGCCTCGACCGGTAGCGGAAACTATCCTAATTCATCTCCCCTGCCTGTAACTGTTTCAACGGACCGTTCAAATAACTCGTCGCCACAACAACGACACCATTCGCCAACACCTGAAGCGACTGGTACCGAATCGAATAAATCTAGTTCTGTGGACACTTCGAATAGTAATGTTAGTATGAAAACCAATACTATGATGGAAAAGTCCGAGAAAAATACTGATACTAGCGGGAAAAGTCAAAAAGATAGTAATGTAGAGAGTTCCGAGAACACATCCACGACTACTTCGTCAACAACGTCGAACGTAGGTACCCCGGCGCCACCTGTTGAGCTTCATCCCCGAAAAAGAAAAATGAAACCTAATAAAGAAGCACAGCAAGCCGCTACAGCTGCATCCAACGAGACATCTGAAACCACCAATACTGGTCCAGAAGTACATCCGCACGACCAGCCTATTACCAATTGTTATCAATTGTTTCTCAATATTAGGAAACAGGTATGATTTTTGCAAGTTTAAAGTTAATTCAATTTATTTGTATGTACGTTGCAAGGCAATAATAACTTTGTGTTTTTGTAGATTGAACGAAGAAGAAAGGGCCTCTTTCCAGTTCAGCCAAAACCACCTCAGGGCTTTAAAGACTACCTAATGAATCGTTGTACATACGTATTAGCCGGGAATGCGAATAAAGAGCCGAACGTTAATCCTCCGGTTGGATTACAAGGCGCCATGAAAGATTTGTATATTGAACAAGAAAAGGAGAGATATCGTCTTAGAATGCAACATGTTGTCGAAAAGGAGAAATTAGTTTTGTCAGTGGAACAAGAAATTCTCAGAGTACACGGCAGAGCAGCTAGAGCTCTCGCTAACCAATCTCTTCCTTTCTCAGTTTGTACTATATTAAAAGATGAAGAGGTTTATAATGTTATTACGCCCGAGCAAGAAGAGAAAGATAGAAACGCGAGGAGTCGATATAACGGCAGACTATTTCTGAGTTGGTTGCAAGATGTGGATGATAAATGGGAAAAAATTAAGGTAAATCGCGCCAATATCCGTTATTTTGTTTTCAATTATTACCCACGAATCGAAACGACTGATAATAAAAAATTGTAATAAAATATCATTTTAGGAAGCTATGTTGCTTAGACATCACAACGAAGCTGAATCGTTACACGCAGTACAAAGAATGGATTGGGAATGGAAACTAAAGGAAGTTGGATTATGTGAATTTAAGGCGACACCTCAAATAGAAGACGTACATGTGCCGATGGTGCATGTTTCGGATGACTTTGATTTACTTCCAGCTTAGTGAACAGTGATCTATCGGTTGACATGGTACAACTGCTCATACGATTTTGCTCATTTCCAGTCTCTACTGTCCCGAACAAAACTGTAAAGTGATCAATCTCAGACATCTAGAAGGTTCGTTTGTCCTCGCACGCGAACACCATGAGTAACGCGGTTTAATCTTATTTTACTTAAAAATACAACACTGCTACTTTAATTACAACCTAGATCGGATTATTTCTTGTTTAGTTACACAAGATCGAATTATTTCAATATTAGCAATCTTCAGGATTACGTGCAGGGACGTTAGCTATTTCTAAGTACTACCATTTCTAACCGTTTCTCTTCTGTGACCGATATTCTCGTATCAAAGATTGACACTTTTATTTCTAATTAATCTTATCGAAACAAATAAGTGATTGCATTTTTTATGTATAGTTTCGTTAAGATAGATTGGCGTGGAAGTCGCAATGATGCGTTTTCAGAATGGCTTTTATCACCAGAGTATTCACTCGCCAGAAGTAGGGTTAATGACAATGGACTTGGCCATTCAAACAGCCTACTTCCAATAATGCACTCGTAGATGTGAAAATGTGTACAGTGATCGTGTTCCAATAGAGTGCCTGTCAGTTCCGCGTGTGCGTGCATGCATGTTTGGCAGCATTGACTGTAATCTGTGATCTCTATCATAATGTATTCGCCGCTACTTTACGGTTATCGAATTACGTTGTATTGCTTTTAAGCTATTGTTATATATCGAGGCTGTTTAGGAGACAACTTGACTCTCTAATTAGGTTAACCAACTGCATTTATAGTTTTATTACCTTGAAATTGTTTATAGCATACGCTATTTTCAGATTACATTACGTTGGTACAAAAGGTTCTTTTTATTTATGGATGATAGAAGATTAAGTTAAAAATCGCGAATCAATTATTTAACACGTTCGTCGTCGCGTCACCCAGATCTGGGTGACGAGTATGTTTCCGTGGGGGCCCCGTCACCCAAATATGGGTGACGCTCTTCTTATTCAAGCTATAGGGCTCCCAGTTGTGGAATCATTTGTGGAATCCCTCGAGCAATAATTTAGTACTTTTATTGAAGGCAAAGCTTTACGTACAATCTAAAAACATTTCACGTTAACAAAATATTTTTGAACAGATGAGGGGCAAAAATTATAAGTGTCATCTGAAAATGTGTAATAATTTTAAAAAATATGATGCTTAAACAATGCATAATTAATTCAATTTTTGTGTTGAAATCATTTTGTACTATATTTTTTCAGTACACAATGTCAACAAAACAATGTATTGTACATATTTTGTACCTAGAAACTTATAATAGACTACAAGTAATGTATTAAAGTCCTAAATTCGGAGGGTGTGTAATAAATAAAATTGTTTCGAACTTAAAATTATTCTTATTGCTTCTCATGAGGTACTTCCTTAATCTTCTCTACATTATGACCTAAATGGAAATCTATTGGTTTGTAGTGTCCCATGATTCTATGGAAATATTCCATATCTGGAAATTCTGATTCACTTAAGAACATTGGGATTCCTCTTACATAGCACGTTGTAAATGGCCCAGTTACATCAGGTACATGCACATCGTTTTCCGTAAATTCGATCTAAAACATTTTATCCATACATAAACGCTATAGAAGAATAAAATTTACATACAAACGCAAGCAAATTTGTAAAAGTGTTAAAACTACCTGAGTTCGTCGGTTGAATAACGTATATGTCTCTGCAACGTACTTGTTCTTCTCAGAATTGTAATACAGATCAATTACATATTTTTTCCCTAGTAAATAGTGTATAAACAGTGGACTACATGTAGTATACACAAGCATTAAAAATGCCAGAAGAATTGAGACTGTTGGATTCTCCAATTCCATACATCTCATATAAATAAATGGCTGAACTGCTAAACTTCCACACGAAGTTACTAAAGCAAATGCTTTAATATTTCGAATGCGTTTTTTCAACTTTCCGGTATATATATGCAGTACATTCGTTTCACCATTATCATTCCCTGTGTGAAAATACTTTACTTGCAGGGTCCGAGTAAATTTCTATGGTAATAAAATTGTATATATTAAAACTACTAAAAGTTTATCCAGAAAGAAAATTGTGCTTTCGTTAATCACATGCGATTCTATCGTAAATAAAACCTTTAAAAGTAATCAACAATTGTTCTTAAATCAATGGTATCTAAATTCAATTCATCATGTTAAATATGTATATTAGTTAAAAGAAGTACTCTAACCTTAAAATTTCCAATGTTGCATGGAAAAGGTGTGATCGACTGTCTTTGCGAAGCAAAATTATGTAAACAGAATTTTCTTTGAATTAATAAACAGTGTCGCACTGCTAAAAGCATTGTTAAGACTCGCAGGTGTCTATATTATTACATAAATTGGCACAAATACTATTGCAAGGAAGGATATTGTACGAGGCATGGACATGAAGGACAGAGCCTAGTTGAACCTGGTTGCAGGAGGTTGAGGTTAAAGACGGAAGGGGACATTATGTACGTCGATCGTCAACCATATTCGTAAAGTCAGATTGTAAGTCCACTCTATAGTTGAGTTTAGTTATCACTTTATTAGATGCATATGTTTTAGGCACGCTGTTTACCAGTATTTACACACGCAAACTGTGCACTTGGCGCATTAACGTTCATTTCCAGCTGTAATCATGTAATCGGCACGCATAAAACTCGTTTTACGCGCTTCACTCGAATCCTTCATCCATGTAGTGTACACAGTATATGTTCATACGCGTATAAACATAACACATGGTTTCAGAGTTATGAGCCATGAGCAATTAATTACGTTTAGCGATGTTGACAGTTGTTTTTGTACATGCTATTTACACAGTAGATTCTCCTACGAACAATTTCATACCCTTGGCTTAGTTTTACATGTCCCAACTTTGCCAAAATTAATGTTTTCAAACAACCCTACATTGGGCAGATGTAGGCGATTATGACGCCTCTTCTGGAGGAAAGATGAAGCTCTGTTCGGTGTCTGTACAGCGCCAATTGAAACAGTGGCGAAATGCTGAAACTATTAGCCAAGTTACCGACAGTTGTTTTTGGTTAATAGTTTGAGCGATTCGCCACTGCCGCAATTGGCGCTGTACACACATCGAACCAAATGAAAATTGTCAATAATGTTTGATTCTCCGTCTGCTTACATTGTATGCTTTTGGTCAGTTTCTGGGTTGTTCTGGGTTTTTGATGTTCGAGACACAACGCTCGGCAACGCGTTTATTCGAGGTGGCAAAAGTTATTCGAAGCCTTCGAATAAAGATATCGGTAAAGGACGAAAATTTTATTCGACGCTACGAATAAATACGCTTTGAATAAGTAATCTTTATTCGCCGAATAAATTCTCGTCAACTGAAATTATTTATTCGATACTTGTCGAATAAGGATACTTTTTGTATCTTTTATTCGTTATTCGAAATTTTCATCTCGATAAACATTTTGCCCAACTCTGAGTATGTAATTTTTTCGCGGACACTCCTATACCTGCATGCACACGTATTTACGAGTTCCTAAATATCAGCCAATGCCTATGAAATATATAGCAGCAGCTATTCCATGACGACGTTTTCAATCTATTAAAAACTATAGGCAACACTGTCTGCATGTGATGTGTCAAGGTCATAGAATTTGGAGAATCAGAAATTTCAGCAGGAGTTGAACTACATACATTACGATTATATTCTGTGATTACCGCGTGCATTAAAATGATGAAATGATCAGACGATAGTAGTCGATAGTCGATGACATAAGCGATACGAGCGATGCGTGTTTAAGACGGATGGCAGTCTATGAGGTTATAAACATTTCATAATTACTTAGTAGTAGATATAGGTAAAATGACTACGATCATGCAAGAGGACAATGAACTGAAGAGGTTGTTAGGCAATCCCGCGAAAAATGCCAACGAGGAAGGATCAATGGCCCCACCTCAAACGGTAATTTAGAAAATATGTTTACGCGATGTGAACCGTTAATCACTTATGTCGTGTTTGTATTTGAATTTAGGCAAATGTTCCTCGACCAAGCACATCGCAGAATGCGAATCTTCAATCGACGATAAATCCAATGACACCAGCTAGTAGTACAAAAGAAGTCCTAGAACCTTGTTTGCAGTACGTATAAAATATGTAATCCAGTCGTGCAATCCTTGTTCTCTTTATCGAGAAAATATTACTAGCTATATAATATTTCACGAATAAGGGAATACTCCTTTTTGTAGGAATGTAGTTTCAACTGTTAATTTAGGTATGGAATTAGCGCTTATGTATATTAACATCAGAACTAGAAATTCTGAATACAATCCAGCAAGGTTCACTGGATTGATTATGAGAATACGAAATCCTAGAGCTACCGCACTAATTTTTCATTCTGGAAAATTAGTGTGTACAGGAGCCAGATGCGAAGAAGACTCTTATTTAGCAGCAAGAAAGTTTGCTAGAATAATTCAGAAACTAGGATTCCAAGTAAGGATACACGTTACACGGTTATCGCTGTAACATAAAAATGAAAATTTGCAGTTATCGTTATCTAATTTTTATGGATTACTGTGTTTTGCATTCTAACAGATAAAATTTTATAATTTTAAAATACAAAATATAGTTGCCACTTGTGATTTGAAATTTCCAATTAAACTGGAGAACTTGAACCATATGCATGGTCAGTTTTCTAGCTACGAACCTGAACTTTATCCTGGTCTTATATACAGGATGGTATCACCGAGGGTCGTGTTACTTATATTTGTGAATGGAAAGATCGTGTTAACAGGTAAATATTTGACATAACCTTGACACTATTCGCTGATCTCTTTTTGTTTTCTATTTGATTTTATATAGGTTTTTTAAAATGTTCCAGGAGCAAAGAATCGAACCGAATTACAAGACGCGTTAAACAATATATATCCGATATTAAAAAGTTTTAGGAAACAGTAATAGATTGTAGCATTTGAATACTTTTCTACGTTTGCAACGGTTATTACTTTGTTAGAAATAATTTAGTTTTTCTAAAAGCGTCTTCCATTCGTGGTGGAGAAAGAAAATACGATTAATTTAATATCGTAAATATAGCATTAAAATGTCTTACAACAATCGTGTAAATACCGTACGTACAGAATAGTATCCAAGGAAATAAATACAAACTACTGTCTCAAAATGTGTATGTATTTTCAAACACTGTAAACAATAAAAATAGTAATCGATATTTTATTATCGTATGAAAATGAAAATATAATTTGTAAGTATAGTGCATTTGGCGGAGCTTATTCATTTTCGCTTAAGTGAAACGCATCAAATGTTAATTGCAATGGTTTCAGAAGCATGGTTTATAAAATGTATGTAATTTTACATAGCCTCGGTAATAATATTTATCATTTTGTAAAACAATAACAATTCTCTTGTTACCGAGATGTTTATAATTTCAACGATCAATCGTTTATAATAGATAGACTCTGTGCAATGTTTGAGAAGAATACATATTTGTAAGACGTTGTTGAAAACATATCAGCGCGAACACTCGCACGATCCACGAAACATCTATCGGACGAGCCGTATGCACAGTTGTTTACATTTATCATTAATACTTCACATCCATGGTAACGACACAATATTAAAATATTTGAATTATCTTAATCAGCACCTGGCCTTTATAAACCATATATCATTTATCTAGAGGGCTATGCTTCCGATGAATTACGATCAATATACTTTGAAATATTTTAATTCAATATTCTTGGTTTGTTCTTCGAAATTCTCCTCTCTGACACGAAAATATAACGCGAAAGCCTTAGTACTCGACATTTATACCTTTCTTCGCAGCGATAGGTAACTTTTCACCCCTGAAGAACGGATTCTCATCCTGAAACAATGTTGCGGTAGATTAGGTAGATTTTGAAGAATAATCGAAATACAGGGTGTCCGGAAATTGTATTAGATCGAATACGTCGAATCTTAGCGAGAGCGACAGCCGACGCGGCGAAATCTCGCAACACCGTTCGATGACCGCTCATCTCCCAAATCAGGGAGCTTTTACTTCTTCCAATTCGAGAAGCTTTGTATCTACCGCGTGCATCCATCTTCGTGCGATTGCTTCGGAAAGGGAACGAAAGACGATCGAGAGTGAGAGAGAGAGAGAGAGAGAGAGCCGATTCGCGGCAGCCGTGCTCGCCTCTCGCATCGGTCGACGTTTGTCGTTAAGAACTCGTAAACAATGCCGCGAATTCTATTCGCGCTAATTTCCCGGAAGTAACATAATTTTGGGACACCCTGTATCGTGTTTGCGGTGAATGCGCGCTTACGGCTTGGATTTGATCAACGATTTGGTTGAAATTTGAGCTCGGTATATGCATGTTTGATAGACTGTCGCTGTTCGACGAATCAACGGGACAATCCAACATGTGTTCCGAATCGCACATGCAATCCTGTGCTCTTTGGTAGTCACGACTGAATGCAGCCGTATTCACGAAATTTACGATGCAATTGTTCTCACCTGCACAAGATAACAACGTTCATTTGGAAAGCAACATTGCAGAAATACTTCCGAAACGTTGTCGAAACATTAGCACACGATGTCGCGTATATTTACGTTTTTTATAAATACGACAAGCCATTCCTCGTATTTAACATGTTTTCGTCCGCATGAATTAGCAAGATGCTTTATAAAATATTGAAATTTAAAAATGGTTTGCCACGAGAGAATACTCGCGCGTCGAATATTTTTCGAAACTCTATGCGCGCGCCAAGTTTCGTTGCAAACTGAAACATCGAATGCGATATTCCTTACTATGTAGTTGTAAAAGCGAGTCGAGACAGATTCGACGAATCGGGCAAAGAATAAAAATCAAATTCGGCGACAGCCTCTGCAGGACGATGATAGTCGATGTACTACCACTTACTGGTGTATCCGATAGGGCATGGGTTCGGTGGCGTACAGTACGCGGGCAAGGTGTTTTCAGTTTTCTCGTCTTTGATGCTCTTTGTACTGCCAGGTTTTATCCTTTGCCTGCCGTTGGGTTCTTTGCTGTTCAGCCGCTGGTGGCTGTAGAGCGAGCTGTGTCGCAAATATTCTTGATCGCGAATGCTGGGGTTGGGATTCAAGGTGTCGATGCCATCAAAGTCGGCAGGCAATTCGATCGGAATTTCTTTTGGTTTGTCCTGATACTCCATGTACGGGTCACCGGCATCCGCGAGGTCGTCCCTCATTTGATTGATCAATTGCAATTTACGCAAGAAACTATCGACCAGAAATTGATCCTCCTACGATCGATCGATAGATTAGAGATCAGTTTTGGGCGACCGTATCGAGAAACAGCGTTTGAGCCTGTACCTTAACCATCGGCGGTAAGTGCAGGTTTGCTTGTACCGCAGCGACCGCTGTGATAAGTAGGATCCGATACATGGTTTTAACGATATCTAAAAACTTTACAATAAACATTAAAAACAATTGAAAGTGCGAACTCGAAGATTTCGTAGCAAGCATTGGAGAGTAATTCTCTGGTCGTTTTAAAAAAGTGAACAAACCGTTCAACCGCTTTCTATAATACATTCGATACAACAAATAAGAAGGCAACGCATATCCGTGCAAGAGATTTAACGCGTTGGTCGTATCGTAGATAGTCAGGAAGTAACATTATAATTTATCTTCCAACGACTTCACGATAGCTCTAGTTAATTATTCGATATCGGTTGATTACAGAACTTTTATGGGAGCCATTCGTATCGCGCGGTTCGCTAATTCGAGAACAACAAAATACAAGGTAAAACGAATGAAACAAAACGAGCGAACGATCAGAGCAAATTAATTGCAAGCGATAATGCGATCCGAATGCGTTCCAGCAATTGTATTCGGAGCAATAAACTCTCGGCGCTTCGCCATATGCAGGTATACGTACGTATAGCGTACTGGTCACTGGAGAACAGAAGTTTCTCGAATACAAATTAGTTAGCTCTATAAAATCGAAGTGCGATCGAATCGTATTTGGTTTAAAAGGGAACTTACCGCAAGCTGTGAAACGATAGCAGGACGAAACGACAAGGAGATTCTCGGAGAAGTCTCGTTGCTAGCACAGACTTCGGACTTGGTTGCACATGCGTCTTCGGCAACCAGAAGCGGCGCTGTGCTCGTTTCGAATCGAAGATATTGATCGGTCTCTTCCGCGCCACTTTTCCCCTCGTTTCACCGGCTATCGCTATCTAGCAGTTTTCCGACAACTCGGAATTATACACAACCGAATTATGCCGTTAAATAGTCGAAACTTCCTCGAGTCCCTCGCGAGTCCCAACTTTCGCGATATTTCCGCGTCGAAATGGAAACTAAAGCATCCATTTGTTTGCTCGATTTTGATTATCGGCATCCGAAGCGTGTCCGTTAAAATTATAAATCGATACCTCAGGAATTGCTGTCGTTCCAATTAATGTTGCGCATTATGGTTCGGCGATACGTAGAGCTGAAAGTATCCCATTTTCCTGTTACGTCGTTTGCTTTTTATCGCGTAATCCCAATGCATACGACTCGATTCCGTGCTTTATTTCACATTTTCAACCGATTCGTTTACAATTTCGACGAGATAATTGCAAGCGTTTGTAATCTGAAACTTTGCACCGATAACGTTTGCCTCTCGTTAACGGTAAAATTTTCAAAAGGCTTCTCGAAACTTCGTGGGATCGCAATAAGACGTTTCATTGGTCGAACACCGAGACTCGAACGCGTTTCAATTACCATTTCCGGCAGGATCGATCCACGGTACCGATCCTTGAGCCTTGCAGGATCCCAGTTGTTCCCTCCGAAAGTGAATCAGGGAAAGTGTCCTCGCGCGAACCGCTCATCCCCCGTTCCAAACATCTGCAAGGACACCGGATCTGGACAGTGTCATCGTCCCCCCGCATCGTGGCACTTTCGTACAAATCTTTTTTCCTTTCGCTAGCTATTACACACGTATTAACTATGATACGTATATTAAATGCTTAATATACAGGCATTGCTAACAAGTAATGCGATTTTGCTAATTTTTCTGCAATGTATTTTTTTTCGTATTAATTACAATTTATACAACAATTTATTTGTTTTAACATTCCGATGGGGCAGGGCTCGCTATTTAATTATTCAACTGTTCTTCTATTCAACCATTTGCATATTCTTCATTAAGGTCCGTAGAAAAGCCAAGGTGTCTAGAAGCAACGCGTTCAAAAATATGTCGGAGAAATGAGAAATAAAATGATAAACGATCGCAAATATAATGGGTTTCATTTATGTGAAATCGATTCGCCGATCGAGTGTTAATCGTCGAATATCGACTAATTGCGTTACGATGCGGTAACCGATGGTTGTTTCTCTGCTCTCTGCGATGCGGGTTCGCGTAACACGATTGTTTCGAGTATGATCGCTGCTACATACATATATCGTAGGCGGTTGCTAGCAGGATTAAAGCTGTGCCGGAGCAGAATTCGTATTCCCATGCTGGATGAAAATGCCAGTAAACGACGGTATCGTTCCTAGCGGAGCATTCGTTTCCTCGGCGACAAAGCCACGGAGCGAGGAAAGTCGAATCTCGCGACGCGTCGATCTATCCCGGATGCTAACAGATTTATCGGTTCGCAAAAACGAAACCATCGTACGCGTATTCTTGAAGCATCGTAGAAAGTGAACAACGAAACAAGGAAAATCGATTCCTTTTCGGTTCGAAAACGGAACTTCCTCGCAATCGAACTCGCTGGTTCTTATCGCTCGCTGCCTATACACATTACCATTGCTACCCCCGAGATCAACGACGCCCCCCTTCCCCCCCCCCCCCCCCCCCCACGCCCCCACCAAACGGGTCGTCTCTGTGCCAAAGGGTGGGCCGTATCGCCCACGTTCGCAAATTATCGCGTCCACGCATTATCGGTAAACTTGGCCGTTTCACGCCGGAACGTTTGGGATTCGAATTTTTAGCATCCTTGGAAGAATCAAGTCGACGATTAAAAAGTTAACGAAAAGATAAAAGTATTCTTCTTTATCGAGCAATTTGAACGACAGCTAAGTAAGATCGATTAATAATTTATTAATCGTTGGTCCATACGCACGCGTCTTGTGTTACCGTCGGCGAAATTGTAAAACAAATAGGGAAAATGTGCAATTACGATTTTATACTAAACATCATATTAAGAGAGAATTTAAAGGAATATTCGTTGGCGTAGTATCGTATTCGCGATCAGCGTACGACGGTAGCCGCTTTTCGATAGACAAAGGGTCTACCGTGGTAAATGGAACTGCCGACTACCGGGGGAGCTGAAAGATCAAAAGATCCTCGGCTCTGGTTACGCTCGTATATAAACGTCCATTAACAATCGCGTCCCGTTGTGTACTTTTAATTCAATTTTCTAAATCGAATCGCTACCGCGCTACCATTTATGTGGGAGTCGAGCTTTCATTTATAAATCGTTGCGGGAAGTCGCGATTACGGAACGAAAGCTTCCGTCGATAAATCAAATCGATCGTCGATTTTTATCGATTCTATCAATTTGTTGATTCGCTCGGTAAACAAATTTTCACCACCGAAGCAAGCGTAGATTTTACCGGTTAAAAGAGTAATCGCCGTAGGAAACTTGATACTTCTTGATGCCAAGTACTTGGTGTCGCGTCATTATTAGCCAGTAACCCCTTGCCCTGTTAAATCGATAAACAGATGTGGCTGTTTCATATTTCAACGTCAAGAGGAAGGCTGATTTACATCATTCGGAAGTAAGATGTCGATGCGTTAATGTTCGTTGGCAAAAGGCTGAAGGAAGAGACCTATTCTGGCACTGTGCATCTACAATTGACACGAATAATTTTAATTTCGCAGAGTAACGCACAATTTGAGTTTTGCAAGGATGCAACGTGTCTGGGAAGTTGGCTGATGTTACCTCCGTTCCGCTTCGATTGAGCTCGCGCGCGTTCGATTTCACCTTCCGAAGTTTCACGGTGGACCCTCTTGTCGTAACAAGCCCAGAGCCTTTCTCGCTCGGCACCGTGGCGACGCGGTGGTTGGCATTCTCGAAATGTAGGCGTCGCGACGCCGCGTCTCGAGTCTCGGCCCTCGGCCCTCGCGGCAGCCTCAGCCGCAGCCTCGGCTTCAGCCTCAGCCGCAGCCTCGGCTTCAGCCTGAGCCACGGCCTCGGCCTCGGCGTCGCAAGTATTGATTTCCGCGGAGCCGTTGTGCGAATGGTCTACACCTATCTCACCCTGGATCACGGGATCCTCGATCTCCGTCTCCATCTTTTCTTCTCCACGCTCGTGCCCGTTTACCGCGCTTCTTTTCTCCACATTCGCCGAATTCCGATTACGGGTTCTCTCGGCCCCTCCCGCCCCGCAACCGTTGCGAAACGAACGACGAATCGCGACGGCGAATGCGTTGGCTGCGAGTGCAGGATTATTTTCAAGATCCGGTCCCTGCGAGCCACCGCCGCGTAGTTTCACGGAAATCTTTCACCGAACTCGATCCCTCGTTCGATCGTCGCTCTCGTCGCGCTCGTCGCGCTCGTCCTACCCTCGCGGAAGGACCCTCGCCTTCGCGAGCCACCGCACTCGAGCTAAAACGCGTTAGCATATTTGCTGGACCCTCAATTTTGCTATCCTACCCCAGGCTCGAGTTAACGCTGTTAGCCGCGTAGACCGAAATCGATTTACCGTAAACTTTTCCCCGAGAAATCTATTCCCGGTTTGGTTTTCGCATCCATCGGACACGAGAAATCGAGTTTCGCGGCGCAAAAACCGATAACGAGTACCAGCTACAACGATCGCAGCGATAAAACGTTTCAAAGGCCAACAAGATATTTCGAACCGAAATCTGTAATGTCTTCGGACGATACGGAACTCGTCGGTTCCGACATACGTACGTACGTACGTATGTACATGCGTCCACATAGGGAACGCGAAGTTGCGTACGCATTCGCGTACACGCGTACAATTAACTTCGTAGCAATCGTAGCAGGCATTCGGATGCAACGTCGGGTTTGGACGCTGTAAATGTAGCAAGACCGTCGCAGACGTTGGAACGTGGATGATCCAGAAGCATACGTGAAGCGTATCGCGAAATGGCCGAGGATGTATCGGATGCTCGACTCGATGCTGGCGAAGCGTTTACGGTAAATCAACGAGCTATGTAGTTACGTTAACCTCGATAAAATAGCGTGGACACCAACGGTTACTTTTTCATCGCGATCTCCACTCGATAACCTAAGAGCGATCTCGAAGGAGCAAATACACGCGTATCGGAATATCGGTGCGCGCATAATTGCAAATCATTTTCTCATCGATTCCGTTCGCGATCTCGACAACCGTTTCAATCGAGTAAACTGTTTCCAGGGAGCGGCTTGCGCGAACAACGACGATGCAAATTTCGACTTCGATTTCGACTTCGATTTTGGTTTCGGCAAATGCGGACGGTACGTGGACAAGGCGAAGCCGATGCTAGGATACAGCTTGGAGGACAGAATTTGCTCCGGCCTGAAAGAGTTCGTTTGCGATCCGAATTCTCGGTACTCGAGACGCTTACCGTGCGTGAAGAAGTGGCTGGATTACGCGAACGCGTTTCTCGGCAAAGACTCCGCCGCCGCCGTGGCCGAGGAAACGGTCGAGCGCGCGACCAAGTATCTGGCCAAAGGCGGCCCAGCGAATTCGGCCGCCGCGAACACCAGGGTGGACGGAACGTGCCACCGCAGGCCCCGCGCCGACCTCGCCGATCGAAACGACTCGAAGAACCTCGATGTCCGCCGATACATCAACGAGAAAGATTTTTGGTTATCCCGGAGCTCCGCGTAAGCATTCTATCCACGTTCCGCAAGATTTCTCTACGAGCGTTCAGGGCGTGCCATATAAAGTGTCACCCTTTTCCCTCGTACGAAAATATTCAGCGTCGCGTAGCACTGGATTCGGGAAATGCCGAAGCGGATGCTTTCGGAAGCTTTCTCGATCGATTGTCGCAAACACTTTTCCGAAGAGGCTTTTTCGCAAGCTTAACGAGGATCGTTGATCGAGTCCTGAGACGAGATACTTTTGTTTCAGAAACGATGGATCGATCGACGCGCTCTTCGGGCGAAAGAACGAGGGCCCGAAAGGGGCCGACCGCAGCAGCGATCTGGAAGTGGAAGTCGACTCGTGTTCGGAACGGGTTGTCGAAAGGTGCGCCGCGCGCTCGAAAAGATTTGCCGAGCGGGGCTGCGGACTCGAGAGCGACGCGAGAGACTGGGAAAGCCTTCGCGCCGCGAACACGCGCGACCGTGCGCGTCGAAGAATCGAACGAACGAGCTCCAAGCTGAAACTTTTGATTTATCGAACGACCTACGAGGATGGTTCGACGGCCCTAGCTCCGACGAAAGCGACCAGCGTCTCCGTCCCTTGCAGACCCAGTCGTTTAATCGTTCGGATATTCGAGGCAGTCCCGTCGTTGTCCGAGTCCTGTCTTATCCGGACGAGAAGAAAGTTCGAGAACGGAATTCGGAACGCGTGTTCCCGTTTGAACGGGCTTTTGAAGAAGCTCGACGACGCGGAGGCGAGAGAGCTGCGCCTCGTATGCGAGATTCGGCCGAGTTGCATCGACCTGACCGTTCGGCGTCCAAGGACGTCGAAGCCTCGATTGTTCTTGGCCCGTTTGCCGACCCGTCGCAGCCATCCGAAACGGGAATCGTGTCGCGGACCTACAGGCAACGAGAATTCGGGCAACCGACGCGAGCAACTCGACTATCGCGGAAACTCCCAAGCTCCGCTCGGTCGCTGCCCCGAAGAAAAGCAAGAGCACCTCGTCGCGTGTCGCGCCCTAGGCTTGCCCTGCGATTCGACGAAAGCGACGATTCGTTCGTCGAGCCAATCTCCGAACTCCGAGAGTTCTGGCGACCGAACGAACTTTGCGCGGCTGAGAAAACCGGAGAACGAAGTATCGTTTTGCTTCGCGAACCCTTCGGAAAAGCGGAAAGCTTTGCCGGCCGGCGACAGCGACGAACGGTGTTGCAAATCGGACGCAACGGTCTCCGATCGCGTCGACCGACCGCGCTTCGACGAAAACGGCCGAGAAGCTAAAGATTCGCAAGAACTTGTCGGCAAAGAAGCGAATAACGTGTCGAACGCAGAACTTGCGGAGAACAACGTAGAATTACGCGATTCCGAGTCCTCTTGCTACTCGGACAGCTTGAGGAAGGTCGAGCAAACGGCTTCGAGAGAACAGCGCGCGGATATCCCCGGCCCCCGACAGCGTCTCTGGCTCGACCCGCGCGAGAAGGACGAGAGGAACGCGGATGGAAACGAAGGATGCCCACGAAGCGGACATGGCAAGCCGCGATGCGTCGTAGCGACGAGCGGACGGAAGAGCGGTTTCGAGTCGCGTCGCTCGGAAAAAGATACATCGAACTCGACGATGGAACCGAAAGCAGAGACTCGGCGGTTCGGAAATAGCGTGTTCCCGATGGAAAAAAGTAATTCGACGATGGCAACGAGTAATCCGACGAAAGAAGGGGCGCCGATGGCCGAACGAAGCGCGGAGATTGCTGAAAAATTGAACGTCGAGTCCGTCTACTCGTTGAACTGTAGCCTGAAGTGCTCGTGCTGCGGCGTGGATCTTTCGGACGCGGAGAGGATCGACTTCGAATCGGTAAGGGTGACCGTATCGATCGAGTCGAAAACGAGTTCTTCGAAAACCGAAATCTCGGTGCGAGAGGTCGCGGACGAACCGAGCATCGAAAGCAAATCGTGTCCCGAGCCCTCGAAATTGGAAACGGCGGACAACGCTGCAGCCGGCGTGCACAGAATATTCAGCCGTCCCTCCGCTTCTCGACCAGCGATTCGCCGAGCGCCGTCGATTCGAGACGGATCTTCTGGAGCGACAGCGTTGCACGGCCGTCCGGAATCTTGGAACGAAAAGGCGATTTACGGAGGGGTACGACGCCCGACGGAAGCCGAAGGCGACCACGAGAGAGTCGGAAGAACGAGCGTCGAGCAGTGGTCGCGTCGATCGAACGTTTCGGATCCGGACAGCTTGGCGGAGGACGATTGCCGCGAAAGGACGACGAGGCCCGGATCTCCGCGTCGCCGATCTTCCCCGAGATCAAAGACGAGGAGGACGCCGACGCGCTTCGCGACTCGCGATTCCTGCTCCACGCAGGAGGTTCGCGCGACTCGCGCGACTCGCGCGGCCACGAAGTCGCGCCGGAGAGCGCGCAACTACTCCGACCGCATCTGCAACAATCGGTTTTGCTCGTTTCCGGCGGCGTCGCTGGATCGATTGAAATACTTGATCCGGAGGAAACTCCGCAGACTGTTGCTGGAGGAGCGAAACAAAGGGACGAACACGTCGAAGACGTACCTGAACAACGAGAGATACTTTGTCAGCGCCTCGAGCGGCAAGCTGAACGAAGGACGCGCGATCCGTGACAGCTGTCTCAGCGAGTGCCTCGGGCGACGCGGCCGCGCCAGGGCAGAGCCCGGGTCTAGGCAACCTGGGGAAACCGGCGGAACCGACGTTTCCGGAAGGATGAGAGCCTACGGGGACCGCGCCGTTGGCCGGCGACGCCGGAGAATAACTCGGCGCGGTCTCTGCGAGAGAATCAAGGTGACGGATCTTCCAAGGGTTTTCAGCCCGAAACGAAATTGGAAATTCGTCGGGCCGAGCGATCCTCTCGGCGAAGGAGCGCGCCAGCCGACGCAGAAAACCGTGGGGACCAACGATGACAAGTAATTCGTGGGTAGCGAGAGACCTTTCCCGAACAAGTTGCTAGATTCCTTTTCGGAACGAGTGCCTCGATTCAAACTCGTGCCGTGATTCGTTTTCCGTAGAGTCGTCGAAAGCGCCTGCACGAATATCGCGCGAACAACCGGAAGAATTACAAAGAATTCGTCGACGCGTAATTTCATCCACCGCACGAACAAAGAGAGTAAAACGCGTTTCCATCGTTCGTGCACAAGTTTCACGGAAAGGTCTACTAATTTTGCCAGAGAAAAATTGTCAACAGTTTTCCGTCTACTCGTTTCGCAGCTCGGCCAAGATTCGCCTCGTCGAGGGTACCGCCTGGCGGATTCTCGGACAGCCGAGCGAAAGGAAACTCGCGGACGATAAAATATCGAACGAACGGAGTCGGAATCGGCGGAACGAGCAATTTGACGGACGGCTCCGCGGAGACTCGGCTTCCGAAGAAAATTCGATGAAAAGTCCTCGAGGCGATAGCCGCGCGCGCGAATCTCTCGATTCGACGACGAGTTCTTCCGAGGGAGGGAGGAATGAAAAATCGTTTCGCGACGCGTCGCCCGAGGCTCTAGGAAATACAATGCTTAACTCGGCGGGTTCGAGACTCTTCGAAGGGCGCCGCGAATCGAAAATCAATTGCGGCGATGATTTCGTAATTTTGTACACCGACTACGAGAGGTACGTGAACGATATCTGCGCCGACTTCAGACTGAAGCTGTTGCAATACGTTGCACTGTGCAAGAGCGCGAAGGATACGCTGAGCAAACGGTTGCGACCGGACGGTCGCGCGATCGGCTCGAACTCGACCTAGCGCCGACGAGACCTAGTCGATCGCGACCGTGTTTTTTGTCGGCTGTTTTCGCGAGAAACGCGCGAGCCCCGCTCCGCAAAGTGATTCCTCGGAGCAAAGCAGTTTTCCGTTGGCTCGCGAATCCATTTTCTCACGGTTTTCACCGTAAACCGTGTCATCGTGGATCGCGTACAAACGTTTCTACCGCTTTACACGGGGTATTCCGTTCAAGTTGCGAGGAGCTTTCTAATTTAGAATGTAGCACGGCACGAGAGAGAGAGAGATGGGATGCACGAAATACAGCATTTGTTAATTAAGTATTTTCGTTTCTTTTTGTCCGTCCGAATTAGCTTGCGCGCGCACCCGTTATTATCGAACCCGTAGCAACTCGTAAACGCAAACCGTGCGATTTCTCGCGTTCGCGCGTGCGGCCGATGCCGATCGATCGTGGGACCGATTCGACGACGTTGCTCGTCGTCGGCCGATCGAGGAAGCGCGGACGTTGTCGTCGGCCAAGTGTCGGCCGGTGAAAATTTCGCGGCGGTTTCTCGTCGCGGACGATAGCGAAAGCCCCGAGTTATTCGAGGCGCGCGGACTCCGCCGTGCGGAGCAGATAAGCATTGTAGTCCAACCATTGAGAGCACCAGCATCCATCCCTCCGGCCAGATCGATATTTCCTGGCAACCACTGGAGAGGGTACCCACACCGGTTACTCGGTGTTTGCAACAATGCGAGCCGACTCCTAACGGCTAGCGAAAGATTCGAGCCGTCGCGTCGGCACCCCTGCTTACTTTTCTCCCTTGTCTCCCCCGACCCGCGTCGCGTCCCCTCCCCTCCCGATTTCCTCGATGAACGGCACTGGATCAAATGCGCGGTAGGAGACAGGTGGACTCCCGTGCACGAGCCAAACAACTTGCACGAACTTGTCTCGCGACAGGTTCGTACGAAACCAGTTCTACCCTGCTTTATCTTTCGAACGTTGATCATTTTATTCGAAGCTCTGTAACACATGCGCATGGATTTCGAACGTAAACCGATCGATTCGAAACGCGTTGGCAGCGGTCGGTAGACGTACTTGTCCGAAACGGATCTGTCGGACAAGTCTGTCGCTCCGCGCAGGGAAATCGCTCGGTTTTGATCGGACGTTCTCTTCCACGAAAATCTCCGACGCTTGGTTCGGCCTCTTCCTAACGCCCGATCCTATGCCAGGATCCTCTATGGTCTTGCAAACTCGAAAACGATGTCCTCGAAATAATGTCTCGAATTTCTTTCTTCCTTTCAACGAAACGAAACAAAGAATATCTAATTGTACGATTCAACCAAATCGTTGCTTATTCATTTCATTGAAAATCATGATAAAGAACGAATATCGCATTTCGCGGTGCGGAGCAACGTTATCCGAGAATCTTGGTCCTTTATCCATCGCGCGACCCGCTTATCGACCATTCGAGCTCGTGAATGAACTCTGAAATTTAAAGGTTGAACGACGTTGCTGTATTTGCACGGTTCCACGAATTTCAAATTTCTCCGATATCATGGAAATTATTACTAAAATCGAAACCTCGAGAGCTCTTATTTTCCATCGTCTCGAGAAGGTTTGACAAATTTCGTTTCGAAACGTGTTCTTTTCTCTCTATCTATCGCGAAGATCAAAGCTGCCTTTCTACAACGACCTCTTAAATTTCAGAGTATGATTTATTATTTTTCGTATTTCACGGAACAAAATCGTGTAGTATTACGAGGACTTTGATTCAAACGATGAGAGACAGTCGCGAAAAGATGCTTTTTACGTCCGCTGTAAAAATATGCAGCTTCTTCTGGAAAAGGAGAAGTCTTCGGTTTTCCAACGACCGTGCGAGAAAGGTCGAGTCGTTCCGAGCCCATATCCGTTGCTCTAGAATGCCGACGATTCGAGTAGACAACCCTGAGAGCCGTCGAATCGGTGCGCGCAACTCGTAGCATCGAAAGAAATGCGTTTGCAAAACGTCGACGTTCGGTGGTAAAGAGGAATCGGGTCCGAGAAAAGACGTTCGACGAGTTCGGAAAGGAGCGTTGGATCGCCGCGCGTGGTCCGGTGCGGTAAACCGGACCAGCTTCGGCTAACCCATTTTTGAGGGAGCGCCCTCGAGTCGGTGACCAGTAGTCGCCGCGACGCGTCTCTCGGCCGAAATTGCATCCGTTGCTCGAACGGGCGCGAGCGCGCGGGGGATCCGTCGCGTTTTCGCGGCCGGGGAGGACGGGACCGACGACGCACGGACAATTAACGTTAACGCCGTTACGATTCCTTGTTCCTGCGTAACGTTTTCTGTCGTTGCAGCGGTCCGGCACGCCGGTGTGGAAAGCCCCGCCTGGGGTCGATCCGAAGGGGTTGCAACCGGGCCGGATTGGACGCCGGTATCGATGCGTCGCGACGTCCAGGCCAATGGCGTCGCGGCGCTGGGTTGCGCGGACGCCGTGCGACCAGGAGCCGAACCCGCGGTACCCTGCTGCCTGCCGTGGACGCCGCCGCCGACGACGTCAGGCGACGTCGACGACGTTCTCCGTCGCGTACCCCGCGCGCTACCGCTACCCGCTCCTCTCGTAACCATATCTGGACTTAATTATTGGTGAGTCCTGGCTTCCTATTTCTTTTCTTCGATTCTCTTGCATTTTTTTTCTTTTCTTCTTCTTTCGTTTTTCATTCTCTTTAATTGACACCCTCGGAAACGAGTCCCCCCGCGTCGCTCTCCGAGCTCTCGCCGATTTCTCGGCGATTTTTAGAAAGGATACGAAGGTCGCGCGAACCCGAAGGAGTGGTCCCCGAGAAGAGAGGTTTCCTCGAGAAATGGAGACGTTTGTGTGTCGCAAAATCGATACGCGGAGTGATCTCGGAGTGGCAAACTGTGAATCTCTGACGTCGCGAAATTTTCGGCTTCGTCGAAAACAGTCTGCCGAATCTATCGTCGACCCCTCGGACGACGGGGGCCTGCGGCCGTGCCGTGCCGTCTGTGCGCGAAAGTGATCGAATCGTTCGGCGAAGGGTTGCCCCGTTCCGTTCGCGAAATCGTGCTTTTGTTCGAGTGCAGCGACAGATCGTTCCTCGGACCCCGGACACCTCGACGATGGTCGAAATCGAAGGGACGTCGTCGATGGTTTTGTATCGATCCGACGAGATCGGGGACTTCCAGGTTGCTCGTTTGACCGTAGTTTTCACGGAAGAGTGGAAGAGTCCTGGATGTAGGGCAAACGTGGGAGATGCCAGGAACACGGCGGTTCGGTTTTATATCCTTTTTCGGTTCGAATCGATCGGTACGCGCGCCCGAGTTCAATCGGAAGGTCGGCGTCGACGTCGAACAAGTAGATTCGGATCTGGGACAACTGGAATAAGCGACGATCGATCGTTGCGTAAGAATTGAACGGATCTAGCCATGGCTGCCACGAAATCGTGGCAAGCACCCGGCTCGCGAGGGTTCGTCGATCTGACTGAAATTTCAAACGGTAAAATGCGAGCATTCGCTGCCGACAAACGCGCATTCGGCACCGAGCCCCGTTAAATCGACAAGGATTCGCGCGAACGATGTCTCTTGAAACGAATCCTTTTCTTTCCAAGGAGATTCGAGCAAAGTAAGCAAACAAGGTAGACATTCGTTATTCGTTCCATCGAACGTAGCGCAACGGTCGATTCGATAAATCGTGTTCAATACCGAGTCTGGAAGAATTCAAATATAGAGTCGTTCGAAAACGCCTGAGAGTTTCCTTGACTTTTTGTTCATCGAGAAGGGGTTGGATTTACTATAAGAACGGGCAACGCGGTGATTGCAAGGTAGCCAGGGCGTTTCTACTTTCTTTCTTACGATGCCGTTTTATGGAGAGCTTGGTCTATGTAGCCGCGATGACAAATAAACGGTAATATTGACCGAGATTATATGTACGATGGTAAAAAATTGTACGTAAAGTCGTCCACGACCAGAGGGAAGGATACACCATCTTTTAATCGGGAAGAGTTTTGGTCCGGCGAAAAAATATGTTTTCGCGCAACTTCGTTACGGGTTTTCGTTCGAGATAAAGATCATTCCCGAGGGCATCGACGGGAGGACACCCTCGAGTGAAATCGGCCGTTTTCGTCTTCGCAGTTCCACCCCAATTCGTTAACACACGTGCTGCGCATTTCGCGTCTTTTGTCCGACGCGTGCCGTTTTAATATCCGAGTGGCATTGTCCCGCGATAGGTCTCTTTACGATCGGCCCGATAAGTGCGCCTGCCATTTTTTGCTCGGGGCTCCCGTGAGAGCGTGGCCGTTTCAGGGTTCGAAACCGGAAACGCTCCGATCGATCCGCTACTAAAAACCAAACGATGCAGAGACAATTTCGTCGACGTCGAATCGCACCGAATCGCCTATGAACGTTGATGCGTTCTACAGAAAAAAAAGAAACAAAGATATCATTCGTTCCGTTCTACGAATGTTCGTGTAATTTGTCAAAATTCGCGCGCTCGACTCCGTCCGGATTCCGGTCCGTTCGATGTCGAAAGATTGACTCGTCCCGTAGAAATTCGCGAATCGTTTCCCCCGCGAAAGCGTTAAAAACTTGGCGCTTAACGGTAATCAAGTTTCGTCCCAACCCTCGCGGCGTCGAGTCGTGTTTCGTGTTCTGCGTTTCGACGAAACGCTCGAATGAAAAATATGACCCAGGGAGAGAGGCAGCGCGTCTCTTCGCGCATTTTCCACCCTCTGGAGATGTACCCTGGAGAATTCGAGGATTAGGGCTGGAGAGACTACCACTCCAAATAAACAGCCCTACTCCGGCTCGGCGCTCCCCCTACGACCCTATACAGGGAGCGAATGCTTCGATACAGGCGTAGCGTAGACCTTTAAAGGAGAGGATACAGCCGAAAAAGGATAGATCGAAATTTCGGACCGTCCACGGGCCCGAGGCGACGACGCGATTTAGTCTTTTGCGTAATTATCCCTCTCGGAACGGAGCGCTTCTCGACGCAGGGAACAGATTCCGTTCGACTCTGGACGAACAACGATTGTAGGCGCAGCATTTTCAAATGAAAGAGAGTCCGATATCGCGAGTTTCCGATTCTCCGATCCAGGACTCGACAGATTCGTTTCATGGAACCGTATTTATCGCGCTACGGACATTCGCATCGTCGCCGTGCCGAAATAAACCCGATGATAAATCCAACCGAGGACGTCGCGTCGTTTGGTTCCATTACCTCTCTTGGGAATCGAAAGCGAAACTTTCGAACCGTTTCGTGGATGTGACGATTTCCTTTTATCCGCAGGGGCTGCCAATTACTATCGCAACTATTTCCGGCCTGAGAGCAACCCCAATAATTGGAAAATGTCCGGAATTGCGGCGGCGGTCCTCGGGGCCTGCGACAACATCAAGTCGAAGGCATCGCAGAAACTTGCTGGGTAATGTAATGTCACGCATGCCCGTGCATATCGTCCAACGACGAATGAAAAATCGTTTAAAAGTATCTTGAACTGATGCATGGGAACGCGATCATGCGCAGAAATCGAAGGACCATCTTCTACTCGCACGACCAATCGTTTCCTTGGACGTTCGTTTGCCGAGACGCGACTCGATACTTTTGCCGTTCCGCGGCCTTTGCGGAATCGATCGCGCGAGAACGCGTCGTTACGCCTGCAATCGATTCGCTCGATTTACATTGTTCATTCGTCGAAAACGGTTGCCGCGGATTCGAACGTTCAAACACGTTTTCCCTAAAATCGAGATCTCCGAGTCGCGTCGTCGTCCTTGCAAACGAGCGACGAGTTCGAAGGAAACGATCACCGAATGTTTCGATCGAAACAATCCACGCGTTTCTCGCGAGATCAAGATCGCACGCGCATATGCAGCGCGAAAGCATTAATTTAATTTGTTGGAAAACGTTGCTGGGAATTAATCCCGATCATCTTCGATTATGCAAATATTAGTTTATCTCGCACGCGCCGATCTTCTCGGTCGCTTTACCCGGCTGTCGACGGAAACGCGAATAATCGAAACCGCTCGCGCTCTCTCCTTGAAAATGAGAAAACTTACCGATGAAATCGTGCGACGCCAGGTTCAGGAGAGACAATGCTGCCTACGAGGAATTCGAGATGCCCCGCGAGGGGAGCAAGGACAACAAGGGGTTCGAGCAAGAGGAGAGAGGATACAGCAGACAGGGTTCGTACGAATCGTTCGCAGAACACGAACGGCCTCCGCTGCGTCATATCGACACGTACTGCAAGCCGGAGTGCCCCTGCTTATCGAAAAGATACACCATCGCAACTTTGGCCTGCATAGGTGAGTAAGCCTTCGATCGTCCAGAGGGGGTTCTCCGACACCGACGGACTCGGAACCGTGTCGGTTGGTAGGTATCGATGGAGGTTGGCTACAGAGATCGACGCCTATTCCAGGGTTCATAATATCGTTCGGCATGAGGTGTAACATGACCATGGCGAAAACGGTGATGAAGAACAGCACCGTGGGCGACAACCACACTCTGATGTTCAATTGGACGATCACCACCGAGAGCACCCTGGACTCGTCGTTTTTCTGGGGTTACCTCGTGACCCAGGTGCCAGGAGGGTTCCTCGCCTCGCTCTACCCTGCCAACAAAATATTCGGCCTCGCGATCGCCGTGTCGTCTTTTCTGAATTTGTTGGTGCCTGGCGCGTTAAAAGTAGACCCCATCGTCGACATAATCGTGCAAATCCTGAAAGGATTGGCAGAGGTGAGATTCGAGAGGTTGCGGCTGTTCGTCCTCGCGCACCCTTTGCACTCGAAACCTTTTGCACCGATCGTAAAGAATTTCGAGATAGATCCGACGAGCTGCGAGCAGCGCAATGTCGCGGGGTCGCGCGGGGTCGCGCGGGAACGCTGTTTTCGATTCAGAATGGCTTCAAAATGGCTCCGAGTGCGAACGGTGAGCCGATCAGTTGACTTTGATTCGATGCATTCGGTCGACGTTGCGCTCGCGTTGGCGCTCGCCGAATTAACGAGGCGAATGGTTCTCTGATCGATCAGGGTGTGACGTACCCGGCGTGCCACGGTATTTGGAAATATTGGGCGCCACCCTTGGAGAGGTCGCGATTGGCAACGTTAGCATTTTGCGGTTCGTATGCTGCGCTGGTTATAGGAATGCCGCTTTCGGGCTTCCTGTGCCAGTGGTTCGGATGGACGGCGCCATTTTATTTCTACGGTAAGACGTTCCAAATCATGCGAAACATTTGAAAAATGGTCGAACCTTTCGCGCAAATATTATATAATACCGTTGCAACGTTAACAGGCGGCCCATACTTTCGTAGTTCGTAGTCGAAATTGTCGCTACGAACGAAAGCAGGCTCGCGCGCTTTCTCCTACACACGATATCGAGACACGCGTCGTTTAAACAAGAGCCATTAAACGTCGACGCGTCTTCTCGATACCGTTCGAAAAGAACGCGTTTACCATTTCTCGCTACGAGTAGCAACGCTCCTGTAAATCGAAGCGACGATACGCTAGGTAGGAGAACCACCTCCTTCGACAAGTTTCGCGATAACCTAGACATTGAAAATCAATTTTCCTGTAGAGAGATACGAGTCGAGAGAAGCGTAGACGCAGCCTTGCGCTCTATTATTTCGGAATGTTTCGAAAATGTTGCGAACGAAACGCGCGGCCCGGCGCGATCCAGCACGCGCGAACGAGCTCGCAAGCTTGCGAATGTTTCAGGCGTGGTGGGGCTGATCTGGTACGTGTTCTGGCTCTGGCTAGCCTTCGAGAAGCCCTCGCAACACCCTTCCATCTCGACGCGTGAGCTTCGCTACATCCAAGACTCCCTCGGACAAGGACAAACGCAGCAACCGATACCAACCTTCTCCACGACGCCCTGGCGGAAATTCTTAACATCCATGCCGGTCTACGCCATCATCGTGGCGAACTTTTGCAGGTCTTGGAATTTTTATCTTCTGGTGCTGTTTCAATCTCGATTTATGCAGGAATCGTTCGGAATGGAACTGGTCGAAGTAAGTGGGGGACGCTCGCCGATTCGATAAAATCTGAAATAAATAATTTCTCCGTCTCTCGACGCGGACGCCTGTGCTTCGATCGCGTTGTCCAATTGCTTTTGCAGACCGGCGTGGTCGGAGCGCTTCCGCACTTGCTGATGACAACGGTGGTGCCATGCGGGGGCTTGCTGGCCGATCATCTGCGCAAACAAGGAATACTCTCGACCACCAACGTGCGCAAGCTGTTCAATTGCGGCGGTTTCGGCATGGAGGCGCTCTGTTTCCTGGTAATGGCGAACGCGACGGTCCACAAGAATGGCACGGTCGCGATCGTCGCCCTCGCGATCGGGGTTGCCTGCAGCGGCTTCGCCATATCCGGTTTCAACGTGAACCATCTGGACATCGCGCCCAGATACGCTAGCATTCTGATGGGGATGTCGAACGGAATCGGTACAATAGCTGGACTCTTGGTGCCGTTCTTCGTAGACAACATCACGGAGAAGAAGGTACGATTTAGATTCCTACGGACCCGAACGTACTTCCTACGGCAAAGTCTAGCTTTCCGAGTTTACGAGTCGGTGTCTCTCGTTTCGATAAGTTTGCGAAATTCGAAACCGGTTCTTGTCCTTCGTGCAGGATCCTCAGGGTTGGAAGAACGTTTTCATCATGGCGGCGTGCGTTCACATCTTCGGCGTGACGTTTTACGGGATCTTCTGTTCCGGCGAATTGCAGCCATGGGCCGAACCTGTGTCGGACGAACAGAAGAACTGGAACGCCATGGACGAATTCGGACAAACGAAGCCGCCGGTCCCACCGCCGCCGAAAACTATGCAGTCCGAGTTCATTGTGCGTATTTTTTCGTCCGCCTCCTTCCAACAACCTCTCGCCTCGTTAACGTTTTCCCTTGTTCGAATTTTTCTTGATCGTATCTTTGTTTTACCAATGACCATCGTTTCGTAATAAATAATCGAGACAAGATCGGATACGTTTAAACCTCGTCCACGATTGCAAACGAGGAGAGAGACTGAAAAAGAAAGCGTCGATAGAAAGGAGAGAAGTTTTAGAGTGATCTTAGAAGATTGCGCGTGGGTTGTGAAAAATTCTGAACGGGCCGACGATGTTGCAGAGACAGCCGTCGGGCGAGAACGCAGCCGACGACTGGAACGCCTACGAGCAGCCGACGTCCGGCATTGGCCAGCAGGACAAGCCGCCGATAATTAGTTACGGGTCGACGGAAACCAACAGCAACAACCCGTTCCATTCGACGAACCCCTTCGCCACCGACGTGAACGCGTCCCTGGTACAACCGCCTGCCGCGGACGACTACGCCTACGACGTCACGCAGAATCAGCAGTGGAATTAAAAATTGTCAATATCCGATCGATTCGAGAGGAGACCGTCAATTTCTCAGGCGATGGATCGTTTGGTTTGGTTGTTCGCTCGCGCCGATTCCCTCGGCCGCTCTTCCGGCACTGATTCCTCCCTGCAGCTCCCGCCGATCTCTCTCGCATCGGTTCTAGAATCTAGAAGAATCTATCCCAATCCGTATTTTCTATGGACTCGCGCACAAACCATATCAGAGCAGGTGAACTCGAGGAGATGCTTCGTCTCGCGCGACTTTCGCGAACGGGAATCCGCCGCCGAGCAGGGAGGATTAAAACGTAGACGCAAAGGTGTCTTCGTTTCGAAGCCGACGGA
This sequence comes from Augochlorella aurata, assembly GCA_028455555.1. Lineage (NCBI taxonomy): Eukaryota > Metazoa > Arthropoda > Insecta > Hymenoptera > Halictidae > Augochlorella > Augochlorella aurata. Next base: position 188,020 of record CM052164.1, on the reverse strand, counting down.
CCCGCGAAGCTGCCAGGAAGCGCGCCAAACGGAATCGGACGCGAGTTTCTCATTGATTCTAGGGTTATTTCAGCCGTATCGTTGAGCTAACGCAGGCTTCGTATTCCGAGGTACGTAGCTACAAACTACGCGGAAGCTTTTTTTCATCGCAATACCTAAGAGTGCAGGGTATAGTGCTGTCGGACGACGCGAAAGAACGCGAGCTCGTGAAACAGCTGCTCCTCGAAGTATAACTGAAACACAGCCAATTATGCGGGGTAATTCGAACGTCGCGGGGCACGAAGCTACCCTCTGAAACAAAGAACCTCGGAGGATACGAGAGTCTACGTCGAGAAAACGATTCGCACTTTCTATGCTCAAACTTTCGCGTTCCAACGACGAAACGGGGCAAAATCGATGATTTCGCAAAGACGAAAATCCGTCGATTCGTCGAACAAAATATTCCCTTTACGGGAATATTTATATAGTAAGCCGTCTCTCGATAGCGCCCTTCTTTATTCTACGGAGACCAAAGGACGTTTCTCTTCCGCGGAGAGGAAGCTGTTGAGAAAGAGAGAGAGAGAGAAGCGTACGCAGACAATAATACGCAGCCAAACCTTCGCAGACAATAACTCTTCGAAGACAATAACTAGAAGGTTTGGGGAAGCAAAGAACGAGATTGGTCCAGCACGATCGCTGAGACTTTTAGGTATTATATTTTCTATCGTTCTTATTTGTGATTACGCCGATAGCAGACCTCAACGATATAAAATCTTAGAAACATAGCAATAAAAGGAAACCGATAATATTGAGGAAAATGAGGACGGTACGCGCGCGACCGTTGCACCTCGGACGCGTATTTTGAAATAGTACAACCGGTTTGTTTAACGAAGAAACGAAACGCGCCATGAATTTGAAACGAATTAATTATCGATGCGTCAATATTTTAACGACGAGAATGGCGCGGCTCCGATAATTAATCCGTAGAAAGAGAGAACGGGAGAACGCTGTTCCGAGGATTGGTCGGACCGGAGAGGAAAACGCGTTGGGACGTTTTCACGGCGCGTATCCGGATGCGAGCCGCATCTTGCGATACGATCGGACGAAGGTTGTTATCGAAGCCTTTCGGGTCTCGAGGCGGTCGCGAGCCTTCGCGACCGACCTAACGGGACTGCGAAATGTATAAAGATGCCTACTTCTAAGAAAGTGATAAACACGATGAAAGTATTAGTACGATAAGACGTAAAGTACCGTAGAGCTCTATTTGTTGGGACCTGATTTCTTCGAGCGAATTCTCACCTCGCGCACCGGGCAACGTGGACCGTGGACCGTGGTTCAGTCTCTTCGGATGACGTCGCGCGACGTCTTTTCACTTTTGCGCTCGTCGCACTCCACCATCTTAGCAAATTGCTCCAACGAAACTCGTTGGATCGCCGAGCACGTTCTGGATTTAAGATCAACCCGATCAGCCGCGGCTAGTCTTGCGATAGATTTGCGATAGATTTGCGAAGATTCCGAGACAATAAATAAAAATAAACGAGCGAGACGTTGCGTCCGAAGGGGCTGAACGAGACGAGACGACGAGACGAAATCCAGCGGGAGGGAAGGGTTCGCGCGGATGCGCTGGCTGGGATTTCTGTGGGTGCCGGTGGCGCGTCGAACAATTTTATTCGTTCGAGATCCTAGTACTGTTAGGGCACGGGTGATACAAGGGTGCTACGGTTCGGATACATCGAGTTCTACCGTACGTAATCCGATGAAAGTATATTCGTGAAAGTACGAACGCGAGTTCGAAAAATTAGGGAAAAGGCGAGCCGCGTTATATACAATTTGTCCTAGATGTTTGTACTTCGTATAATTATACATGTTTCGACACACGTACGCATACACACAGACACGCATACATGTACAGACGTATACGTATTTCTTTACTCTATACGAACGTTGTCAAAAACTACAAGATGATATATATAATATATATATATATATACATATAAATATACATATACAAATATATTGGATTGGAACGATGGGACGTTCAATCCGTTGCATTGTTTCGCGGGCGAATCGTAATATAAAATACAATATAAATGTATATACTACGTACGTTTCGACGGTATAGAACGTGTACGGGAAAACGTTGATCGATCGTTCGCGCGTTGAAACAGTTTTTCCAATCGAGCGAATCGAAGAAAGCGTTCGAGAGAATTTCCTTTCTGTAAATTTGTATCGCGCTGCTTACAGAGGCGGGTACTTCTTCGCGAAAGTACTCGGAAATGTTTCAAACTTCCCGCACGACGCGCGATATTTTCCTACGAGGCTCGGATCTATCTTCAGGTAACAGTTGCGCGTGCTATAAAATTCTGTTAGATGTCATTAGGAGAGGGCGATAACGACGCTAGAGAGCGAGGTGGTGGAGCAAGGTGGAAACGATCGATCGATGGCGCACCGTACACCGTACACCGTACACGTATACACGCATTTAGTATCGAATCGTAACGTTACACACAGGACACGCGCGGCTGCTGCGCATCGATATCGATCGAGCAGCCCGTTTTTCGTTGCCTAGAAATTCGCGACGTTAGTCAATTTACACGATACATTTCTAAGGCTCTTAGATTCATAATACGAAGCACGCGAATTGGGCGCATCGTGTCCGGGTTGTCTTTGGAGCGTAGTTTATTCTCTCGAACTGTCCCTCCGCTTGCAAATAAGGACGGACGCGTTGGGAAGAGGAGAGAAGCGATCGTTCGGCCTCGCGGCTCCTTTTCGGTAGGCCGTCGTTGGAAATCGCCGCTCCTCTTCCGAAATTGTCCAGCTTGGTTTCGAAGCCGTGGAACGATTCGAGAGAATTTGCCGTAGCTCTCTCGCCTCGCGATACCATCGTATCGCGATTCTCGTCTCGCGAAATCGTATTTCTTTATCGTTCCAGATCCTTGCGATCGACAACGACCTCTACGAACATACATGCACATACGTATATCTGTTTCATCGTAAAAGTATTTCACCGATCGATCTACGACGCCGCAAAGCTTCCAACGCGAGAGACCGGTCGACGTTTATTCGATCGATCGCTCGTACTTACGAATCGCGGAATCTTTTCGTTGAAAATTACACGGGTATCGTCGGGTTTTCGAATCTTGATATTCTCCGTAACGAAAATTACGAGGCGCGCGTACGGAGGCTAACGCTGGAGGTGTCGGACGACGCGTAGACGCGGTGGAACGCGATGCTTGGTACAATTGGAAAGGTTCGTTCGCGATGCCGGCTGCTGTCTTTTCTAGAGTCGGAAAGTAATGAAATAATTATCGGCTGCGCGAAATGTTCGATGGGAGCGTCGTCTTTGAATCTGTCGGGTTTCTGATCCTGTTGGAGACGATCAATTCGAGCAACCCGATAGATCGCTTGCGCTAAACGAACGCGACGTTTACGAGTACGATGATCGTTGAATATTTCGATCGTTCCATAAGGCTATTACTTTGACACAACCTTTTCCGATTCGAACGAGTATCCCGTTCCGGCTTACCTACCCCAACACGCAATTCTATCGTCGCGTACGCGCATACATATATACGTTTGCACGCACATGTATGCATCGTCGAGGACATCGCGCGCGACGATCGACGAACGAAAGTAATCTTAATCGTGACGGGCGACGGGAACGGGATAAAAAGTCGGACGGAGAGCGCCAACAGCACGTTGAAGTTTTTCCTAGGATTACCAAAGGTATGCTTCGAAGCGTTTAGTTTTTTATCGAGAATCGGTGGTGCCGACAATAATGTTTTACAATCTCATGCACGTGTTACGATGACGCACCAAAATCTAGCAGCGTTTCATAGGCTGATTTATCGTTAACTCTTCGTTCCTCTTTCGGTGAAACCGCGGTAACGAAAGTATCGCGAAAATATACTTAGCAGGTACGGTGAAAGTGAAAGGTGTAGATAAGAGCAACCAAAGCGCGATTAAAAATTCTTTCGGACGCGTCGGACGCGCGTGTTTCTCCAATAATATCGAACCTTGCAGAAATTTGATATTCGATATTCACGCAAAATCAATACGTTCTCTGTTTGCTCGATTTTATACTTTCAAGATTTCGATCGAAGAGGCTCGCAAAAGAAAAGTTAGAGCGAGCGCGGTTTCTTATTCGGATGCAGTATTCTACGAAGCGATTTCCACGAATCGGGAAACGAGGAAAACCTTTTTGATTTTCTCGCGAGGAGGACAAACGTTTCTTCGTTCAATTATTTGACGCTTCGGTCGAGCGTGGTTTACGAGGAAACGATATTTTCGATCGATTTACATAACGTTCGGGGTGCCGACCTTGCGAAACGGAGACGTTTCGAGCGTTCGTCGTTCCGGCTACGCGTATTTATTACGAAGAAGCCGTTACGCTTCTGGGATAGTTTGCGCGGGCGTACGTAATATCGTCGAGCACGACGGAGTCGCGATCGCTTGGCCGACGATCGACCATGGCAATCTTCTTATCGGCGAAACGGACAATGACGGCGAGCGCGCTTCGGAGATAATTTCCGCGGTTGCGCGTCGCCGTGTTCTTTCGGGCCGCGTTGCTTTCGTCCGGTGAAAAGCCGGAAACTCTAATAACACGCGTTCGCTGCACGCGACGTCTGCCCGCCGTCCGACGGTGGACGCGGACGCCGACAGATTGCTCGTTCGTTCGAACATCGAGCGAAACGACTCGTCGTCGTCGTCGTTGCTCTTATCGGAGAAGAAAGTGCCGTGTCCGGCTCGAAACGAAAGCTACGCCAATTTGAAGTCGGTTGCGGAGAGACTCGCGTACGCCGGAATATCTACGGTTCGCCGAAAACATTCGACAAACAAAAACAAAGCGCGAGCTTGCTCTTGTCTCTCCATTAATACCTCGGGGTCTCGCCCGACCCGTTCCGAAGCAAATCCGTTACCGAAGGTAATTTGCGTTGCGCGATACTTTACAAAAATATATTTCTTCCCCGACCGATCCGAATAATTTACAACGGTTCGTAAGGAGAGAGAGAGGACAATAACGAGATATGTATATCGTAGAAAAATATACTTACCGACGCCGACGCGTACGAACCGGATACTTTTTTACAGTTGCTCTGTTTTTTCTATTCGCGGTGGAGCGGAGTCGAGGTTGTCTCGCGTAATACGTTCGTCGAGTAGCCGGTATTTTTTGATACGGTGTTTAACTTTTTTAGAGCAAAGGCGTTTCAAGTTGGCCGACAAAGGTATAAAAGAATTATAAATTGCGCGATCGAAGCGCGCGACGCGACAACTACGAATCGTCGAACAATTATATTTTAAGATCGGACGCGTAAACGATCAACGACAAGGATTCGAAGAGAAAACGATGGGCGGAAAAGAGAAGCCGCGCGAGAAGCCGAATGAAAATAATGGTTCGGAGAACCGGATGGAAATTAGAAGATAAATATTTTCGATGCGAAACGAAGAACGAGATACTTTTAAGGGCTAGATAGAATCGCGAGGATGTTGCCGGCGATACCGATGATGACTCTGCTCTGCCCAAACAGATCGGAACGCAACATTTTCTTTGGAAATCGCGGCACGCGTCGCGACGGACGCTGTGTCGGACCCACCCGTTCTATTCGCAATCGATTAAAGTAGTGACTGGCCTAACTTTTTCCACGTTATCCATTCTGAAATCAAAACGGTGGGATCGAAACTCGAGATATAACTTTATCGTAACCACTACAAGAAAGTACTTAGGATAAGTTCCAATGCTGTTCGAACAATAATACTGATATATTTCTATGGATACTATAGCTCCGAGAATACTTTTCGACAATAACGAACGAAATACGGGGTGCGCCGAACGCGACGAGCCGCCGAATCGGAACGAGATTTCGTAAATTCAAAATGTTCCGATTCCGAATAGGAATTCTTTGAACGAGCGGTGCTATGCCGCGTACGATGCGGCACCGCGAGAACACTCCGTCAAAAAGATGGAGTCGCGCTCGCTCTCTTCGGTTCACCCCGTGTCGCTTTCAGAAACGATTAGCTTTACGTACACTTGTAATCGAATCTAAATACGGATTTGTGTGCGCGTCGGGCTGCCGCGCGTTCGCGTCGCCCAAACTCTGTTCGCAATTCGTAACACCGCCGCGGACAGTTTCCAATTTGTCAAATAGTCATCCAGGCGAGTTCTTTCGAGACGACGTCGCGAGCGGACGCGGATGCAGCGGCAGCCTGGCCCAGGAATTAGCGCGATATCGTAAGCGGTGAATCGAATAGAAATCGAAAGTTACTTCGATTCGCGACCATGCGTTTGAAAATGATTTAGCCCGTATGTATCGATTGAAAGTGGCGCAAGGGCTTCGATTACGGTAAATAGGACGACGACGGAGGAAACCGATTCGAGCCCGAGTCGACTAATTCGAGTCGAAAGAATCGTAGTAAGCGGACAGCGAGCATTCGCGCGAGTAATTTTTCTGAAAATGTTTCGAAACTTTTGTAAAGACTATCGTAAAAATGTTTATCGAACGCAGGGCGTTACCATTAGTTACCCGCGAAGGTTAAGTTTACCATATTCGGAGAGTATATTGTACGATGTAACGTTGTTTTTTTCGTAGCAGATTCGCACCGTTCGAAAATGAAAAGACGAGCCTCTCCAGCCGTGGTCGCGTCTTCCGGAGCCGGAACAATCCATAATCTGAAGAAATAGGCATCCGATTACGGCCAGAAGCTCGTCTTTTCGTTTCCGAAGAACGCGCATCGTTCCTGTTATTTCGTTTCGTTTCGCTAGAAATCTTTGTTGTTACACACGACTAGTAATAATAGATGTACGATACAATAACGAAACGCTCCATTGACGGAGCCATCGCCGATGGTTTTAGCAACTAAAGATAGTAAAATGAAAGTATTTCGAGAAAAGAGAACTCGATTCGGTAATACAATATAAAGCAATTTTTTAAAGACGCGGAGCTACGAGTGTCACCGTGTCACCGTGTCACCGTGTGTCACCGAACTAATTATACGGCAACCTGGAAAAACGGTTGCCGCGCGATTCAAATTGCTTCGCCTACTTTACCATGTTCGTTCATCTTATTTCGCAACAGTCGGAGAATGTCGAATACTCGACTTTGTCCGCTGTCGCGATAAAACCATACATATTCAACGTTGTAGAAGATAAAGAACGTATTTTTCAATGGAAAGCGACGAGCTCGTTTGCATTGCGTTGCGTTGCGTTACGTTACGTTACAATCCTCGGCCGTGTACGCACGCATTCCGAGAACTTTAAGAAAGTTTCTCGGAGAAACGAGGAGAATTATTATCTGCCGCTCATCGGAGAACAAGAATATCGAATCGGTACGAAGAACGACCAATTGCTTCAAACTTTTTCGTTCGTAACGGCAGCTTGCCGAAGTAGGCAAAGATGCGTGAACATGCTCGAGCGAGTACGCCTAAAAGGATTCGAATATTTTGCAATTAGAGGAATGGAACTAGGAGAAGCGGTAGTCGAAACTGGCCTAGAACTCTTTTAATTGTTCATTGCACGATACTGAAATTCTTGAACTCGTTTTCGATGTATGAACCGTTCGATTCGATTAGAGACCTTGTTACTTTTACGTTTCGTACATTTTACGGTGTCTGCAATTGCCCGCGTTTCAACCAGTAGCATCTACAATTTGTGCAATTCCAGAAAAGCCATATACGAAGACACGGGGCCTTCTTTTAACAATTTGGCAGCTGTCTCGGATTTTCCGAGCGATGGCGCGTGTTTTCTTTGCAAGAAAATTACGCGCGTTACGCGTACCGGTGAGTGGTCGTTGTTACGTCATTCGTCGGTTCGACGAGCGTTACCGTGCAAGACGACATCGATTATTAGAATAGACGAGAAAAAAGCGGTAGAGCAATTTAGCATCGTTTGACAAATGTGCGCGTATAGTGCGCGAGTTTTGTTTCCGGCGCGGTACTCTCGGGCCTTCGCTTTTCAGAGATGTCCTCGCCAGGACTCGAAATTACAGAAACACCGTTTATTTTCCCGATTCGATGCTTCGATCTCCGTCAAAGTTTTTCTCTACCAAGTATATTTTCTAATTAGGAAACGGTCGCGCGACCGTTTTTTATTGGCAACGAGAGTATCGCGATCTTCTCGCGAGGAGGAGGAGTCGTCGCGCGGAGTATAATCGTTTTCTGGAGAACGCGAGCGGTTTCCGGAGAAACATCGAAACATCGAAACATCGCGTAAACCGAGAGAAGGAAGGTCGAGCTTGAAATTTCCACGTTCGCATCGTTGAGGTGCCGCGCGCGGAACTTTCAAACCGCAGAGCCGCGCGCTTCGATTCATTTCTCGTTCGAGGAAAACTCTGCGCGTCCTCCGTTTTTCAAGGTTGCAGCGGACCCGTTGCAATCGCACAGACCTTTCCGGCTTACGCGAATGGTTAAGTGTTTCGCGCGGATCGTTCGCGTTTCTTTGGGATCCGCGCGGCGCGTATTTCGCGCGCGAGAGAGCGCGCCTCTGTACGCGCGTACACCTATACACCTATACGCTCGTACGCGTGCACCCATATACATATATGCGCACGTATACGCGTATACATATATACGTAAAGAAATTTCATCTATTCTAGCGTATCTTCTGACAATATGAATAACGTTGATCGGATTCACCGTTCAACAGACAATAAGGTATTCGTTAAGAATATTCGATACCTAGAATTACGCGTCGGTCGAAAAAGAATCTGCTCTTCCGTGCTGTGCATCAAAGTACGCGATCTTACGGTTACCGTTCGAAGATCCGTTCACGACCCATCGATCGCACGATTCGCGTCTCCGCGCTGGGTATCTTTGCTCGTAGCATTGCCAAGGCGCTTCGTATTCCACAACTGTCCCCTTCGACAAATTCTTCGTTGAAATCATTTACCGACGAGAACGCGATCCCAACGAATTTAGCAACGTCGAATTGCGACGCTTGCACGATTCGATGCACCCATTCCAGAAACGAATACGCGAAACTGCGACGACGACGACGACGACGACGACGACGACGATGTCGAAAGAATTTTCACGGTATCCTTCTACAAGATTACTACACGCGTTCGGTTCCTATTTTTGCAATCGATTCGACAAATTGCCATTTTGCCCGGAGATCCGCGGTCTATTTAGCAGCACTGAAAAAACCTGTTCGAGGCCAAGTTCTCGCACGCGAACGCGGAGAATATTCCCATTCGCGATCGGAGCGACGCTTCGATGAACGATAACCGATACCCGATACCCGACGTCTGTCGTTCGATCATCTTTTGTTGGACGAGAGCGTAGAATTCGATCGTTGCGCGCATCATTTTCACCAACGAAGAAACCGGAAAGCATTGGCAAATGATTGGCGGCGGCGGCGTCGTCGCGACGTTGGTTTCGTCGCGTCGGTGTTGAAAACGAAATCGAACGAAAAGAAATTTCAATCGCTGTGCGATACATCCTCCTCGTCCGTTATCCGCTTAATTTGCCACTTTCGACTCATGATTCTCGAGGTGTATTTTCGTAACGATCTCCGTGCTGAGTCTAACAGATATTAATGTATTCCCGAGGTGGGCATTTCAAAGAATCTATTTTGACTGTTTAATAATAGCAGGCCTGCTCTATATACATTAAATATGTAGCCGCAACTTAGTTAGAGTGGAAAGAAATCATTGTTACATGCCGGTAAAAGGTCTGGTTTGTTAATAATTATTATAAAAATTATTATGTAAAATATGTATGTATATTGTAATTTTGAGTGTATTATGTAATTAAAAATGAAAAATAATGATTATTGACAATAAATCGTAAGCCGATCTTTTCAAGAACTCACAGGTTTCTTTCAGGGGGTCAAGCTAGTCGGTTATTAAAGATTATTAATCCGGAGACCGGTTCGCCAACCGTTCCAAATAGCAAAGAGTAAACCGATTCCGACGATACTTCGACACCCCGTCGCAATTACTTCGTCGACGCGATTACCGTTAGAAATATTGTTTGCTCACCGAATTTCAAAATAAACGGGCAACGACGCCTGCGCGCAGACATTCGGCAGATCGCTTTCTTCGCATCGTCGCGTTTTCACGCAAACGTTCCCCGCGTTCCTCGACTCGGAACTTTGCAAAAAAGGAAAGAAAAAAAAATGGTCCTTGCACGGCCGTGGAAGCACGCGAAGACGGTCGTGGAATTGGAACAGGGATTCGGTAGAGCGATAATGACACGATGCGCCTGGTTTCGTCACCGTTTCCCATCGACAGGCTGCGATTAAACTCTCGAATCCTGTTCCGCCTGGCATTACCGAGCCGGGACTTTCTCGCTTGCGTTTCATTCGGTCCGCGGTCCGCGCCCGTCCCACCGCGCGAGACCCACCGCGGAGACAATTAAGCGGCGAAGGAACGTAATCGCACGCGACACTTTCCCGGAAACGGCCGCGCCGCGGACAAGGACGGGGATGAGACCCGCTGCCGTCGCGTCGCGTCGCGTTCGAGCCGCGCCGTGCTCGCGCGCGCGTTAATTCCAGCTGTACTCGGCGACGCGACTCCGCGATGAGGCCCGTGTCGCGAGGACGCGCGCACGCAATCTGTGAAACCAGAGGAATCTCGGGCCGGCCGGCCGGCCGGAGCCCCCGTCCGCCGTTTACGTTTACTTTCTAAAAGTTCCCCCGTCGCGGTCCGCCGTGCGTGGCTCGTCCGCATCCTCCCCGGTGACTTCGCGTTCCGCGACCGGCCGCGAGAGCAGAACGGAACAGCTACCGGCCCGCCGCGCCGCGCCGGCAACGAGCCAGTTTAACCGATTTTTCACCACCGCGTGGCTTCATGTTATATCACGAACCACGGAAGTGCGGGAGATGGCGGTCAGTGTCGTGAGATACCTGCTCCTCGTTCTCCTGGCTTCGCTGCAAACGCTCCAACATCGTAAGTAATCGCGCGCGGCTCGTCGGATCGCCGTTTTCCGTTCCTCTTCTTCGAATCTCGCCGGCCGCGCCCCGCCGGTGGCCGTCGGACTCGATCGGGATCTACGCGTGTTCCGAGTGCGACGCCGCGAACGCAGGCTCTTTTAAAGATTCGGCAGCCGAATCGAGCGTTGCGATCCGCGACGGTCTCGAAAGTAAAAACACCGCAGCTTCGTTATGGTAACGCGACGTAGAACTTTCTTTTTCTCGAATAGGCAAGACTGGGTATAATTAATTATTCACTGGATTATCGGCGGCGCGGTGCAACGAAAAAAAAGGGACGTTCGGAGCGATCGATGTCTAGACCCGGAGAAACGACCTTCGCCTATTTCTCTAGTTTCGTTCGCAGAACTAGAACTAGATTGGTTGGCGCAGCGCGCGCTTCGTCGCCGCACGGTTGACCGCGTCCGGGCAGTCGGTCGATCCTGAAACGAGGATCCGAGACGAAATCGAGCGTTAAATCGATGCTAACGAGTCGCGTTCCTTCCTGCAGACGGGGCAAACGCGGACACCAAAACGTTCAAGGACCTGTTCAACAGCACGTCCTGCGCGCAGCCGCCCTTCGAGTGTCCGCATCCTCGAATCGAATATTATTTGTACACGAGGTAAGTTCTCGACGCACGGTTCGCCGTCGTAAGCTGCTCGAATCGCGTAATCGGACATTTGCGTTTGCGGAACGTTCTTTGCACGGTCAACCGCGGGAAATCGAATCGCAGTAGCTTCTCTGGAACAGGTGCTTGTTCCTCGTTACACGTGTACCTACGATACGCCGAAAGATTTCCGCGGTGTCATGACAAATAAACTTTGTGATAACAGAAGGTGTTGAACGACTTTATTTTTACCCAGCTGATTCGTTCCTCCGTTTCCTAATTGCTGCTAATTACTGGGAGAAGTCTTCGCGTTCCAACAATTGTTGTAGCAAAGACGACCTCGGTCCGACGTTCGACCGTCGTCGTATCTTTCTTTTCGAACAGTTCCGACAAGCGCGACGAGCGTTCGATCGAACGCATTTGTTCGTCGACGATCCGAGGAATCGACGGCAGCTTTTCGCTTTGGCTAGTCCAGCGCTTCGACTTTCGGAGAAGTTTCCAATTTTGCGCGATGCCAACGTACACGGTTCGAGACTTTCCTCCGTCGTTCGAGAACGAAACGGAGCGCCGCTCCGCGACGCGCTGAGCGAGACGAGACGAGGGGAAGAACCTCGACGCAAGACTCTCGATTTCAAGATCACGATCGTTTTGCCTTGTACCGAAAGCGACCTCGTTTCAAGGTTCACCTTTCTCCGTCGGCTCTAGTCGCGACGCATTGGCGTCTCTCGGATACTTTTACTCGACCGACTCGTTTCGCGTCTCCTTTCTTCGCCGGGCTCTCGCCGTCTTTCTCTTGGGAACGCGGCCGATCAAAGCCCAACCAGCGACCGTGCTTTTATCTTCGAAATTCGAATCCTGTTCGTTGGTATCGCGCGCCGGCCGTGCGACCATGCGTTTCGAAGCCCTTGGAAAATCGAAGTACACGGAACTCCGAAACTCGCTAATATCGCGGTATCGAATTTACCGGCGGTTATCGAAATGCGTTTCGATCGACTCGCCGGCGCGGACGCTTTCCGTTTCCCTGGCGAGATCGTGAAACCGGTGAACGTAACTTTCTACCATACAGTAACGCTCGTGTTTAATCGCTTTTTTTCAGGGACACGCAAAAGAAACCGTTACGCTTAGACGTTCGAAGATTCGAATCGCTTCATTATTCCAGGTTCAATAACTCGCATCCTACGAAAATCATAATTCATGGTTTCGGCGGTGGAAGGAATCTAATACCTAGTCCGGATCTTCGGAGAGGTAACTTTTAACGAACAATTTCTTAGGGTCCGCAGAGTCCGCGAACAAATTTGTTAGACCCTCGATTAGATTCTCGTTAAACCATCTGGGAATTATTATCTCTACTCGCGGTAGTCTCGCGCGATAATTCACCAGCCTACTCTGTAGGAAGACGGAGAGTTCTCTGGGACGCGATCCTCTGGAGTTTGAACGCGGCCATTCGAATCGGTCGTTACCGATCGTTTCTATGTATCGTCGATCCGCGTTGTCACGGATTAGAGTTTCTCGACTGGTAACAAACGTTTTCATTTTTCGTTTCTCGTTGCCGCGTCCGTCTGCGATACGTAGTAGGCTATTCGAAAACTCTATTCGGTTTTACATCCTCGGAAGAGACCCGGGTTCTCTTTGACGCTCTCGTTGTCGATCGTTCCGATGGATTGAACGGTTTAAATCGGCCTCGGTGGTAGCCATGGTTCGGTTAGAACAAGTTCTTGTCGCTTCGGATCGGCACGATCGTGAATCTGTCCGGCATTCTCATCCCTCGATCTATGAAACTTTCGATTTCAGCGTATTTCACGCGAGGCAATTACAATATTATAATCGTCGATTATGGTACCTTGGTACGCGAGCCCTGTCTATCGCAGATACAGTGGGGTCCAGATTTTTGTGCTCGATGTATTGCTCAATTGGTAAGGTACTTGAGGGATCATCCTCGCGGAACGAGCGTGGAGAATATACACGTGCTGGGGTACAGCGTGGGTGCGCATATAGGTGGCCTGATTGCCAATTACTTGCCCGAGGACAAGCTTGGAAGAATCACAGGTATCGTCTCCAGACTAGATTAATCCGTTAATTAGATAAGTCGTTTCGTCGAGCAGTCCGTTCGTTGAAAGGTTGGAAGGGAATTCCGCTCCTCGAAACGCGATCGGAGGATGCCGCGCGCTTCCGCGGCGACGAGGCGACGAGGCGACGAGGCGACGAGGCGCGTCCTAACGAGCTTTGTTCGCGTGTTTCGGACAGGCCTGGATCCGACTATATTCTTCTACATGAACGGCAACCGGTCGATGGACTTGGACGAAACCGATGCGTACTTCGTCGACGTGATCCACACCGGTGCTGGTATTTTGGGCCAGTGGGGGCCAACCGGACACGCCGATTTTTACGTGAACGGAGGCTCGAGCCAACCCGGATGCGCGACGACCTCTTTGCTTCGTAAGCACGACTCTCCCTCCCCCTCGTTCTCTTTCCGCGTCCAGTTGTTCGAAAGGTTATGTCAAGTCGAATCGCGCGGATCTCCGTTAGAAGAACGCTTCTGTCGGACGACGGCCGCTCGATCGACGAGACTCCCGCCTCTTTCGGGACCCGCCGAATCTAGGGGGCCCGTCGACCGAAGCGCTCGCGGAATCGACGAGACTCCATCTACAATCAATGCCACGTGTTTTTCTTTTCACAGAGACTTTGTCATGCGACCACACAAAGGTGACGCCTTATTACATAGAGTCGATCACGACAAAAGTAGGATTCTGGGCAGCTCCGTGCGGAAATCTCTTCTCCTACCTGATCGGATGGTGCAAACCGCAGCTAGAGGAATATATTCTGATGGGAGAAGACGCCCCTCATACGTAAGCCTGCATTTTTCTCGAAGAATAAGTGCTTCGAGCATCTATCCTCTAGTTTAGTACTTCTAGCGGATTCGATTTAACGCGAAACTGTTCCAACTTTCAAACTAACATATTTCTTCCGCCGTACAATATTTGGATTTTCTATTATTTCCTATCGTACACTCTTTAAACGCGAACCAATTTAATAACCTCAAAATTACTTTAAATCTCTTTAAAGAATGAAATCTTGCGAATGTGTCGTTTAAGAAGTTTTTGGACCTCGGGCTTCGGTATGTTCTTTTCGTGAGATTCTGTTGCATTTTTCAGAGCTCGAGGCATCTATTATCTGTCAACAAACGCACAAAAACCGTACGCCCTCGGTCTTCCCGGAAAAAGCCAGCGAACGACAAGTCGGAAGCGATCGTCCTACCACCAGTATTGAGCTTACTCAAGCAACTGATCAACATAATTATAGAGTAGTTTACTTGTAATTAGGTTTAGCCATTGTACATTACGTTCGTCTCTCTCCCTCTCTCTCTCGTTATTGCTTTCTACAATTTTTAATTAGTCCTTACATAATAAACTATTTTTTCTACGCAACCTTCCGTGAACTTTGCATTTCGTCGATCACGACATATCGGTGACTACCGACGCGTGCACAAACGCGCATTAGTTTGTACTCTGTACCATTGTAATCTAAGAGCTTTCACTTTTTCTACCGTAATAATTCTGGGGGATCGTGTCCACTCGGTTCGCTGCAACGTAATGTCGCTCTGCCAATCTTCGTAATTTTCTATTGTCCATTGTTCGAATCGAATAGTTACTTCACGTTAGTTTACTTCTAATCACCTATTATCGAGTTGTTTTCTATTCGGATTTCGTGGTCCTCGGAC
>CM052164.1:162060-172712 GCA_028455555.1 Augochlorella aurata | reverse complement strand
TCGGTAATTTCGATCGACCGTCGGTAATTTGGCTAACAGTTTCAGCATTTCGTCACTGCCCCAATTGGCACTGTATCGACACCGAACCAAGCTGTACCTTTCCTCCGCAAGAGGCGCCACAATCGCCTACATCTGCCCATAAACCACATTGCCCGAGTCAGATTTCAGACCTAGTTTCTCAATTGAGAAACGGGTAGCAGCACTAGGGCACTACACCAAGATGGCGGAATTTACGAAGGTGATATTTTAAAAGCTTCGTAGTCGAATTTATTTATGCGGAAAACCAGAATTATTTTTAAAATGACACGTTCGAAGCTTGTTGGAAAAAATGTGTCGGAGAAAGTAAGTCGTATTTTGATCGAATAAACATCTTTCAAAACAAGATATGAAATTTTTATTATTCGTTTCCAACGTTCCATCGTGTTTCGAATGGAGCGCCAGGCGTAGATTTCGCCGCAAGAGCTGCCACTATCGCTGATGTGATTTCACATGTGTGAAACATTAATTATGGGCAAATCAATTTGAACCAAGTGCGCGAAACTGTTTGGAGGAATCTGCTGCACCGATATCGTGCGAACCAAAAACGGACGACAACACCGAGAAGCATAATTAATTAACGTAATAGTTGATCGAACGTGAAGAAGCAATTAATTATATTTTACAGTCTTGTTATCGGCCTTTCTACCGCGATATCAACCCAACAGATTCTTCCGATCATTTCTGTGACAACTTTTGGTGACAACACATTCTCTGTATGCCCTAATTCTACCGTTAATGTTTTCCTGCGTTAATGTAATCGTGCGTACGGGAGAGGCTTAGTTCGGGCATGTGCCGCTATGCGATTACGATGTTTCGTGCGGTTTCGTGATTCGATCGTGGCCCATAAACCACGTGTTATTTTTACAGAGTACGTACACGTTCGGGTCGTAGGTACATATGCGTATAATGTACACTGGGTTTAATGTGTAGGGTCATTTGGTAGAAACAGTGTCGAGTGTTTACGCAAAAAGTGGCTGGGAACGGGGACTTGTTACCTCCAATCCGTTTATTAATCGATTAGCCAATTTTTCTAATGGGTCACGTAACTTGACGAGAAACCGTAACCTTGCAAAATAGCGTGTATCGAAATGATCGAGCTGTGTACAAAGAAACGAATGCTAATTGCAATCACGCTATTGGGAGGGTTAGTTTCGTAGGTTTAGCAGTTCAATTTGATAACCTATTGCATGGAACGACGGCATCGAAGATTTCGTGAAATATCGATGTTATATTTTCATTGTAGGTTAACGGTTTTAGTGCTAATCGTCGAAAGCCATTGGACAGACAATACCAACAAGCTTTATATAGAAAATTTCGAGAACAACACGGCGTGCCTGTCCGGCGATGAATACGAAATAATCTCGGAATGTCATCCTTGTTCTGCTTTTGAATTAGCGAGCAAAAGCATCGACGTGTGTGTTCACGCGAGGTACAAGGAGGTTTTAAAATGTAAAAGCGGCGAAACGGTTACTAGAAGGTGAGATAACTCCGTTTTGTTGCGAGTATCGTTACAGTAATAAATATTTACCGTACAATCCTAACCTACAATCCTCCGCAGCTGCGACAGGGTAGCTTGGTTGGAGGAGAAAGCGTTCTGGAAATTCGAGGCGCTCGTGTTCGTGCTCGCCTTCAGTTCCTGCTTGAGTATTTATTGGCGAGAAAATGTTTTGAGGCAAAGGATAATAAGAAAAGTGGCCAGGCAACTGAGAGCCAGCGTGTAGGATAGCTGGAGCCAGCGGAACATCTTTTATTTTCTCATCGATATATACATATATATATTTATGGTTTCATAGGCAGCTGAAAATAAAATGGACGAAGTCTATTTAGAGACGTATTCGGTGACGGAAGTCTGCGTGGCGCCCATAGAGACCGTAGTGACCTTGTTCACCGTAAAATACTGCGACTCCAAGATCGGCATCAAACTGGTTCCTAGCAAACGGAAACCTCTGGAACGAGCGTACACGACCGACGTGTCCTCTTTCGATTACAAAGTCGTGGACGCGAACAAACTTCCTAGTTACGCGAGTTCCTGCGAACTACCGATCATCGTATTGGACAAGACGAGTTGCATCGCTGGTCTCTGCGCGATTCTGCGCCAGATAGTCAAGGACGTGATCGCAGCGTACCCCGAGCACCGCTGTCGAAAGCTGTTGGGATTGAAGAACTCGTGTCTAACTGCCTGTTCGGAGGCCAGCATCTGGACAAAGTTCTGCGAGGTGGACTTGATACTGACCTTGAAGTATCTGCAGGCTGACGACGAGATACGCGACGAACTGCCCTCCAGCATGGCCCGGTTCGAATGTCACATGCTGCAGCCGGTCAGACTGCACAACTTGTACAAGTACACCATGTCGAAAAAGTACGCGATCGGCGACGGTCGACTGCCCGAGCACACGTACGCCGAGGGTTCCTACATCACCCTGGCCGACATCATCATATTCGTTTGCATGCACATCTTGCTGACTATATTTTCCGGCGACTCGACGCTGAGGTTGCTTCCGCTCACTACCAGATGGTATCAAAAGATGACAGAGGACCAGGCCATCGTCGATTGTATGGAACGTCTGCTGGTGGCAAGAGACCAAGCTTCGAACGAGACCAATTATACTCTTCCTCAAGTAGCGAACCAAAGTTTGTACAAGAGCGATCCGAAAAGGTACAAGCCGAAAAGCCGCATCTACACAAGGCAAGACGACGTGGAGCAGTCGTTGGAGGTGTTCAGGAGCATGAATATAGAGGCCAAGCTGGACTCGGAGCCCTTCGCCGCGGAATTGAACCTGGACTGGTCCTCGGTGCCTTTCGATGCCACACCGGAAGGCGGCTCCTTGCCTCCTGCGAGGCTCAAGAGGAAACAGCAACAATTGGAGAATATGTGCAAGCCTGTCGTCAAACTTGCAAAGCAAGGAGACGCGATCGTGGACTTTTGTTCGGGTAGCGGTCATCTGGGCATCCTCCTAGCGTGTCTGCTGCCTTACTGCACCGTTATACTGCTAGAGAACAAAGAGGAGTCGTTGAACAGAGCCAAGGAGAGAGTCAGGAAGCTGAACCTGGCCAACGTCCGGTTTTATCAATGCAATTTGGACTATTTCACGGGAGAATTCGATATAGGTCTGTCGCTGCATGCTTGCGGCGTTGCAACCGATCTGGTTATACAACAGTGCATCAGGAGGAGAGCGAGCTTCGTCTGTTGCCCCTGCTGTTACGGCTCCCTGCACGACTGCCATCACCTGACCTATCCGAGGAGCAACGTTTTCAGAAATGGCATGCATCGAGACAACTACATGGTGCTCAGTCATGCCGCGGACCAAACGCACGACGAAAAGAACGCCAAGACCAAGCAGGGTTACGAGTCTATGGCAATCGTCGATACCGACAGGAAACTCGGAGCGGAACAGTCCGGATACAAGGTGTACTTTTCGAAATTCATACCGGAGACCTGCACGCCCAAGAATCACATACTCGTAGGGATCCCCAGGAAAGATACGCTGGAGACGGACCCTGTCAATTGAGTATTTTTCTTTCCGATTCCTACCTTGAAGCAGGTAGCACGAGATCTCGCTCGTATCGAAAAACGATGAGAAGAAGCGTCGGAGAAGAACACGCGTGCACGTTCGCTTCGCGTCCAATGCTTTCCTCCGACATATTTTTGCTATCGTCGATAATAAGCGGGATACCTAAAAGTTAGAGGGGACAGCCTGCGCGCCGTGTACAATTTCCCACGATGGTACGGTAGTTTGAATAGACATTATGCATCTATGAGATTCGCACGTTCTCGCATTCTCACGATCAGTAATAGACTCGTAGAGCGATAGCAATGTTACACCCGAAGTGTACGCAACTCGATTTTATTAAACTCGCACGATTTTTAACGTTTTTGTTCATTTTTGATAACTCATTATTGTTTTCTACTCGACAGAAATCGCATACTATTCTTGTTACCGAACGAATAAAGAGGAGAACTTTGACTTACCCGAGCAGCGGAGGTGTCCTTCCTTGTTCGGTTTCATTCCGATCGTTCCACGATAACCAGATTCCTTTACGATCCAGTGACAAAGAGCGTGTTACATTACAGCGCCAGTTTTCTTAATAATTGTACGAAGAGACTTTTGTTTTTATTGGTATGTACAAAAAAAGGGAAAAAAGAATGATGAAGTATACAAATTATCAGTGTTTACGTCGGTGTCTTACACAGTTTTTTTTTCCGTCTATTATTAAGTAGCTAACAATAAGAGGGAGAGGATCAAACACGAAACGTAAAGAGGTTTCTCGGCGATAACGTCAAGGAACTCTAGAGGGATATTTACTTCGTTTACGCTATTAACCACTACAAAGCGCTGCTGAGTATATGCTTCCCTCAGACGATATACTGAAATTTAAATATCCTTCTGCTTTTATTTCGTTTCTTCTTCTTCTTTTTTTTTCATTTTCATATCTTTGTTCTGTTTTATTTTATCTTTCCTTCTTTTTTTTTCGTCGTTTCTCGTTTTGTTTAACACTTTCAACGCGTAATTTTGGTCTTTCGAATGAAACGGGCTAAAACGAAGACAAGACCATTTACGTACCATTTACACATTTTTTTTTTCATGTCTTTCGAGGATTCTCGGGTCTCGTTTACTATTTACAATTTGTTTCAGTCGTACGAGCACGGTTGGATACACCGCCCACCGAAGGCGATATCTATCCTGGTATATTGTATTTATTCCCTTTCGCTTAAGTGATAGAGCTTACGTTTAGGTTTCAATTCAGGTTTCACCTACAAAGCTTTCTGTCCCCGTGTGAAAGATAATACTTAAAACATCGAGAGATCGGAATATAATGTCGTTTAAGCTGAACTAACTTCGTGGACGCGACGCGACGCGACGCAACGCAACGCACGCCGACGGGAAACAATATTTCTCGCCGTCAAGATATTTAGCAATGTCAATGACAAATCAAAATTGAGAAACTTAAGCTATATATCGGTCATAGCAAAAATTATCATCTACGCCTAGAAATGGTGGGCGAACGAGCTGTCGGCGAGCCTCGAGCGAACGAAAAATCACGATGATCCGATATCGGAATGGCTCCCACGTTTGTTCGCATACTTTCCATCCCAACTAGGAGCGCGGATATTACGACGCTCTCGACCTTTGTTCCAATATTCTCAACGCATCGTCTATCGGGGTCAATTCTCGAGACTTCTTAAAAATGCCTAGCTCGAACATCGACTAAAAACCCACTCTCTCGATGCGGACCAATTAAATGCACGAGATCAAACATGCGCGAGTCACTGTCTAAGAAAAATTGGCATCGAGTGGTGCGCGCGTCGAGTGCTCGAAACGCTCGCCGACAGTTCGTTCCTCCGTTTAATTATTCTCGCTCGCACATCGAATTTTTCCATCCCAACTTTTGGTTTCGTAGCATAAATAATAATTCACACGAAACGGGGTGTTGTCAATTTATTCGAATGCAAATCTCGCAAATCGGAGTCTCGAGAAACGCAGGATCAATTGATGCAACCTCGCCGGTTGCTCGGAGCCGGTCCGATATCGCGATTCAAACTTTCATTTGAAATTTGTTTTACACCTTCGTTTACGTTTCTTCTCGCTGAGAAAGAGAGTGGCGCGCGACGACGGTGGTGGCGAGATGCGAGGCAAATCAATTGATCCTCTCCTGCCGCGTTCGATTCCTTTCGCCTAGTTAAAAAGACAGACGTGCCAACCACAACAGAACAAGCACAGTGCTCCTCTAACCGAGTATACTTATCCTCGTACACCGTGTATGTATTGCTTAAGTTAAAGAGCTTGTAAACAAGGCATTCCCGACGAGTACGATTAGTTTCTAGATTTTCGGGGTTCTCCGCGAAAGGGGACTCTGACTCCGGACACCGAAACAGGGGGCCCCCTTCGGCGCAGAATCGACCGTAGCAGAGAGAGAGAGAGAGAGAGAGAGAGAAAGAAAAGTTAACGGGACGAGAACGACGAGGACGAGGAAAATCGACGAATTCGCAGTTCGCTTCGCCCAAGCATCGTTGGGACGAGGAAACGGCGCGATAATTGACGACATTCTGAAATCTATGTATGCGGTTTCGCGATAGTCCGCTACACGGACCGCTCGACGAGGAAACCAAGTGGTTCGATTACGCGTACTTGAATTTATAGGTGGCACGTCTTCGATAGAGATAGAGAGATAGATAGATAGATAGAGAGAGAGAGAGAGAGAGAGCGTCCGGTTTAGAAGCCCGTTAATTTATTAATCTATACAGAACTGATAATAATTAGCGACTTATGTTTGTTTTGTTTTCTTTGTGTTTTTTTTGCTTTTTTTGTCTTTCTTTCTTTCGTTAATATTCGAGTGCTCTCGTCGATTGCTTTCTTTTTTTCGTCGTCCTCTCTTTAGGAAATGGATCACGATTCTCCGTTGCCGCTGTCGTCCCCGTCCTCGTACTCGCTGGCGCTCAATTGATCGTCCTCGTCGTCGTCCAGCTCGTACTCGTCGTCGTAAAAGTCCGTCATGTCCAGCTGCTGCTCGGCTGGCCTCGCGTTCGTCTTTATGCAGTAGTCCTCGAGTGTCACCGGGACCACGATACCCTCCTTTTCCGCCTCCATCTTGGCAGCCTGTGCTTGTTTCCTGCGAACCGCCAGAACAATGCTCGCTGAACCATCGTTCCCCGTATTCGCTTGCGAGAAAGAATCGACTCTCTTGCCGAGCAAAGGCACTTTGCTTCAAAAGTTTACACCGAGCTTGGGTGTTATTCAGAAATTAATAAGCTCGATACCAGATCAATTTCTCCTTAGAAAAGTTACTTTTCCTCGATCGTATAAAAGTTATTTCCTCTATAATATAGTGATTATAAAATGAATTTGCCAAGCATAGGAACGTAGCACGGATCGATAAAAATTGCGTCAAACGATAACACGGGCCGTAGGCGCGTTTGGTCTGGGCTAGGCTTGGGTCCGTACAGAGCCGGTATAATATACCGCAGAGCAGTCGATATCGCAAGGGCTCGTTGCTACACTGCGGATCTTTGTGCAAAATATCTAAAGATTTCTTGAATCAATTCCAAGGAACGACTCGGATAAGAAACATAATTATTCCGACGTTTTCCTTGCTTTGTATTTCGTCCGATGATCCGCACAGTTTGCTCGTTACGTACGAATACAATTCTTTCTTCTAGGGACGTTGAAGTCGAAGAAGGTTTTACGCGAGGGAAAAGCAATGGGAGGGGGATCGTGCCAGGTGCGACAGAAGAATAGGGAAGAGAAGAGAAGAG
This sequence comes from Augochlorella aurata, assembly GCA_028455555.1. Taxonomy (NCBI): domain Eukaryota; kingdom Metazoa; phylum Arthropoda; class Insecta; order Hymenoptera; family Halictidae; genus Augochlorella; species Augochlorella aurata. The sequence goes on along the minus strand of CM052164.1, from coordinate 165,421 downwards.
ACGAGCGAGGAGCGAGAAGACTGAGAATTGAAAGCGAACGGAGAATATCGGCATACGTGAACAATCGAGGAAAAGGCATAGAGTAAAGGGCTATTGCAAACACGTTACGTTTCATAGAGCATGCAAGAATTGTAAATTAATTCTCAGCTTGCATCAGGAGATTGATATTCGGAAACAGTTGGGTCGCGGTGGGAACGATAACGAAATATCAAGGGCAAAGATCGCGGATCGACGCCGGAAAAGGGACCAAAGGGAAAACGGGACGGAATAGATTGTTGTTAAATATCTTGAATACCGTATATTATAGGTATATTGGAGATTAGACGATACCGTACCTTATGATATTTTCGTACTCTTTGTCCCGACCCTTGGAGTCGCGCCAACGCCTATACATCACCGAGGCATCCACGTTGGCGGGACTGAACGTATTCGGCTCGTTCAGGAGCGAGATCACCGACAGCAGGATCGTCCTATGCGAAAACCAGAACCCGTTTAGCGTTTTTGCCCGGTGGTGCTTCTGCCTCCTCGATATCTGATAAGACGGGGCGGCGTGGCGCGGCGCGGCGCGGCGCGTCGCGGAGGACCCTGTCTCGTTTCGCCCCGGCCAGAAGACGAGCCTGGATTTTCTACGCATCGCGCGTGTCCCCCGTGTCCCTGTTTGCATCTCGCATCTCGGTCGACCGAGACTATCGACTCTCGACTCTCGATTCTCGGGACACTCACCTGACGTTCTGTGTAGGATTCCACCTCTCGCACGGCAGCTCGCCGCTCTGTGGATCGTCTACGGGCGGATGCAGGATCGATATGCACAGATCTCCGTTCTGAAAATAGCACAGTGCGCACAGATCAGAAATCGCTTTCGCAAACCGGTCGCTAGTTGCTACGAACGTTTAGCCGAAAACCGATTTCGATTCGGTTCTCGACCGCTTTAGCCCGTTTCCAGACGGATAGGATGGGCTTCTTGTTACCGGATAAAGTAGCTCGCTTTTCTAATATTTGGTACAATTCGTTCCGAATCGTTGCAGAATATCGTGTCAAAGGTCTAGGTAACGACGCACCGAATGTTCGCCTCGTCCGATTCATGCCATTCGTACATGGCTGACGAAACTATTTGCTCGGATTCGAAGGTCAATTGGTAAGTTAATCTATTATCTGTTTTGCAATATTTGTCGAAGGATCGTTAAGACTCGTACCGTTGAATGGCGCATCCGCTACCGATCGTCCCATTGCCACTTTCCGCTTGGCATTAGACGATAAGCCCGTCTTCGGAACGGATCGATGCTCGTTCTCCCAGGGCTAAATCAGCATTCGGACATTAGCCTCGACGTCTCGCTTTCGTCGTCGGTTTCTATCTCGTAAAATATTCTGCCCGTTGGTAAGAAAGACGCGCAACGATAAATAAATGAAGAACAACTCGACGAACAATGTCGGTGACCGATGGTGTGTCGCCTTTGCCAAGGCGACGAGCACGCGGACTCGCGTAGTATCTTTAGCACTGCGATAAAAGCGGCCACGGGGAGCGGAACGAGCAAACGTTTAGACGCGAGACACGAAACGCGGCGGAGAGCGCGCGCTTCTCGTCGGGTCGCGAGCCAGTCGTTTCAAGGGCGACGATCGACTTGGTCGGAGACGGAGAGGAAATGCAGGGACGCTTCGTAATCCAGAATTCCGAAATCAGAGTTAGGATTTGGTTCGGCGCTGATCGTCCCTGAGCCGAGAGCGGCAGCGACGGTGTCCAAAGTGTTCGCGTCCGCGTCCGCGTTCGCGAGCGCGAAAAGAAACGTCCGGGCTCGAAGGACGAAACCTCGCGGCCACGCGAAAATCCTTGCTCGGCCCGTGTCTCTCGATTCTCGGCTCGCCATATTCGGTGCTCTCCTCGCGGAGACCTTCCTTCGGAGAAGCATCTTCCTTCTTCTCGATGCCCGTGAGACAAGACTGCGCGAGTCGCATCGAGTCAACTCGCGCCCCGATCGCCTGTCAACTGCGAATCGAGCCATCGAGACAACTGTTAAGCTACTAGATGCGTTCGAGTATTCGCATATCGATTTTCGCGTTGCGTCGCGTCTTTTCCAATCCATTTCGCCGGGAGCAGCGTCGATGCTTTTAATGGGATTTATAGAAATAGCCGACGCTTCGAGCCGGCCGCTAGGATTTTTAAGCAACGGCCAAGAAGATGTTTCCCGATGGCCTTTCTCCTCGATTCCGACCTAGCTTCCGCGTCGGGTCCTTAAGCGGCGCCTCTCGGCTATGGAATACCGCATAAATTGCGTGCTTATAATCGTTGCGTTCCGATATTGCGAAAGAAGCGCGACATGGTAGATACCTTACGAATCCGTAAACAAAGCCCGTCGAACGAGATAGAACGGGGCTCTCTCCCTCTCTCTCTCTCTCTCTCTGTCGCTTTACTGGAGGGGCGAAGCATAAGTCTCGACGCGATTAGACGACGCGGGCTACGAAAAAAGTTTCGAGAAGGAAGCTCCTGGCCGAAACAGCTTGGGAAAGCTACGCTATTATTATCTAGATTTTCGATTAGTCCGAGGAAAAGGTTGGTCGACCGAGCGCTCGCTAGGCCCGTTCCCAATCGGGGATTTCCAAGATCGTCGCGGATCGATCGCAGCTGGTGATCCATATCCAGTCCCGGTGTCCTCCGCTCGACCGAGCGCAGCCTATCCGGTTTCCCAGAAACGATTCGAGGGCGTCACGTGTACCGGGACGATTTCGTTCCGCAAAGAATCGCGATTTTACGATCGTTCGGATCTCTTTGCAGCTATCGAACATCGATCTCGTGACGCGCAGGAACTGTACCCCACGACTATCTCCCGGCAGTTTTCCTGTCGCTGGTTTCCCTGTCAGATACGAAATGCGAGGCGATGCATCGCCGGTTCGAATTGTACTTGGAAAATTTCCGAGAACATTTTAGGCCGGAGAGCGAACGTATCTTCGCTGGCAGTCGACGAGAGCGCTCGCAAAGCAAGGGGGCCGAAGACGGGCTAAAGACAAGGTCCAGGCCGAACGGAGGTTCCACGAGCTCCAAGAGCTCGTCGGGAATCAGATTTAACTTTCCGAGGGATCGCGAGGCAACCGAATGTCGGGGCTATCGTTTCTCGGTAAAAATACGAGGACGAACGAAGCCGAGCCGAGCCGAGACTCCAGCGGCGACCATCGAGAGGAAGTTGTACAGTTTCTCGTCCGGCGACCGTTATCGGTGACCACTTCCACGGCCAGTCGGTCGAAACGTTCGCTAATCCGACCGGTAATCTCGATTAGCATTTACAGGTTGACTTCCAAGGCCGTACGTCTTCGTCGAACGTTCGGCCCGGTTCGCTGAAGCGTTTAAACTCGGATCGATCGCCGCGCCGCG
>CM052164.1:109536-161960 GCA_028455555.1 Augochlorella aurata | reverse complement strand
GCCGCGTCGCATCGAATCGAATCGCGGGAAACGAGTGCAGAAAATCCAAAGCTACCCGTCGCCTCCGATGATAGGACATTTCTTGCATACTTTCCGTCCCAAACTTTATTTTTACCAAGGTGATGACCATCGAACGCTTCGACGTCCGATCGATGCGTTGGCCTTGCTCTATACTCTAGATATATAAATTTCTGCGTGGATTACGGAAGGTTACGGCTACGAGTTAGTAGCCTTCCACGCGTTTGGATAATACAACATAGCGGTACATATATACATATAGATGGATCGATTTTTATGCAAAATAAAAACTGGTTGAATTAATTGCAAGATACGAGGCCAGGTGCTCGCGTTCGTTCCTCCTTTCAATTTTAGTGAGGCGAAAACAATGCACCGGTTATGTACTTTGAAATTCCTCGAATGCTTCTACCGTACCGTTTCGCATTCGACCTAGCCTTTTTAGAAAAATCCGCAGTTCGATCTACACGTTTTAGAAAAATTCGCGATCGCGACGTCGATCAGACGAGCTTCGCTCGTCCGCTAAAGATCGAGCCGATCGAGAAAACTTTTATTATTCGAAACGATGGATCGTCCGAGTCTGGGAGGAAAAGTGCTCGCCGTACTTTCACCGTTCTCCCGGATTTCCGGAACGCATCGGCAACGCTTCCCGCGACAAAGTACTGGCCGGAGAACGGTGTTTTAAGCGGAAACGGTATTAATATCTGTTCGCGCGAACAGCGAATAGGCGCCAGGGGCTAGGCGCAGCTGGAGGCAGCAAGCGTCAGCGTTTTTTCAGTGAAATCATCGTTATGCGCGGAAAACGTACTCGTCCCGTCACGATTCTCTCTTAATCGTGAATCCGAATTTCGACCGTCGGTTAGTTTTCTCTAGAAACGTTAGTGCTGGGAATCGTCGAGGATCGAACAGAAATTTCTTCGAAACGCGAAATATTCTGTCGTTTGCTCGACTACGAAATTCATTCGACGTCGTCTGCTACGGAAAGGCTCGGGAAGGGAAAAAGCCAACTTTAGGAAAAATAGAACGAACCGTATAATATTCTCGCTCGATCCGTGATCATTCGCGAAAGAAAAATGAAATACGAGAGAAGCTCTGTGGATCGCGCCGTGGGTCAACACCGACCCCGAGAGTACGTCGGCCACCGGATGGGATTCGAAGGAAGGGAAGGCGAATCCGGCGAAAGACGCGCTCGGTGCAAAGCTTTCGAGCCTAGAGTCCAGGTTCTGGAGTCTGGAGAATCGAGAAGACGGAACTGGGTCGTTCGATTTTTCCCTCGATGTTGTAACACAACGGCCTCCAACTGTTCCTCCGAATGCCTGAACCTCTCGGCCTGGTTGACCCATTTCTTATCGAGACCCGGTTCCTTGCAACCGGAGCCCGTCGCGGGGCTCGGTGGAGCGAGGGAGCGACCATTTCAACTTTCTGGGGGCCGTGCAGCCCTCAAAATCGGTCGGATCGCTATGGATATTAGAGGAATGCGATCCCGGCCGGGGCTGAAAGCCACGCATCCGGCACGACACGGAATCTCGTTTCCGGTCGAATCGGCTCGATCGATCGACGATCGATCGGCTCGTCCTTGGTTCAAGCAAAGGACATCCCAAGCTTTGCTTGGGAAGCAAAGTTTGCTACCTCTGAAATTACCTTTAGACGGAGAAGCGGGCATAGATGGTTCCAGTTTGATCCTTCGAGAGAGAACGTCGACCGATATTCATTTTTCTTATTATTCGAGGGTTTTGAGGTTGCTCGCGGCCGAGTTTCTCGGCGTGTCGGGCAGCTCTCGAATAAGGTAAAACGCGAGACATCGAGTATCCGTTGGGAAGAAAAAGTGGCCTGGCACCGGGACGAAAAGGAAAGCCGCCTCCTACGCGGCTCGCCATCGCCGTCGTCGTCGCCGTCGCAAGCTCTGCGTGGACGAAAGCGCGACCGCGGCATACCGCATTGCCGTTGGCGAGCAGCCAGCGCGAACGAACGCGTTCCTCCTCCGAGAGGCGCGCGGCAAACGCCGGTGCTCTTCGACTGCTGCGACTTCAGATGTTCCGCGGCCAAGAAATTCGGAACTGTAACGTCCGTGCATCGATACTCGTCACCGAGCCAATCTTAAACGCTTCGCTCCGCAAAGCCCGCCGTCAGAACCACTTCTACGAGTCCGACGTCTACTTCGATCGTCGGAAACGAGCTGCAAGCACCGCGAGAGGTCCGCGGAAAAAGATCGGGGTCGAGCAGCGGCGACCCAATTTTTCTCGCAAAACCGAACGATTTTCCGCGACGGAGGAAACTCGACCGCGTTTTCGCCTTTGACTTCGAAGGTCCATCGGCGAGAAACGCGCCGATGGATCGAGCTCCGTTTCAATGACGAGCGTGCAACAGGTCGCGCTATTTCTTGCCGGATCACGGACTCCGACGTGGTCCGACTGCGATCAACTTTTGTCTGTTTAACCCGGCGAGCAGCGCTCGCGCTCGCGGTCGGATCTTTTATTTAGCAGGATTATCGCAGTTTCAAGTATTCGGCGATTGAACCGAACGAGAACAGTGATCGAAATCTTGCAGGCTTTGATCATTTCATCGATATCTCCTCTTCCTCGTAGAACATCATGTTATCGAGCCCCAAATAAAGCTAAAATCAGAATTTCTATCGATTCGAGAATTCTATTTATCTACGAGCAAAATGCTATACATAAAACGAAACCTTCCACGCCTCGACGTTTCGTACGTTTGCTGTTTATTCCACTCCATTAAACGGTACCAGCTCTTCGCCCGTAGTCTATAGTCTATAGCCTATAATCTATAGTCTATGTCTCTCTATGTAATACAAAAATGAACTTTTTCCAGCGTCTATATTTATTCTTGTAAATATTATCATCGCTTCGAGTCAAAAACGAAAAGAGTCTTTGCTTGCGGCTGTCCGTATGATAATTATTTCATATTGCATGTTTCGAAAATGGTGCGAACGGCAACTATTTTCAACAATGATATTCTCGATTTCAATGGTAGATAATAAAATAGCGTCGACCTTTCGACCTTTCGATCGGTGTTGAAGCGTGCAGTTCTATTTCGAGACTACGATTACGAGTAACCGTGGTATTTTTACTGACAATAAGTTGGTTAACGAGAAGATGCCTCTTTTGCACACGAGCAACGCGCGGCGTTGTCGCTCTAGAAACTCTAAACTCTAAACTCTAAACTCTAAACTCTAAACCAAAAACGCCGGTAGAAAGCGACAAAGAGACGCGACGTGACAATGCGCAGAGCGAGAAAGCGAGAAAGCGAGAAAACGAGAAACGGAAAAAGAGAGCAATGCTCGAGCTCTCGAACGGGGAGAGCGTTGCCGAGAGAGGCGGTCAGCCTCGAAAATAGACCGACTCGTGATCAAAACAATGCCGAGAACTATTCTATAAACTAGAACTAGATCGTGGCTCCCCGAGATCTCTTTCGAACTCGCGCGGAACGAGAGCAACGCTTTAATTCGTCTAAAAGCCATTCGAAAACTACTTCGAAACGTCGCTGACTCGACGATAAAGATAACGATCCAAAAATTGGCCTATCCCCGGTTACGAGTGCCATGGATTTAACAACTGGACAAGGGAGGTGGTGGCCAGGCTAAAACTACATCGCCTTTCTTTCTCTCCTTTCTACCATTTTCTCTGTCACCGTTGATCGACCACTCGTTCGGATATACATAGAATGGCTCCACCGTAGAAGGCTAACGAGACCGCGCGGGTCTCATTTCAAAATTATAGTTGATACGATCTCCTTTCTAATCGAATCGATTCGATTGAAACAACGACGTTGCATTTTTCAAGACTTTTCGAGTTTTGAAATACAAAAATAAAAATATATATAAGGTACGTGAAACTGTAGAAGAAAGAATTTGCAAAGCCGTAATAATGTAGGACCGAGTAATTAGGAGCAGCCCTGCGAGACTTTCGATGATCAAGGTTACGAGCGAGGATCCAAAGATCGCTCGGAATCGCGATCGGCCCGATTTGAGATCGGCTCGCGCGCGTCGCACGTCGCGCGTCGCGCGTCGATCGCGAGTGAATCATTGAACGAGCGTGCGGCCACCTCGGAGGTGTTCGGAGAGTCCTTTCCTCTCCACTGTTCCGATCCAAACAGGAAGCGCCGCAGACGATCGACGCTTCTAAATATCTTCGCAGAAGGTGTGGGCGTTGCGTGCCGGTTTTTCGCAGTTGCAGAGATATTCCCGGTAGTCGTTGGCCGCGCTATCGCCAGGGCAATCGTCCAACATTCCCTCGGCCGTGAAAACTTATTAAACTCTATTACCCTCTTGGCTCTTGCTCGGGAGAAAAACGCGCGGCGACGCGGCGTTGGGTTCGCCGGTTCCGTCTCTCGGGTGACCGATCGCGACACGAAGGACTCGCGGAAACGCGGCCAAGAATCGATTCTTTTCAAATTTTACAGAATTCGAAAATGCACCGATAGCGATTTTCGAGGCGACTCGATCATGGATTTTTGCAGTCGCTCGTTTAATCGAGACTGCTTTTCATTGGTAAATAGGATCATCCGGCTCTATTTTTAAAGAAACTTTGTCTCGGCAAAGGTTAATCGTGGCGTGGAGGATCTGCTTCGAGAAACAGAAACAACGGATTAAGATGCTCCGAGAGATCTCGAATGAAAGGACGCTCGATCGTTCTAACAATATTCGAGCGAGCGAAGAAACGTCTCCGAGGATGTCGAGTAGGAGCAGGAACGAAGGCGTTTCATCATTGGGACGATGCTAGACCTCGCGGGGATCGCAAACCGATCGATCAAAGTTATTTGAGTGCGCTTGCATTTCACGAATGTTCTCCCTTGGCCTGGGAGCGACGACTCCTACTCCGGGCATCCTGCGACATTATAGCTGGCAAATGCAAAGATATTCTACGATGCGCGTCCAAAAGATTGCATATTCGTTGGACCGATTAGCGGCAACGTCTGCACAGGTTCTTTTCTCTGATTTACGGCGCAGCAGAGAACTTTAGTCGAAATTTAGTCTAAATCGCGATTGCCTTAAATTATCTCGCAACGCGAAACGGAGCGAACTTTCCACTCGACCCGATATCTTCTCCATCGACGACAACATTGCGCATTCGGCCAGCTGAAAATCGCAGAGATCGCGAGTCGCGAAAAGAATTCGTCGACGGTCGGCTTCCGATTCTGTCTCGCGCGGAAGCAGTCCACAGCGACTCGACGGATTTTCAAGCCGACTCCTCGCTTTCGCGCGTTTCAATTCCGCGCTCGACCACGAATCGTCGAGCGTTCGCGCGTGGCCACGTGGACGCGCCGCGAGTATTCGAATTCAATTTCCAGGAGATCGAGCGAGTCGAGCCTGGGTCTCTCCGGTGAGACAACTTCCACGAAACCGTCGAGCGACGTGACTATTTTTCTAATGGCGGAAGAAGCCGCGCCGCGGTCGCGGGCACTCGTCTCTCTCTCTCTCTCTCTCTCTCTCTCTTTTGGTTCTCGTGCCGCGCCGTTGCCAATGGGCCCGAGCCCGGTCCCGTTAACGCGGGTCCCGACCGCGACCTTATCACCGAGCGAGACCGTTTCCACCTACAGGCTGCTTCATCGCGAGCGTTGCAATTCGCGATGTACGTACTCTTCCGCGCTCGATCGAGAGTTCGCGTTGCTTTTTCTCTCATAGTCCTTGCGAAATATTACATGAAACATGGAACACGGATTTGGTACACCCACGCGCGCAAAAATTCAAGCGAATGTACGCGCGAACGAGCGTTCGCAGGACGATTATTTTTAGTTGCGCCTCGATGTCGCCATTCCAGTCTAAAGGGTTGAAATATCGCTAGCAACTTTATGGAAACGATATCGCGCGACGATCTATCTGTGCTCGTTTCAAAGGCTCCTGTTTCGTTCGAAAGCGACGCCTGTCGCATAATCGACTTTGTCCAAGTTTCTATCGACGAGGGTGCACGTTTCGTTCGATGCAGAATAATATCGCGACGAAAAGTCGCGGATCTATTTTCGAGAGGTCCTTGTAAAGATGAAACTGATCTCCGCAAAGTCGCATGGAAACCAATCTGGAGAAAAATCTATCAAAACCCGTAGTCTCGATCAAATTCCGAAACTCTGAAAAAAGTAAAACAATTTCTCACACTTTGTTTTGTGGCAGTGGGAAGGGGGAAAGCAATTCGGGGGACGGAACGGAGTTTTGACAAAGTCGGCGGACTGCGACGCGCTTATGAAGCAGCCTGTATGCGCACCCGCGTAACTCCTGTCGCCGACACGCCGAGGCCGCGCAGAGAACAGAGGACGGAGAGCGTAGAACGTAGAACGTGGAACGTAGAACAGAGAACAGAGACGAAACCAAGGAATACGGAGAGCCGGTGCGCGGGCTCGGTGGCACACACGTACAGGATTGATGTGGCCCCGCGTGTACGTGCACGTGCCGGTCACAGACGTTCCACGGTTCGTCGAATCTTGAGGCGTCGACCTCTCCTCCTCGTGATGGCGATGGCGAAGGCGAGAGCGAGAGCCTATGATTTCGCCACGACTCTGCGAGTCGCAGCTCGAGCCTGCTCCATCGAACAGCTTCTTCTCCTCTCCCGTGCAATTAACGGGTTCGTTTTCCAGAAACAGAACCAGACAAAAGTAATCGACCGACATTCGTCGACGATTCCCGGAAACCTACTGGAGCACGGCCGGTTTACCATCGGGGTTTACGTCGACGCTGGGTTCCTGGCCTCCGGCGACCAATTTTCCCCTAGGAAACAGAACCAGTTTCGATTGCCGCGGCTCGGAACGAGACGCGATCGACCTCCGCATAGCGGATAACGCGATCGAAAATCGCGAACGCGTACGGAGGACCCGTTTGGTTGGCCGGCCGTTGATATCGTCCGCGGGAACAGGGCCACACGGCATCCGCTTTGTCTCGCGGACGTTGCCTGCTCGGCAAACTCGCGCGCGGCGAACAGCTTCCGCGGGACACAATGCCGGCGCGCGACTCTGCGCGGGAAAAAATCGAAACGTCCCGGAGCCTCTATCATCGTCCCCCTTTTTATTCCGTGACGTTTGCGGCGCGGACCGGCGTCCATCGAGGTCCCCCGCGGAGCAAGAAATCTCGCACGCGCGTGACTCGCGTGGCGAGACGATCGCGGACAAAGGGACCTCGTTGGAAAGTCGTTCTTCGGCCGTCATCGAACGTGCCCGCGTGACGTAAATTCCGCCGGCTTACGCACGAATCGCGCGACGCGTTCCGGCGACGCGCGACGCTACGCCAACAACCGCTGCGTTGCGTCTGGTTGTATCGCGACGCCTATGCGTACCGCACCGTACCCCTCGGCCCCCGGATCATCGTCAACCGCCCATGTCTCGCATTAGCACCGCTCGTTTCTCCGTTTCCTTTCCTTGCCACGTCCTCGCGGAATCGTTGCTCCGGGTTACACAGACGATTTAGACTTTCAACAATTGTTCAAAACGGAAACAGACTGTATCGCGAGGCGCGTTTTTTCTTTATACTCGAACGGTAGGTCCGAGGCGCCGTTGAAAACTGCCAGATACGGTCCGAAATATGGAATTGGTGCCAAAACGCGAGCAAGTCTTGATTTTTTCGTACGTAGAAAATGTTCTAGGTCGAATGGAATTCCTGATTCGATCGAATCGTTCGATTTTTGCCTTAAATTAGCTTTGGGTGCAAACGGTTCGTTCGATGCATCATCCGTGGTTCCCACAAATGAACGTACGACTGTATCGTTTGTTTCCGAGAGGTTCTAGTGTATTTTTCGCTGTCAGTTTTTGCAGGGTAGAAGTCCGGTGCGGAATCGTTGGACGGAGGATCCGCTCGGCGATGCGTACGCTCGTGCCCGAGCGAACTTGTATCGAGGCGACGCGCGACGAGCGGCAACCGACGCGCCCGACCGACCCCCGTCGACCCGACCGAGCCCCGACCGAGCCCCGACCACCCGACACGGTTCAAACGTATCGCCGAGAAGACGCTTCGATTGACCGATAATCGCGAGGCTGCGGGGTTCGTCGAGGTGACGGAACGTCGGAGGGGCCGCGCCGCGCCGCATAGCGCAGCATAGCGCCGGTTGCGTACTCGTTGAATCAATTACTCGGATTCTTGTTTAACGTTACTCTCCCGCGGTAGAGATCATTGTTTCGTCAAGAAAAGGAGGAAGGCACAGAGAGACGCGGAGGGAGAAAAAAGTTGCTCTCCGAGCGAGGTCGAAAAGACGCGACGCATGAAAAGTATTCGTCGCTCGGAAAATAGCATAGGCGCGCGAACATGCAACAGCCGGGCATGTTCGCACGATGTAAGGGAGCGAGGCGGAGCTTTCATCGAGGAAAAGTTAGGTGAACTCGCAACGTTGGGGGATCTACGGTACGATACGCGACGCGAAGGCAACCCTGCGTTTTTTTCCACGGCCGTTGCAATTAGAAGAAGACACTCCGATCGCTTCCCCCGTTACTACAATACTATACGCGATACGCTAACAATCCCAATATACTTTCGTAGCATCGTGAAAATCGTCGAATTTGTCAATCGTTCGAACCGTTTATCTATCGTCGCGCTATTTCCAATGTCCCTGCTGCTATTATTAATGGATCGGGACATTCGAAACTCTTCGCCCTCCGAACAAATGATATTCTTTCCTCAAAGTTTGAACTTTACGCTTCGATCTAAAGGGGACGGTACGCGAACATTTCGCACAGGAGATGGACTGCGTTCGATGAAACGTGTTTACAAGGAAAAAAAGGTTCGAGAATACGATACAACGTATCGAATAAAACGAGCGTGACGCAGCAAATAAGCGAAAAAGAAAGAGTCCTTAGTCGAAGTAACAGACCCGGTCGACGACGTGAAAATCGGCTGCTTTTTCGATTTTCGGTGCGTTCCCAGCAAGAAGATGCCGGCTCGGCTCGGCTCTGCCTCGCTCCGCGGTTTCAGATGCCCGATAAACCGCGAGTCTTCGTAATAATCGTGTTGGTTCGGCGCGGCTCGGCGCGTAATTAACGCGGCGTTGCTCGACGCATGAAATTTACGCGCGTTATTCCCGTTAACCGTAGCGTGTTAGTCTAGTCTCATCCCTTCCAACAACAAGCGACTGGACACGGATGTCCAACGAGCTTTGGACGGTCGTTGACTCTTTCGTACCCGCTTTCGTGCCGAAGGGTCGCATGGAGAGCGCTCTCGCTCGAGAGAGGTCGATACGCTTCGAAAACGAGATACTTTCCGCGAAAATCATTTCCGGAGAACCCTCAACCCTTCCATTTACATATTTCTCTTTCTCTTTTTCTCTCCCATTAGGATATTTATGTTCGTCAAGTGTCTACATTTACGACGAAAACAAAATTTCAACTTGACTTTGAACAGAAGAAAAATGTTTGTAAATAAGAGATTACATTGAAAATCTTCTTCGCTGATTCGACGTTGTACCGCAAAGAGTTAATTATATCTAAATAAAACGCGATCGAATAAAACAGAGACACGTATGTTGCGAGTTGCGAAGCGGATTGCTCGAAGAAGCATTTTAAACGAGGATGGCGAACGCGAGACGAAAGATAATTAGGATGCAGTGGCCGGAACCAGACCCGCTATTAAAATGCAGGGGATTGTGAAATGAGAAATGATTTAATAAGGGGGTAGTTCCGGGGTATTTAAATCCATCAACCCCTGGCGTCCCTCGGTAAAAATTCCAGCGTGCTCCCCCAACGGCCGACGTCGTATTTACAAGCGCCGCGCCAACCCGCGAACGCTAGCAATAAATAACGAGATCCTCGATGCAGGCTCTCCTCCCCTCTGCTCAACCTTTCTCTTGATTCGAATTTCAGTGGTTGAAGCCGGGAGATGATAAGTGCTCGCCGGAGAACCGTTGTTAGCGATATCACTGTAGCGGAGATTGGCGGAAAACCAAGACAAACCGCTCGCTCGTCCGCGTACTCGCTCTCGCGCGCGCCGCGAGTGTCTCGATGATCCAAGAGACCACGCGAATTAACGAAAACGACCGTTGAATTCGCGGCCCGCGCAGATTTCACCGCGACGGTAAAGCCGTCAATTATCAAAATTACGGTCGCTTAATATCCCTCGGGACACGTGTATTCAGACGCGCGATTTCATGACGATACAAGGAGAAACGAGGAGAAGCCGATTGCAGGTATCAGAGAAGAGAGAGATAGAGAGAGAAACCGCGGGAGAGGAGCTGGCGGCTGCAGGTTTTGCGAACCTCGCCGACTCCCGGTCCCGACCCGACAGCTACAAAACGGGGGGGGGCGAGCGACAAAGAGAGCCTCGGAGAAAGCGAAAGGGAGCCCCGAAGGAAAGAGAGAGCGCACCAGCAGAGAGAGAGAGAGAGAGAGAGAGAGAGAGAGAGAGAAAGAGTCGGAGAAAGATGCGAGGAGCGAGAGAGGGTTGGAGGACGAGGTGGACGAGGGCGAGCGATGCGGAGGGTGAAAAGCGAAAAGGGGACGAAGGGAGGATCGATAATTCCCGTATTTACTCACCTCGTACACGTTCGGGTGCCAAACTTTCGTCATAAACCGAATGCTCGGTGGACTGTACGGATAATCCGGTGGAAACTTCATGTGTGCCTGGAAAAAAGAAACAAGTTGGTAATCGTGTTGTCGACGATTATCGGGATCGGTGGATTTAGCTGGAACAAGTAAGAAGTAGGTTTCTATGGAATTCGATTTGGTTTGCATGCCGAAGCGATCGGTGCGTCGCGACGGTGCGTGAAACGGATCGGCGGACCACGACCTCCGCGACCATTGGTCGCGCGCGGTTTCTTCGAGCATTCGTCGAATTCGCGGAATCGGCCGAACGTGCTTCGCAAGATGCTCCAACTTTTCTTCTTCGCGTGCAAGAAACGATCGGACGGGTGCGAACCAAGTTCGCTTCGATTTTGTTGCGGAGGTAAATTAAAAAAGGACGCGCGAATTCTTCGAACGCGATGCAGCAGGGGCCGAGAAATCGAACATCTCCTTTCCAGAACTAAAATTGCCTACGAACAACTTGGATAACGAAATGTGGTGTTCGATCGTGAAATTCGATCTACCGCTGTCAGCTAATGGACCATCGAAAACCTTCAACGATCGTCCGGTGGCTATCGACCAAACGGTTCGATCAAATTCGGTCGGCGTTTACAGCCGATCTCTCGCGACCGAATAAACGGCCAGCTCCTTTCGCGAGACGTTCCGCGTGAAAATGGCGAGGGTTTCGCTTTGCAGCATCAATCCGTTTCGCGGGGTGTACACGAGAGTCGTGTCCCGACTCCCGACTCCCGACTACCAACCACCGACTACCGGCTACCGGCTACCGGCTACCGGCTACCGACGCTAGCTGGCAGACTTTCGTCGATGGTTCGCCGACGGGACGCTATATTGATCGCAACCTGGTCATGGCCCAAATATCTACCTCGTCATCCGGGATAGCGCGTCCCAGTATCAACTTACTTTCCATCGAGACCGGTGTTGACGTTCGCTGTCCGAGAATCATTCCCGCCGGCGTGCCGCGCCCAACTCGTTTTCAGCATCGAATTAATTAGGGGGACATTGCGAGTTTCGCGATGCGGCCGACGCGACGCCACGCGTCGTTCCATCTCCATCTCCGCGTTGCCGGGACAAGCGCGTGTTTAGATTTAATTGGCAGCTCGGGGACGTCCGCCCTCGGTAACTCGACAACTCGACAACTCGACAACTCGGGAACTCGGTAACTCGGCAACTCGGGAAGCGGAGCGCGGGCCTCGAATGTCCCGGTTCCAGCTTCCTCCAGGAGAACTTTCCGACGAAAATGCCGAAGAATATGGAGCGGTCGCTCGTCGATGTTGAGGAAAGATCGCCGCGCCAATAGACGAGCCTGACGGAACCGCTCCAGGTCGCCGGCTATCGACCAGAAGACAGCGACGGACAGCCGGCTACGGGAGAAACGTAAAAACCGGTTTCGATGAATTCGTACCGGTCTTTCCGCCGCTCGAAGAAATTGCTCGATCGGATAGCTACGCATCGAATTGGCAGACGTTTACGCGAGCGAAACGTTAATTTATGCTATCGTTGATCCATCGGAAGGCGAATCGAAAGATAAGTACAGGACGATGTGCTCGCAAGCTCGTTCAACCCGAATTCGATCCTTTTCATCCGCCGAGAACGAGAAACTCCGTAGCAGTTTCCGTAGAAACTCGAATAAAGAATCCCATTTATCGGATGAAAAATCGACTCGTGGATTATCGGGTCTCCGAAACGAAAGTCGGGCACGGTATTTTCCGCGTGCGTGCCGTTCGTTTCTACTCTGTCCAGGAGAACCCGGATAATACGGAGAACGCGGAGCATGGTGTTTCAATTCGCGATGCGACGCGGTGGAATCGATAACGCTTATCGGCCGGTCGGTCCGTAATCTTGCGTGGCATCGGCGACAGGCGTTCGCGGAACCGCAACTAAGATCGATTATTCCTTGCAATTACGTCGCATTTTCAGCGTTTCGCGTATCAAAGGGAACGGATCCGCAAGATTACGTGTCGCGTTCCCGAAGAAATCGATCCTCGTCGACTGTTTAGCATCAAGATTCGCTCCGGGCGCGATCTTCGAATGCCGAGCATCGTATCGTTGCACGCCATAGACGTGCACGTACGGCGGAGAAATGTTCGATCTCAAATACCTACGAGAGACACGGCAATTTTCTAACGTGTCGCGCAAGACGGTCGATACATACTCGGAGAGGTTGTTTCGATTCATCGAATTCAATTTGATATCCTCGATCGTCGCGCACCGTTCGAAAGTAAACACCTTTGTTCTCCTTCGTAAATTATCGAGTCACAGAACGGTATATGATCGTTGGTGCCACTAATTCATCGATTATTACTAATCTGCGAAGACTTTCCGAGCGAGAAAAAGCTATTTCGGCTATTTCATAGATTTTGGAAGAGTCGACAACGCGGCCGGCGAAGAGACGCTCGCGAACGGAGCGTTGGACGCCGCGGTGGTCGCGTCGCGGCCGCGTGCATTCGATTCTGTTCAATAATGCAACGGTCTCGGCGCGTGTGACCCGAGGACTGTCACCTTGACCATACCGTAACGGATGGTAAAGAGACCGTGGTCCGAGTTTGTTTCGTCCGTCGGAAACGAGCAACGATCCTCCTCTATCGGCGATGGCCAATTTCGCTTCTCGAAATATTGGCATCGGACGCGAGGAGGCGATGTCTTGCACGGCCTCGTTGCCGAGATATCCGAAACAGGACCGTCGACTCTACGATTTTGTGCCGCGGGCCGCTCGCGTGGGATGACCCACAAATTTTCGCGACCTATTTCCGCGGGCCGTGGTGGGCCGTGGTGGGCCGCGGCGGGTCGAGCCGAGATGCGGCGTCCCTGAGATTGCCGCGACGCCGTGCCGGGATTCGGGATCTAGGTAACGTCGCGACCCGCCGGTGACCGTGCCTGATTCGCAAGGATCACACGGTGACCTAAATCGGGAGGAAGATGGACTAGAACGTTGTTTGCTGCCGAACCCGTTTATCTGGATTCCAGCGGGGGGTCTCTGCGGCCGCGGCTGCGGCTGCGGCTGCGGCTTCGGCTGCTGCTTCTATCGGCAGAATTCGGCAGGCCGAACGTCTCTGCGAATTCTGGGACAATGCTTTTTCCTATTAACGCTTCCAACTATCGGCCGAGTGTCGCGTTCAGAGCCGATCGAACAATTTCCCGGAATTAACCCCTTGCCCTAGGATTTTAGAATTTTTTCACAATTAGAGATCTTTGTAGACTTTCTTTTCCTCGACGAGAAATGAAAATATTCAAAGTCGGTAGAAACGTAGGCTAAATAGCTCCCACTGGAAAGCATCGCACCCAACTGTTCGCTCTATTATCAGTCGCGCGAACCTACGCGTTCTACCGATCAGTTTGGATAACGGAGAGACATTGCTGTACGAGACAGAACGTTCGCTCTTCGAGCTAAAATGAAAGAGGGTTTAGGCTGAAGTAGAATTATTTTGATTTTTCGGCGGGCTCCGCGTTAAAGATCGCACGAACGAGACGGTTTGTCCATGTAGAAGACGGAGAGCGTGCGCGAGCCGCGTCCGTGCCCGCGTCGCTGAAAATAACTCGATTCTTTTTCGCGAGAGGCACGAGTCGAGCGGCACCTCGGCCGTCCTCGCTAACCAGCCAGCCAGCGAAACTTTCGTCTCACGGTTTTCTTCCTCGGGCGAGCTTACTCGATGGAGAATCAACTTCTGCTCGGGATACTCCGGATAGACCCGTTACCGACTGTTACCGTGATCAAACGCTGTTCGCGATACAGTTCCGTTAACAATAGCTTCGTCTGCGAGACGAGCGCCGCAACAGTCACCGCTGCAGCTGCAAATGTTGGGATCTGGGATCTAGGATCTGGGATCAAGTTCACCGTTGCGCGGCTCCGATATCGATCAATTTATTGCCGAGATTTCGTTTCAGTCGGGTCGAGCAACCATCGGGAAACAAATAGCGCGTTTCCTTCTCCTGATCGAGTTCCGAGCCCGGCTAGACCGGTAACGAGAACGAGAAAGAGAACGAGCACGAGAGCTCCGCGGATGGCGTCGTCGAACGCTTCGACCATACGAGACACGAGGTCCATCGATTGTCTCCTCGACGTCCACATCGGTTCAATTTCAGTAATCGAAGAATACCGAGATTAGGGCCTAAGCGTTATATATAGTCTCAGAGGAAATTCGAAGCGAAGAAACTTGAAGAAATTTCACCAAATTTGGAAAATGTAATCCCCGAGATCGAGAAAACTTCTCTCGATCCAACGATGGGCAAATACGATCGACCGGAATTTGAATTCAACTACCTCGACGATTCTACTAGTATAAATAAAATTGGTTTCCTATAATTTTTCAACGCGTATACATGGCCCGCAGAACTTTGTCAATTTTAGACAGAAAAATCGTTTCGAATTAGCGCAACGTCTAGCGTCGAATCGCGAGGCATGCAACTGGCTCGAAGCGTTTCAAGTTTCGTAGATCAACGAATATCGCCGAACCTACCGAAACATCGAGAAAATTCCATCTTCGGCGATGCTGAAATATTCTTGACGAGAGAAACAATTGTTTTCTCCATGTTCGATCTTGTCTCTCGGATTCGCGTGTCATGCGAGCGCATATTTATCCAGAGTCTAACAATTAGCAACGCGACCGAGCTTGTTGCACGCAAGGTATCGATCCCCGGCTGCACCCTCCGCGAACGTTTCAACGTTTACGTAGCAAAGTCTTTGTCGGATTCGGATTCGAATTCGGATCGACGTTGCCCGCCGCCGGTAATCGCGTTTACACGGCGGCTCTTTAGAATCTACTAAAGCTGGCGATCGCACTTTCGCCGCAAATTCAGCCGGACACGATTTTTCGGAGATCCTAAACGGAAAAGGGAAAGTCACTGTCAAAAGCTTCTCGGCTTCACCGCGTTTCGCTTTTAATCGGTGGAATCTACTATGAATCCGTCGAGACCGCGGTCGAGTTATCGCCACTGTACATACGAAATAAACATGCCGTCGGATAAAGCACATATAGGCGCGGACGTCGATCGATAACACGCGAGATATAGAGATATAGATCTTTTCGTTTTTTATCTTTATGCCGTTTGCGTTCGCGCGACAGTAAAATTCATACTTTTTCTAGGAAATTGCAGCCGTTCGTTGGAATCGTCGCGATCATTTTGTTTCGAAACGAGGAAACGAACGCGATACTTTCTACCGTATTTATTAAATGATCGCAGTCTCTGGACACTGTGCCTAACGCAATTCGAACGACGAACCCGTTGTTCCGTCATTTAGAAACAGAAGTTCGTGGGATAGATGTTTGATCGGTGACGGTGTTGCCGCACACCGCGGACATCGTGGAAAGATTATTATAGCTCGTGCAAAGATCATTGAATGAAATTTATTCAAAGTCATAGCATGCGACGTAACGTCGAATAAGTGCGCAAGTTTGCTTAATCGCTTCAAGGATTCCTAAATAAGATGCATCGCGGCCGATGAGACATTTGAACAATGAAAAGAAGCAACGAGAAGGGAAACCAACGCTGGAATCGAAAGTGTTCGCGTCGACGAAAAGAGAAAACTTCGAATGGAATTTCGATAGATTTGAAACAAGAGCTTGCGTCCGTCGGCTAGGAGGGCATCTCCCACTTTCCGACTACAGTTGCAACCCCGTCTTTTCTACGAAAGAAAAAATGCTCGGCGTTGGTGTCTCTCTCGAGCGGAATGGGATTGGGTGAAAGTTGTTCGGCTGATTCGGAGGGACGCCGAACCGTGCCGCGCCGCGCCGCGTCGAGCCGTGCCGTCCAAAGATAGAACCGAGACAATGCTCGATGCCATTTTATGTAACACTACCAACATATTACGAACCCGCCTCTCGGTCGGGTCGATCGTAAATCCTGGGAAAGTAGCGGTGTTTTATGATAAGTCGTGTATGGAACACGGGGCAACGGGACCACGATAAGCCTCCCCGCTTTCGTTCGCCATCGAGTGAATTATCGTTTCCGTTACACATGTAGCTACTTATCGTTCGCGACGCACGGCGTCGAAAAGAAATCATCGATAATTGGCCAACTCGCAAGATTACCGCGGTCGCGATTAAAAGCTGCTGCGGCGCGGTTCGCCGGCAAGTATTATCGACGGGGTGGGCGAACGTTTGCGCGATTCGCATTCGATGATGCAAAGCTTGCTACTCTTCCGAAGAAAGTTACAGAAATTGCCTCGAATAGATATGCAATTTTGCTGGATTTACAAGCCTGTCGTCCTAAATATTGGATAAGCAAATTCTCCGACTGTGCCGAAAGCTACGAGCTTAGGAAGATCGGTTATTTGCAACTGAAAGGTCGAGAAAACGACGGCCACGCGTGCAATAGCGTATTCGTAACAATATGGCTCGATGTACGCAACGACGATGTTTACGATTTAGTCGAAGCTGCGAACGGAGGGGCAGATAGCTGTTGAACGTGATTCGCGAACCAAGTTGCAGCGCTCGGTAATGAGCCGAGTAAATCGAACGATTCGTCTGCGTTTGCGCGCATATTGCGAAAAATTGTTCATTGTCGCTGCTCGTTTTGGCCCATCCGTTGCTCGTAAAGCGAAACAACGAATACCAACGTTGGCACTGTCGCTGCTTTCAATATTTGTCCGCGATCGAAAAGATAATCGACCCGAGAATATTCTCGAAAAACGATCGTTAAATGGTCCTCGTTTTGCCGAGGTCGCGCAATCGTACGATCGCTCGATCGCGATAATCCTCCGCGAGAATCAAGGTCGATCAGCGTCAGAGGATTAAATATTCGGCTGGCCGCCGGGCCGCGGACTGCTCGAAATTCTACTTTCCTTGGTTCCCTTGATATCCAAGTTGAACAAAATTTTATTGGCTGTTTCGGACAAGATCGACGTTGCTGCCTTTCCATGTCGAGTCCATTTGAACTCAAGGACCTGGCGTAATGGCTTTTAGTCGCGCGACGATAGCTGCTAATTCGCGTGCACCGCGTAACAGCGACAAGTCCTCGAACAGCTCGACGATACGCGCAACAATATTGTTTACGATTTACTCGAGACCGACAGCGAGACCGAGAACGAGACACTGAGCGAGCCACAGTCTCGCAAGGCGTTCTCGCAAGGCGTCCTCCTCCCAAGGCAGTTTCGATTTCGAAATCGTCACGGTGCAGATTTCCTCGAATTAGTCTGTGTATAAGTCGTGTCGCAAGAGAATCGCCGAATCTCGAATAACGGCACAAAGAAACGACGGTTTCAGCGTAGTACGTAATCGATTGCGAATCGAAGCAAATTGCTTGCTATTCGAGACAAACTCGGGGTAAGTTGACAGCGCGGAGGAAGGTTGCTGAAACTTTTCGACATTGGACGGGGAAATAATAATAATAGGTGTTATTCGTTTACTTTGTGCCAGTTACTCGGTTACCTTCTGCTCGACTGAATCTTTATCGATGCGTGCGACAAATACTGCTGTGCGCCGACCCTTTTAAACTGTGATTCGATTCGACTAGTATTCCGTTGGACAAGAGGAACCCAAAAAATTGGGTTTCCAAGGGTCGATTGCCCGTGTTAAAATCGCGAAGGGTCACTAACAACGAGTTGACCGGCTGGGCGCGGCATGGCGCGTCGACGAACAAACTGCGCTAGATTTTACATTCGCGCAAGGTTTCGTCACTTCCTCGACGAAGACTCTGCGGTTAACCAGACGACAATTTTTTCGATGACCGTTGAACGTGGAATAAGAAATCTGTATAACTCGTCGCTCGTCGCGTTCGCGCCGCGCCGGTGAAAAATTTGATGAATTCGCTAGTAATGATAACTGGCCGGACAACAATGGTCCACGGATACACGTGCGCGTTCGCGTAATCGCGACAAATCCTCGTAAGAGTCGCGGCGATACGTGCAACGACACTGTTTACGATTTACTTGCAGCCAGAGGGGCTGCGAGGGTTGCGGGGAACCCGGTCGGACAGGATTC
This sequence comes from Augochlorella aurata, assembly GCA_028455555.1. Lineage (NCBI taxonomy): Eukaryota > Metazoa > Arthropoda > Insecta > Hymenoptera > Halictidae > Augochlorella > Augochlorella aurata. Next base: position 143,526 of record CM052164.1, on the reverse strand, counting down.
GAAACACCCACGTAGACGCCGGGTCACGTGCACCGAGACATGGAACGATACGATGGGATGCGATGCGATACGACTCGCAAATAACGGTGTAGGCCGCTGAGCTCTTTCGCGGGTAGCCTGCGCTCAACGTTCTGCGCGCTGCACCGCGCTGCAACGTGCCGCACTGTGGAAAGACGGGCTGCACACAGCGCGTCGCGTTACGTGAATAACCGTTCGTAAATTCATAACGAAGCGGAGAGTGAGTGGTTTAGAAAGCGGACCCTGTGCGTCGTACAAAAACCCTGTAATCACGCTATGCCACGATTCATTTTCCGCAAGCGGACCAAACTAACGTGTAATGCCATCGCCACGATCGTTCGAACAAGGCCAACCAATACAGGAACTGATACGCTCGCATTCATGTATTTCATACTGATCCCTTTTTCTTTTTTAATCGAAGACTACCATTTTATTATTGTAGCAGCCCAATGGATTCCATCCTCGATACTTTCAAGTATCCTATTTGGTGAGATCTTTGTACGGAGGCACGTGCCGAAATATTTCGTGGACAAAGCTAATCGTGCCGATACTATACATACATATAGTCGATGAAAAACAACTTCGAACACGGGACGATGCACTGTCGCGCGAGTAAATCCTTTAAAATACCGATAACATTTAACGAGTTGATATTTCAATTAGTAATTCAAACTCTGATGCAACAGACCAACGGTATTTACGAAAATAGAAAAGCATTTGTTAACGTTGAACATGGGACTAATCGATGCAAACAAATTGCTCGACGCTTGCAACGAGTTTCTCCACACTCGTGCAAAGTTCGAAATGTATCGAATTTTTTCGAGTCACTGAAATTTCCTAGTCAGCTGCGTTCGTCATCGATTGTAATCTAGTTAGAATAAAAGAGAAACTCGATCGGCAAATTAAAAAGCATCTGGGTGAAGGATGAAACTAGCAAATTCAATTCCGATAAATATCATCGTGGTACACGGATGAATTAGTTGCGTAGAAAATGAATGAAATTTAAATTCCAACCACGTCTGAACCAATTGAATGTAATGATTATTTACCAATGCATGCTATTAAAAATAAATATTCGAATGCGGCACGGTTCGTACTGGCGGTCGAAGCGGCAACGACGACAACAATATTCTGCGATACGCAAAATTTTTCGCCGATCGGAACCGGACAGTTCACACGACAATTATATTTCTCAAACCTAACCTAAAAGTTTTAAAAGACCAAGTTGCGCGTTGCGTTTGAAAATTCTGTCAATCAACGGGTGGAACGCTTCCCGCGAAACGATTCGAGGCAACATTCGAAACCACATCGAGAATTTCAAATTACCGTAGAATGCAGGTCAACCGATCCGTCTGCATTGGGTAATCCTCCGTTTCCAGTATTGCTCAATACTGCTTCGAAGCAGCTTGGTTCAGAACTGCTGTCGAACCCGTGCAAAAGATCGTAAAAATTCATGGGATTCATGGGAAGAATAGCGCGCGAATACGTCTCGATGGCTTCCGAGAGATGTAAAATTAAATAAGCCAGCCGATGCTAACGTTTTTACAGTTTTCTTCTGGCCAAGTGACAGAATGATCGTCCGACTTTTACAAAACGATTGTACGGTTTTTAAACACGGTTCCTTGCCCTCGCTCAGGCAACGAATCAAATGTCTTATTTTCAACGTAAGGTGTCGCAATAATTCCTTCGCTTTGTTGTGTCACGTCACGGTATCCACACTGACGCGAACTTTGACGTGTTATGTAGATCGCAGCTACAGACAAAAACATTTGCTACGTCCAGTCATTTTCTTTGTCGAGAGACCAGACCTTGCGCGAGTACGAGAAATTGAAAAATCGCTCGATTAACAGCTTGATAAGATAATAAAAATGAAGAGAAACGAAATTGTTCAACGAAGAGTATTCGATCGATCGAAGCCGAACGACTTTCGAGCTTATACAACAAATAAACGCGTCACGGTTAAACGTTCGTGTCACCGAAAGAGAAATCGAAAACCACGAAAACATAACCAACAAAATGGAAAGCGTTGTGCTCGCGTACGAGGAGCGACATACGTGGAGCGGGAAGGGCGGGAGATAGGGAGAAATAGATCGGTGTAGAGTAGAGTGTAGAGCGTAGCGAAAGAAGCATCTGTTCCTGGACGAGGTTCCCGGCACGAGCGAAATCTAAGAATAATTATGATAACTTACCTTGAAGTATCCACCTTGGTAGAGCGTATCCGGGGGACCGAAGATAGCTACTTCCCACTCAAACATGTTGTCCTCGTTAACGAGTTTTACACGGAAACCCTCGACGGGTTCCTCTTGGAGGCTTTTGTACTCGAGGGCAAGCGCCCTGAGCGCCGAGCTGGTCGGTTGTGCCATATTAGCCTGTCCCTCCTGTCCGTCTGCTGGAATTGCTACGGTATTGCGCGGCCTGCCTTCGGAAAACAGAAACGAGTTCACGTCCAAAGCCTTCGGAAGTGGTAGCACGGAACACGGGACACGGGACACCACAGTCGGACGGACGCCTTTGCGAACACTGCTCCTCTCCTCTCCTCTCCGCGGGACTCGGAACTCGGAACTCGGGAGTCGGGAGTCCGGAGAGAATATCACTTTCCAACGGTTTTCTCCACCAGGTAATTCGAGGACTCCACCGCGATTCCCCTTGGTCCTGCCTCGTCGCGTCCTAATCCTTCCGCACGCGGCTCGACCTCCTCTACGATGAATACAGTATACGGTTCTGCACACCAAACAAACAAAGAAATACGGTCGGAGCTACGAACTGCGAAGTATATCCCCTGCAGTCAACAATACACCATTCCCGATGCACGCAACTCTAACAAAACAGCTGACGTACCTTCTGCGTCAGCGTTGCTCCCAGCGCATGCGCGATACCATGCTCCCCCATTTTCCCTTTAACTCCAGCGATTTTTACAGTGAAAACTAGCCAAGAACTGTCCAATCGTCGCGTTCGATCCGCAACGGCGCCACTGGACCAGACTGGGGACGCGTCTCTACGCGACAACCCACTCAGAGATCCGTTGCCCCCCTCGCGACACGTCGTCGAGTCGAACGGTTGAACAGTCGGACGTTCACAACGTTTTCGTCGATGTCGATTTACGGTTACGGTTTAGGCTTCGCCGAAATATGCTTCCTATGCTTCCTGTTTCCTCATTGGAAAACAAACATCCAATCGCGCGACGAGATTAAGAAATTCTGTTCACCGTCTTTCTGTCGCTCTTTGCCGAAGACCAACGCTGATTGGTCCACGCTATCGACACGGACCAATCTACGACGACTATACGAGATCTTGCGCGTTTCTATTGGCTCGAAATGGACAAACCGGAAGACGGTAGCGAGGACGTCGACAGATATACGGATACACTAATTACGTAGAGTAATCTCTCGATTCAAGAACTACATCTGGGGACACTCCACTGGGGACTCCGAATGGTTGACGATTCCCAGCTGAGTAGTGCTGCCCTCACAGTCAATGACAAAGAGAGGAAATATCGAGTGGGCAAGGCAGCACAAAAAACAAACAAGTTGTTTACTTATCACTTGGAAGCCTCTCTATCGTACCTTACTGTACATCGCCTAGGCACCAGCCAATCGAAATCGTAATCTTCTACTCGATGACAATTTACTACAGCGAGATATCGAAATTACAAATAGCAATTGTAATTGAATTATTTTCTGCCGATAGTTTATTCGGTAAATCAGTCGCCATACATACGTACTGCGTAAATGCGCTGTGCACAGTGCCTAATGTTTGTGTCACAAGTTACAGGATATCCTATATACATGTGTACAAAACATGCACATGATTTGCTTGCGTATGCACAGTTTTTAGAGTGGGGTTAACAATAAGGTAGAGTTAAAATGACATTACACTTTTCCTGCAAACGATGATACCATCTCCACTTAATCATTTTTTATGCCAACGTTCCTCTGGACATATATATAGAGAGAGATGAGACACGCCATCGCTACGTTACGAGCATTATTTCATTGAACGTTTTGGTGGAAAGATGGCTGCAAACATGCTTGGGATTGAACCGGAACTTTTTCGAACTTTCGGCTTTTGGGCCTCTGCAGTTTGTTTAAAAATGGTAGCAGTGGTGCTGATGACCATCCGCTACAGATTTCAAAAGAAGGTAATTTTTACTTACATCAAGCGGTACGTGTTTACCAGTATACGAATAAATAAGCTGTGTATTTTCTCGTAGATATTTATCAATCCCGACGATACCGTTGGCATGAAGGGGGCAAAAGTGCTTCATAACGATCCAGATATCGAACGTGTACGCAGATGTCACTTGAATGATTTGGAGAATATTCCACTTTGGTTCATAGTAACCTCTCTGTGGTTAACTACAGGTCCTCCCTCATGGTTGGCTACAATTTTAATTCGGACTTTCGTTATTTCGAGAATAGTACATACGTTGTCGTACGCTGTTTGGCTAAAGCAACCGTATCGTGCAATCTCTTTCATAACCGGATTAGTTATCGTGATATTCCAAGCAGTTAGTACGTTAATCTATTATTTGTAATTTATATTGTATAGCGTCTAGCACATGATTTTTATTGTACAATTTGTTATTTGTCGATTCGTTGAGATATTCTGCGATAAGTTAAGTTTTGTTACCAAATGCGATAACTTTCTATTTTGTCATCGTATTTAACGATTTTCTTTTAACAACTTCCATTCTTATAATAACCAATTTTGTAGGTCTTGCTATTACTGAATCTTTAATAAACATATTTATGTAATACTTTGTACTTTGCATATATTATTGGTGGTATCTGGTAATAGCTATCTGGGAAGCTATTAATAACTTTGGTAACCTTGTCACAACTGTCGTAAGGAAATTTATGCTCACAATGAAATTTTTGCATACAATAGTTTCATAACCTTGATAGGATGGCAAACGTTTCTGCGAGGTTTATTTATTTTATTTTCGTACGATAGAATGCAATTTGATTCGTGACATCTTTTATTTCAAAGTAGATACATTTATCGGTCAATTACCAGACACGTCGCACAGGCTCGTTAAGAAAGATATTTCAGATTCGAATGATGCATTGTATGTATATTATGTATTAATTGATGTTTAATGCATAATGCGGTATCGGAAAGTGTAATTATAGCATAAATGCCTTTCAATCATCGACATTCACCCGTAAATAACGTTTCGAAAGGAAACAGACAAAGTGTAATAAAACGAAGAGTCGAGTCACCGACGACAATAAAATTTATTCGTAAAACATTCGGTACTCGAATACGGAATTTCTGTGATATTAGAAAGACACATTGCAGATCCTACGGAAGATATTTCAGGTCGATCCGTGCCCTTTAGGCTTCCTCGAGGTTATAAGAAATTTCGGCAATTAAAACTATTATTTGGTTGAATTTCGGTAAAATTTCAGGCTTCGACTCCTACAATCGTGATATCATCTATATCGGTATTTGAAACTAAATATTAATAATCCGAAACAACGGAAGCGACAAGCGTGATCCTGAGAAACTGTTGGGACATCGCATAACTACTATCTTGGAGAAAAAAGAGGAACCGGTGGCAAGACCAATTGATGCAAAGTATATAAATCACCCCCATATTGGCGCGTAAAAGGGAGAACGGAGGACGCGTGCGCACAGAGGGTGTTATGACAGGTCGCCATGGCGACGACATCTCGACGCCATCGGACCGAACGGGCGCGGGAACCGGGAATCGGGAACTGGGAACGTCAGACGCGGTCAGACGTCGCGATGTTTCTGTGAGGTGCGAACCGCCGTCGGTGCAACGGCTGACGGCTGACGGCTGACGGCTGACGGCTGACGGCGCGGCGTCTCCCTGTTACCGAATATGCGCCGAACATGCAAACGAATGTCTCGGCTTTTATCGCGTGGTTGCTATCCTGATCGCGGTCGCGATCTCAAGCCTCGTCTCGTCGATGAACGAGGAATCGCTGTCGGTTTCCCTTGCAGGATGTGTTCCGTCCCCGTGCGCCATCCGGGAAGGTCGCGACGGTAGGAGTACGAGCGCATAGATAGCGGTGAGTTTTCTTTTCCAATCACATTCTCTGATCCAAAGTATGTTATAACGAGGTGTTATCGGTACATTAGGCATTAGTACGCTTCTTTGACACATTGACTGGTACCGAAAAGAAATCGTATTTTACTGTTCCACTTCCGTTCCACGGTCACACGTATGTACCTATGTATGTATGTATTTATAATAGGACGTTCGTTAATTGCCTTCCATTCCCGTTTTGAATTTAACACGTAAATACGCGCGACGAGCAAACTCCTGGATTTCCTGGCCGACCATGGCTAATCATCGCGAGAGCGTAATGCCTGTTTTTATCGAGCAGTCCGCGTATAATATGGGAATCGCATGTTTTAGAATGCGCGGGTTTTACGAGAAGGGAGAAGCTGCTGTAAAAGTAAGCATGGGGTCAGGTTTCAAGAGAATCTGCGGTGGTTTTATCTCGAGATACGACGGGGATGTAGATTACGAACAAACGGATATCTAGTGTTATTATAATAACAAGTTGACGGTCGCTGTTACGTACGCGGTTGTTCGCGGTCGGGGGATATCGGTCTGTGTCACGGAAACACGATTAAAACACGTATTTTTAACACGTATTTTTAACATTCTTTGGCCGGGGGTATATCTTGTTATTATTTTTGGTAAGCAGCTGTTCCATTTTAAATCGATGAAATCCGATGTTCGCGCGTTTTTTTACTATATTTTCAATCGATCGTCGTCGCTTTGCCGCCGAAACAACTTTGAACCCACCTTCCGCTGTATCGCAGAATCTTTTCTAGAAAGTGTGTCTAGTAGTGGTGAGAAGATCAGAGAGGCAGAGAGGGTCTAGCGAGCAGGTGGGACGATGGAAACCTTCTTAGCCAACATCCTGGAGGAACAGTTCTCTTCGGTTCGCTCTGTATCGTTACCAGCTCGAAACGGAAACGTACCAAAACTATTTTGAAAGGATAGAGCCCTGTAAAAGCCGATCGCTTTTATTGGCAGAAATTTAGCAGCTAGCAGTCCGCGCTTCGATCGCGTTCCGACACTTGCACATACATTTTTCTTACCGAACAATTAATTAAATAGCTTGTTGCTAGAGCGGCGCTAGGCTATCGAAAGATCGATAGCAAACTGTTCATAGGGGTAGCAAGGTAAAAGGAGCAATCGATTGTCTAAATTACCTCCAGTTAGCAGAAGTTTTCGAGAGAATATGTTACGATTATGGACGTATCTGCAATCATGGTTGTCAAAGTGGAGCATGGACGTTCCCGCAAGACGCGCGTCGCGTCGCGTCGCGGCGCTGTCAATGCCGTCCGCATGGCAGCGATGCAACAACGGTTGCCACCGTTCAGGGACTTTACACGCTGCCATTCAGCGTCGCGACGATCTTGTCCCCGAAGGCCCCGTCTAATTCTCCTCGTTAAAAGGAACGTTGCAATTGCAGTCGTTGCATAACGATGCCACGTAGAAAGATGTACGGGTATGCGCATAAAAATCGTCTTAAGAATTGTGAAAAAAATAACCTTGATCCAAAAAAATTGTTTACACTGTATCAGTCTCGCGTTGGCGCATAACTCGCATAATAAATATTTCTTGTATCGTTGTAAAAAAGAAATAGATGTACATCTGGAACTCTATGATGTACTCCGGCTAAGTGGTTGTTGCATCGTTGACCGTAGTTATTCGACGTTACGATATTTCGTTAGAAATCAGTCATTGGTTTTCCTCGAACCAGATTGTGCGCGGTGCCTTGAAAACAGGGACTTTACACTCACGCGATCGCCCTTGATCGATATCTGTCGCGCCGAGTCTTGCCACTCGTCGCGCTCTCGTCGCGATCGCTACACCGGCCCGTCCACAGTGTCTCCTTTGAAAAGATTTTCCAATTTTTCCTCTCGATTCAACGAACAGCCCGTTTTATAATTCCATCGACCATGAGAGAGTTTTTGACGCGTCCAGCTTACACGCACTTACCAAGGTAAGGCGTAAGCATCTTCGTTCGCGTTTGAAAAGTCAGCCGGTTGAAAGATTAGAGCTTTATAATTAGACGGACGCCCCTTATCGTACAGGTCGATCTCTTCGGTTCGGTCTGTAGACTCGAACGCGTATCGTATCTTTGTGTGAAATAACTGGTCTTCCTCTGGCACGCAAATATCCTAGTCGAACCAAAACTCGATCATTCGTTAACGGGCGACGCAATCGGAGTTTGCAAAAACGATCATTGTCGACGGATAGGTTGTTTCGTTCGACGGCCACGGGAGCTTGTTCCGCGCATACCCAAGAGCAACGATAGCTCGAATTCCATCGCACTGGATTCTAAGCGGTTCCGCAACCGATCCTCGAGAGCCAGCCTTTATACGTTTTCATAGGGGCGATCGTTAATTTGCTCGTCGGCGAGGTGCCTCGATAGTGGCGTAGCGAGAGCGTGCGATACGTACGCGGAAATGTCGGCCGGCGATTAACAAACGAGATTATCGGTGTAGTCGGCCGGTCGACGGTCACTCGCGAGCAAACGGCCCCGCGTAATTGACAAAGTTTGCCGGTGAAACGAGGCTGTTCCGTATGCGCTATCCAAAGTCCTAAATAGATAGCGGTGCGGCTCGGTTCGTTCTTTCAGGAGCACGTGCCAGCACCTTCCGCTGTTTCATCAATACTCCCTCTGGTTACCGCATCCGCAATGGCACAGCCAGAGTGCCGCGTGCTATATTTTCGTAGCCGCACAGGCGCGAACCTGTTTGCGCGATTGTTTGCCAATGCTTGCCGACTCCCGATGAAAACTCGTCGCGGCGCGAACGGGATGCGGCTCGCGTGACGTTTATGTAGGCCAGCAGGCCGACGCGTCGGGGTAACGTCTTTCCGAAAAATGCCAATATTAGCGAGCAGTCAATATGATTACCCGTCAGTCGCGCGAGCTACGTACTCGGGAGCTAGCTTGCGTGGCCCGCGTACTCTACGGAGCCGATTACACGGTACCGGAAACGTATAGACCTCGCGTACCACGCGGCACGGTTCTTTCGCGCGTGCCACAAACTTATCGATCGGGTCTATCGACGACAGAAACGAGACGAATACGAACGAGATTCCTGCGAGATGCTCGTCGGGTACCTGGCAAGCGAAAATTATTGTTTCGTATTTCTGCGTCCAACAGATTTTCGCTAAACCGGTATCTGAAAATCTGGGGCTTACCGTTAGATGTCGGGACCGTTGAACCGCGGATCTTTAGCTTTATACGAAATAAAAATGTTCTGCCGTCGATTGCAACAAGCGTCTATTAAAAGTTTAATTCGGCCGCCACCTGCGCGAGGCTGACGGTATCGCTTGTTCGGATTCGAATTCTGTGGCCGAGGACGAGGCTAGAATTATGTAGTTCGGTTGCAGCGCTTCAGCGGATTTTCTTATCTCCGTAGCAGTTAGGAAATATGCAGCCGGCAACTCTGGAGGTATCGCAAGTATTATAGAAACCGCTTAATTTTCTGGTCTGCCGAAGAGCAGCTAATCGAGAAAGGAGTAGCACAGGCCCCTGCGCGCGGCAACCGGCGTCGCCTGCCCCTATTAAATGGCAACGCGCCGGACAATTTTCCCTGTCGAGCCGCATCCCGCCTTACGCGCGTGCATAGACTGAAATTGCATTTCTCTTTATCGGCTGTCACCGGGGCCGGGTTCGGGGCCTATCCGGCACCCGGCAGCCGCGATTCAATTCACGCTGTAATTAATATCAAGATCGTAATTACATTTCTGTCGACGTCGCGGCGTCGCAGGTGGCTGCCACCTTCCGTCACGCGGAAATCGGTTGCCGTTAGACCGTCGCGTCGCCCGAGGTGTGAGACTAATCAGCGTCGAGAGCGTGTGGGAGCATCGAGTAATCGTCGGCTGCGATTAGCGCTCTCTCTCTCTCTCTCTCTCTCTCTCTCTCTCTCTCTCTCTCTCTCTTTCTAGTACGAACCGATGAACTCATTTCAAACAGGCTATTTATATTGACACCTAGTTATTTAATTTTTGATAATTTCTGGTAAATAAATTGTCGATGTTTTAAAAAAACTTGACGAATAAAACTGAAAATGGTATAATTCTGAAAATGGACCAGGGGGAAGGCTGGAGAAGATCGTGCCGGAATTCTCTGCGCCAAATTTGGACCTAACGAAATTGTGCCGACTTTCTTTTCGCACAGGCCACCGCCTTCCTGGCGGGGGTTGACGACAATTGTCGCGCGGATGTCACGCGCCAATTACCAGTCTACCAACCCTCTGTCTCGCAGATATTATGTATTTAACACAAGGTCCCTTTGTCTGCGGTTGAAATTGGGTCTGGCCATTCTGGTTTGGCGAGCCCACGAAAAAGATGATTAATCTGTCCGCCGCGCGACGCCGCTCGAATATGGCTCGATCGCGCCACGCCGCGTCGCGTCTCGTCGCGACTCCGACCGATTGACAACCACTGTACAAACTCGGTAATTTAGTGTCACGGCCGAGTACGGCGAAACAAGATCCGATCTCTCCCCCGTCTACTCGAGAGATCTTGCATCTTTCGCGCTATACGCGGAGCGCCGCGCGTATCTCGACGGGCTTCGCGAACGCTCTCGAATATTTATCACGGCATTACGGATTATCCCGGCTGTACTTCGAGCGCCGAGCTCCGAGGTGTCGAGTGAGACGGCCGACCGAAACGGTCCGTGACATCACGGACTGCAAATGCATTCGCGTTCATCCCCTTCCAGAGACCGGCTTTCGATTCGCATGTCCGCTTACGGAACTTTTGCCTCGGGCGCGACCACGCGGTCCTTCTCCTTTTTCCTCCTCCGGCGACCTCCAAGGTCCAGCTTCCTTTTAACGTAAATCGATGCGACGCAGGGACGTCCTCGTTTATGCTCGCCGATCAGGGATTAACCCTCCTTGGCCCACTCTCGCGGTTTCTGTGCTCGCGCTTTCTTTCCTCTCGTTGGTAACGCGTTTCTTACGCCACGGTCGATTACTTCCGAAACCGACAGCGGTTAATCGAACCGCGTTGGTGCCTCGCGAGGCTCGTCCGGATCCCCGTTGAGCCACGTCGAGCAACAGTTTTCCCGAGATACGGTGTTACGTATTTTCAAAACTTAACGGCCCTTGAACGGACACGGAACGGCAAAGGTTCGAAGGATGCTGCCAGCAACTTTTTCTTCGCACCGTTTATTAAAACGGTCGAGTAGCCGTATAACCATCTCCACGGCCGAGGCCGGCTCAACGCGAGTTCGTTCCGCCTCGTTGACCACACATGATTGCGCGATTTCCGCGGTCAGTGCTGCAACGACATGGGAATCGGTATCGTTGTTGTTGGACGATGACGCCTTCCACGGTTTCATTTGTTATTATCGAGCATCTGTACCGCGCACGCGATGCTTCGGATGCGAATTAAATGATCCGAGTTACACGGTATCATGGTTCCGGTCCTAGAGCAATCCCGGTAAACTGTAAACTATTCGGAAAATCGAATCGGTTTTTCGCGGGTGTGTACTCGCTCGTTGAACTTCCTAACGGAGCTCGATGCTGGGGGTGGGTTCGTTTCGCTTTGCGACGGGGGTGGACGCGGATCGCGTTACAAGGACCAGGTTTCAGCCTATGGGTCCTCCTCGTGCGACCATCGGACGCGTCGTCGAGCGACGCCAACGAAAAACGATTTCTTCGAAAGTAGCGGTTCGCGACCCAGAAAGGCGAATACGTCGGCCGAGCAATGAATCAGTCTCTAAAACTAGCATCGTGTCAGACTCGCGAACAGAGTCGAGCGCAACGATCCGTCCATCTTGCGCGACCAACCCATAAAACAGGAATTGGCGGCAGTAAACGATTCGTTCGAAGAACGATGGCGCGTATCGTTGAACGAGGAAATCATTCGTTTCATCTCGAAAACATCTCGCGTACCATGTAATCGAGGGACGCGTTGCGTTGCGCAATGCGCTGATGAGCTGCCGGCAAGGAAGCTTCAATTATCCGCGAACGCGTCATTTTAGGAGGATCCCGATGCCGATCTCCGATTGCCGAGTCGCGAGTTTTGAAAACGGTGGCCGCGTTTGCACGGAAAGCGAAGAGCGAAGAGCGGAGAGCGAAGACCGGAGAGCGGAGGGCAGAGAGCTGGTCGGAGTACATAGCCATCGTCTTAAAAGCGGAATTACAAAAGTTTCCCTTTTAACGTTAATTAATAAGAGAACGCGCCGTACCGTGCTTCATTATGGCGCGATCCATTATGAAGTAGGGATGCGGCACGGCGCAGCGGAGATGGTGGATGGCCGAGGGCAAGAGAGGGGCAGGGGGGGAAGGTGTCTTTCAAGTTGGCCAAGCTTTCGATTCCCTCGGGAGATGAGGAGAGAGTCTCGGGGCTCTCGGAAAAGGGTAGCCTGATTCGCGCGAGGCGATTGACTTTTTCTTCAAATATGCTTAACCCTGTTAACCATAAAGATCGAAGGCCACCCGTGAGAATCGATCGATTTCGATACCGCGCACGTAACGTTGCGACAGATAGGCGTCACGGGAGCTCGCCCGATTAAGCCGTTGCCTCGCCTCGCCTCGCCTCGCAACCGCGTCCGCAGCGCCCTGGAATTCGATCACGGCCTTCCCAGCTCATCGGGGAATCCGCGATCTCGGCTGTCGAGAAGGAATCGGAAAGAGATCTTTCCTTCTTGCTGGACGCGATCGTTTTTACCGCGGGTCCATATTCGGCGGCTGTCCACGCTAACGAGTCGGATTAATCGGCTGCGTTCGTTGCGTCCGAGAGTTCGAGCGCTGAATATCTAAACGTCGCGGCGGTTGGGGTTTGCTCCTTGGGATCCGCTGCTTCGATGCAAACGATGTCATAGATCGAGCTACAAACGAGTCTATCCGCCTCGGCCATTTTTGGGTGGAAAAACGCGAGAAGGCATGGTTTCGATGCTCCGTTTGCGGGCAGTGCCTTCCTGGTGGGAGCGTGGCTTCCTAATTTTCCTTGCACGAGGTGTTTTAAAAGGGTGTGGTATCGTCGCTCCTCTCGGTCAGAGAGAGAGAGAGAGAGAGAGTCCTAAAGAATCCCGATTTGATTTGTTTCGTAGTTTCCCCTCTGCAAACTTCTCCGTCGACTCCACTCCTCGCTGTAGAATGCTTTAAGGTACAGAGTGCCTTAAAAAGGAGCGGTTCCGATGCTCTGTCTGCGGAGAGCGCGATTTTTCGAAGCTTCTTCGCGTAGAGTGCCTCGACGCGTAAGGTTTCCTTTCTCGAATACAAGCTACCGAATCAGGAATAATCTGGATCGCGGCGATGGCCGTCGGTTTCGCATGCACGCCCCGACGGTCATTATTTTGCCGAGCACTATATCGCGGCTGATTGCGCCGTTAACGAGCCAGAAGACACGAAGGAATTATCGTTGGATTGCCCGGTACCGGTGTTCGAAGAGACTTATTGCCAGCGTCATGGCCGCGTTTCCGGAAACCCCGAAACCGTGGCCCCTGCAACTCCCATCGGTGTTCGCGGACGAGCATCTCGGTTCCCGTTGCATAACGTCGTTGCGCAACCGCGACGATTTCGGTAGGTTCGACGATAACATCGTCCGGCGTCGCCTTGTTTTCGTTTCGACGGCGTCGCCTTGTTTTCGTTTCGACCGCGTCACGGCCCGTTTCGTTACGACTCGTTGCTTGACGCGAGAATCCGAGAAAACGCGGAAGAATCCGACCTTGCCGCGAAAAAATCTGTCGGTGACGTAACAGGAAATGCGTTTAACGCTTAAACAGCCGACAGAACCGCGTAACTTGGATCGCGATCGTCGCGCTGATTCAGCTCCGGCTACGCGACGATCCATGCGTGGGCTGCGGCACGACCGCTTCTCGACCCGAGACAGAATATTTCCCAAAGAAAGACTGCCTGTGCCCGTCTCTCCCACTGTTGGCTCATGGCCCAAACTAACGAAAAGATAAAGTAATCGATGGTTCCCGGCAATTAATCCGCGCGTTTGCGCGACCAGCTGCGAGAACACGGACGATTTCTCGAAAGCGATTCCTGTGGAAACCGCGAACATCCAACAAGGCGGCATTGCCTCGTCGTTCGAAGATCGCGTCGCTTCTCTCGCGCTCCGGAACATCAAAAAATCGGGATCGCCGAGTGCATACGATCGATCTCGATATCTCGTCGATCGAATTCGGTTAAGGAGCGAAAGTACCACGCCCGTCCACGCTCGTTTCCCGTAAAAAGTGTCGTCGGGTCACGGCGTGGGCAGGAAGCCTGCATGCTGGCATGCGCAACCGAGTAACTTCGGTGCTCCGTATTTGGTGAATGCGTCGAAGACCGTGGGCGAACCGGTAACCGGCAACCGGTAACCGGCAGCCGGCAACCAGCAACCGCTTGGTCGCGTCATCCCAGGGAACCACACCGGATAAACCTATCCGCTCTGCAATTGCTGTCAAGCAAACGCAGACTAAACGAACCGCGAGCCGCTCACCTTCTTCTTCTTCTTCTTCTTCTTCTTCTTCTTCTTCTTCTTCTTCTTCTCCTTCTTCTACGTGGGTTAGGCATACGCGTCGATTTTCCTCGAATTCACGAGCCCCTGCCAAAAATGGATAATGCTCGAAGAAACAACGTTACCAAACAAATTCTCGATAATGAATGATGCACGGATAGACATCTTGGCTGCTTCGTTGCTTGGGAAGCAAGCCAATTTGCTCATTTTTTGTTAGGATCGCATACGGAATTTAGTTTCACGGAAACATATTACTTGCTCCCCGAAAATTCATTCGTAGCCTGGAGATGGCATAATTGGTATAGAGTGTCGTGTAACTGATGGTATTACGGGGACCGAGGTGATTTAATAATAAAAGATATAACGAATATAAAAATCGACGCGTGTTCGCTCGAGACTCGGCTATCGAGAAATACGAGTTTAGTAGCATTGGTTTTGTCGCGATCGCTCAATTTGCTAACCGAGTCTTCTCGAGACCGGTGCCTCAAATGCCAAATTCGATCTCCGTTCTAGCACCAGTGACACGATACTCTGTACACGGTTTTTGATAAACGGATGGACCAATTACGAATAAGAAACAAACCGAGAAATTCTCCTTTTTAAAGATCGGTTATAGAAAATCCAGGAAAAGACGGGGATTTTTGTTAGAGGCGTTGCAGAGGTCTGCGAGCTGGTCGACAAAGATTTCAACGAAATCCGAAGTCTAGCAGCTCGCGCGTAAAACGGCGACGATAGTTTTCCTTCGATTCGTTCGCGGCTCGGACACGGACACCTTCGAGGCTCGAGGAAACGACGCAGCTGGTCGCAGCCTGTAAACTAAACTGTAAGGCAAGGCGTACGTCATCGCTCGGTTTACAACGCCGCGACATCACCGAGAGCAAGACCGACGCGACACCGAGAGACCGGTTCCTCGAAGGCTCGAAGGTGTATCGCCTCGCCTCGCCTCGCCTCCCTCGCCTCCATCGGAGAATCGGAGCTCGTTCATTTCGTATTCGAGCTTGACCGCGAGCCGCGAGTCGCCAGATCTACATTTCCAAAGGCTCCCGGAGGACATCTTGTCACGGATAACCCTGTCGCCGCTGTTTCCCCTAAACTGTTGCTTACTTTCGTTGCAGTTCCGTAACCGGTTGTCAAAATTTTTGATCAAACTTGACGTCTTTTGGACGAGATTCATACTTTTCGGTCGGCTATGCGAAAACAGGTGCGAGGAAAGTTTAAATCGACACCGACTAGATCTTCGCTCTCTCCTGTTTAAGGAGGCAGTAGACCAAGAGTGTAGTCGACGCATCTCGCTCTCGACATCGAATCGCTAAAGTCTCGTGCGAGGGCGAAAATTGCATGGACTTAGTAACGCGTAGTACGTGGGCTCGTTGTCGACGTAGTCGCGGCGAAAAGCGAGGGTGACGACACTGGAACCACGGCTAAGAGTTCTCTCGAGTCTGGAAGAGAAATCCGAAGTGTTGCGTACGGGCGTTTGCAGGCGGGACAAGCCGCGTAAAAATAGAGAGCCGCGTGTTTACGAGCCGCGTGCGCCGCGGAAGAGACACGGCGCCGCTCCGGCGTTGTTTCGGCGTTGTTTCGGCGTCTGTCGCACGTCACGTGTCGCGGGTCGCATGGCACGAGGCGCGAGCCGAGCAGGAGAAAATGTTTCGACGAGCGAAGAGCACGCGCGCGCCAGGGGTATATAGCTCGTAACCGTGCTCGTAACGAGACCCAACGCCGAATGGAGCGTATTTTTCACCCGCTAACGGCTGCTAGAGCTCGTTTCGAGGAGCGAGACCTCTACTTTTATACACCCGGAAAGAATCGTTTGCAGACATTTTTTCCAGACGATCTTTTCCTGGAGTTTTGTCGCACCTCGTACAAAGACTCTCCTGTCGGTTATACAGCCGAAGAAAGATCGTACCTCGAGTTACGAGGTTTCGTTTCGAGGCCTCGATCTCCAAATTGTAGACACCCCAACAACGTTCCAACCCTTATTCTTCTGTAAAAGCTTCGTGTATCGACAGAGATGTTAACCGAGTGGGAGTGCTACAGGTGGAGTGGCGCGCCATCCGGTTAAGCACACAGCAAGAGGAGGTAATGGGTGTCTGGCAGCGTTACGCAATGTATCTTGAATGAATCGTCTCTGGTCTCGGGTCTCGTATCGTCCCGTGTCCCGAGAGAGAACGAGCATCGGTAATTAGCCTAGCCGGGTCGGCGCTGCGCTGGTCGGAATGGGGCGGGTGGTGGTCCGAGCTCGAGCACGAGGCTGCGGAAACGAAAACGGAAACGAAAACGAAAAATGAAAGAGAAAGGAAGTGGAAGAGGAAAAGGAAAAAGACGAGAGAAACGTAAACGGGTCGTGAGATAGGAGAACGCGTGCTAGATACGTTTCGCGAGCAATCGCGAGCATCGAGGGAGCCAGTTATACAATACTGTGTTGACACGGTGTTTGTACCGTGTACTCTGCCGACGCGCGACGGTGTGGAGCGAATTGCGAGTTGCGTGTTCCGTATTGCCTGTTGCGTGTCGCGTGTTGCGTGCGCCGGCCGACTGTGCCAGCGAGACACGGTCCGCGGGAATCGGTGGATCGGTCGACCAACGGATCGACGGATGATCACTTCTGAAACACCGATCAATCCCGATTGTTACGTTAACCCTGTCGCGGGGGTCGAAATGATCGGTTTCGCACCGTTTTTTGTTTTCAAAATTTCTGAGATTCCAACTATTCTTTTGGTCAGAAACATTGGAATAAATTCGTTGAAACGCGGATAACATCGGGAAAGGAGCCACCGCCGCGACACGGTCGATGTCACGTTGCCACGACGCAACGGAAGAATTTCCGAAAAATGCGAGAGTTTTTCTCCCGGTCGGAGAATTAGACAAGACTCGTTCCGGTTTATACTCCTTTTATTTTCGCGATGAATTCCAAGCGCGTGTCTCGTTAGGCGCGCGTTCGGAAGAAATTCGAGTAGTCGCGCGTTCGGAAAGAATCTGCTAGCTTCGAGGGAAAACGATGTATATAGAACTCCAACTCGAGTAGCGGGGCTTTAGGAATTGCAAGGATTGGTACGGTCGAGTCAGAGTTTCGAAGATAACGCGGCGGGGCAAGGACAGCTTGAAAATGAGGCAGGGTTCGGGGATGAGTCAAGGGTGAAATCATGGTGTTTGCAGAAGATTTTGGGACGTTCCGTAAAAAGATAATGGACAACAAGTTGGTACAAGATGATAAGCCATGATCGTGGAACGATGTTGTGATACGATATAACGTTAACGATGATAAGCGATGCAACGACAATCACGGTAACGATCATTACAATCGTGACAACGACAAGAATAAATGTAATTAGAACGAAAGTAGCGGAGCAGGATGTAACGACGCGGTCGATCGACGCGTTTCAATCTTCGTTGCAGGGTCACCTACGGTTGTTGTTATTACGTAGTCGATACGCATCTCTCTCGGAGAAAGTCGTCTCAATTTGATGCGCATCGTTCTACGAAATCGGCGCGCAGCTCGGAAAGCGCACGAGTTCTCGTCGTTAATTAGCTGGCTCCTCGTACCGTTCGAGTCAATTTAACGCGAGAGTAAAACCTAGTTTCTCGCTACATCCTTTCTTGCAAGAACGCGCCAATTCGGCGAAGACTTTCCGTCGACGAGGAGCGCCAGCAACTCGGAGCATGATTTTCAAATAGCTTTGTTTGCAAACAATGACAACACGGTGACATCGGACATCGGTGACCAAATATTTCCGAAGGTTTAGGCGGTTTTTCAACGAGATACGAGATACACGGATATCGTAATCGGGCCTTGTAGCCGATGTTCGAGCGAGTGTAACGCGCGTACAGTTTCGAACGAATTCGAGAAACGACAATTATGAGTCGCGTCCGACGTTCCGCGTACGAGAACGATTCTCGGTGACGTCGATCGACGACTGTTTCGGCCGATACCGAAGCACGATCGAAACTGATGCGATAAGCGATACAAAATATCGCGAATCAACGATTCGCGAACCAAGTACGCGGACGCGGTTTGTTCAGTTTTCTTCGCGATATCGAGACAATTGGCGGGTCCTCTTTCGCGAATCAGCCCGTAGAAAGAGCCGAGCTTCTACCCACACGCGCTGAGCACGATAAGACTGCAAGACCCGGGGGATCGTGTGCGCGATCTAAGGTGGGAGGGGTAGGGGAGGGCACGCGAGGGGGCCTCGGGCGCGCGGTGTAACATGGTATGGTAACATCCCGCGTCCCACGCCGCGCCGCGCCGCGACGCGCCGAACCAAGCCGACTCGGCCGAGAGCCGCGCGACACGCGAGAGAGAAAACAGAGAACAGAGAGAACGGAGAGAAAAAAGAGAGGAGAGAGAGAGACAACGCGGGATCGAGATGGAGAGAGAGAAAAGTAAAGCGCGAAGGAGGGAGAGGCCGGTAGGATCGGCGTTCTCCAGGCAAAAGAAGCGTGTGCGGTTCGCGTACGGGCGTACAGCGTACGCTGTTGGTGTTGGCAATGGTAGCGACAGAGAGAAACGTAGCACGGTGATGTGGTCACTAGGGCCAGCGAGCGATCGCCGATGCCACATCGACCCGCGGTACCGAACCGAGAGGATCGGATCGACGGTAACACTTTTGCTATTGGTAACGCATCGACGATTCGCCCGCCACACCATTGCGATCGCTTTCCGCGGCCGGAACTTTCCGCGACACTGCCGCACGAGCCACCAACTCTAACAGACTGAGAGACACTGCAAATCGCGAGACTGAAGCGATCGAGAGAGAGAGAGAGACAGAGAGGGAGTGAGAGAGGGAGAGAGAGAGAGAGAGAGAAAGAGATAGAGGAAAGAGAGGGAGCGAAAGAGCGTGACAAGAAACGAATCACAGGTACGCACGCCGTGCTCGGCTCTCTTGAGGGACGCAGGGGAACGAGTTTGCAAACGGGACCGGTCACGGTGTAGCCTCAGTCTGGGCCGGGAGATCACCGTGGTTCACGAGACTACCATCGCGCGCGCGACCAGCAACCGTTCCATCGAGTTTCCGTCTATCGTGGCTCGTGTTTCGCTTCGAGTTCTGTTTCAGTTTTCGTTTCTCTTCGATTTCGGTCGCGTTTCGTTTTCGCGGGGTGTTTATTTCGTATGAGAGCTCGCGACGAGCCTGTGAACGCGTCGCGAACACGGTCGGCATGACGGTACACGAGAAGACCGGCTCGAAGACGAGGAGCAGCAGAGGCAAGGAGGTGGCCACTGCGTCCAGCACGACGGACGCGACCACGACGGAGACCGTCGAGGTGGTGTCGTCGACGAGCGTCGTCGAGGAGGCGACGCGGGTCGTCGAGAGCGAGTCGAGGAGCAGCGTGACCGAGGTGACCAGCGCCAGCAGAGAGGTGATCCTGGACTCGAAGGGGAACGTGATCCGGGTGATCGAGAGCGCGCCGCGGAGCTTCGGCCAGAGCAAAACCGCCGGCAAGACAGGGAAGAGCTCGCAGGATTTGATCGCCGCGGAGCAGACGCGGCCGGGGACGCGGACGACGAGGCAGCGCAAGAAGGTCGACGGCCCGAGAACCACCGGCCAGATAGCGATCCGCTCGGACCTCGTTTCCGGACAGGCCACCGGAACGTCGGAGAGTCGCAGCAGCGAGTCCCGAGCGGAAACCGTGCAGAAGTCTACGTCCTCGGCCACCGTCGTCGTGGAGACCTCGTCCGTCGAGGACTATCGCGAGCATCTTTCCAAGAGGACGACCGGCACCGGCAACGGCACCGACGGCAACGCAGCGGATCGCGAGCCTGGGCCGCGCGCCTCGGTCAAGTCCTACGAGAGCAGATCGGCCAGCGAGGAGGTTCGCGAGGAGACCACCAAGGATGGCCAAACCGTTTCCAGCACGACGAGGATCCGGGAATCGGACGAACGATTCGACGACAACGGAACGACGACCGGCTCCCGGAGCCGCTGCGTCGACAGAGAAACCACGGGAGTCGGCGACAACAAGACCGAGTCCTCCGTCGGTGAAAGCCCGAAGAGCGGCGCGAGGGAAATTGCCGGCCGCTGCAACAAACCGGGCCAGTCGACGTGGGATGGCACGTTCGTCGGCGAAAGTCCGTCGCCGAGCAGAGACCGCGGCGTCGAGAGGAACGTCGCGACGCCCGCGACGCCCGCGGCCCCGGCCGACCGAGGCAGCCGCGACCAAGCGACGAAAGCGGATCGGCTGATCTCCGAAGCAGAGGCGCGGTCCGTGTCGCGGACCACCGAGTCCAGCGTCGAAGTCTCCTCCGTCTCCGTCTCGGTGTCGGTCTCCGAGCAAGCGATGCTCGAGCAGCGCGTCTCCTCGGCGTCGCCGCGGGACTACTCGAAGAGCCTCACCGACGAGACCGGCCCTCGTACCTCTTCGACCCTTCGGGACACGCGGAAGCTTGGGACCAGGGCCTCCAGACCCGGCGAGTCCTCCTGGGACGGCACGTTCGTCGCAGAGAAGCCTCCGGAGCCCAGAAAGAGAAACGTCTCCGATGCCACCGTCTTCCATCATCCCGGAGGAGACAACGTCGTCGAGTCCACCCAGAGATCGGATTTTCGAGAGAAGAGCGCCGATGGATCCTACGAGAACGTGTCCTCCAACGTCGTCCACGTGGTCCAGGGGGCCACCGACTCCTCGAGGTTCATCTCCGAGGAGCGCCGAGACGTTATGGAGGAGTTTCGCATCGACGGAATATCGATCGGCAAGGAGAACGGTCCGAGCAGCGGAAAATCGCCGTGTCAGAGAGTCGCCAGACCCGGGGACTCGGCGTGGAACGGTCGATTCGTTCGGGAGCAACCTCGCGGCAGCCCGAAAAGACAGCCCGGCGAGACCACCGTGGTCCGGCAGAGCGACGAGAGATCAGACTCGTTGGACGTGCGGGAGCTCTCCGAGGAGCACGTGTCCAGCACGTCGGAGTCGATCTCGACCTCTTACGTGGTCGAGTACGCTAGCACCGGCGACGAGAGGACGAACAAGGTCGAGAAGATCGTCTCCGTGGCGGAGACCATCCTCGAGGAGGATTCCGGAGACGCGAGCTCCCCTCGGAGCCCGCCGCGGCCGGACTCGACGACCAGGGCCTACAGACCCGGCCAATCGACCTGGGACGGCAGCTTCGTCCGCGAGACGCCGCGGCCAGCCGGCCGTCGCGGCAACGTCGACGGCCGTCGGGCTACCGACTCCGTCCTGATCAGAGACGTCACGGAGGATCGCACGATCGACGAGACCGAGATCTCCACGGCCTCCTACGTGGTCGAGCACTCGTCCAGCCAGCAGAGCTTCTCGGACATCAGAGACTCCAGCCTGTCCTCCGTGGAGGTCGTCTACGACGCGCAACCTTCGCGGCCGGATGGGCACAGTAGGCCCGGAAGCCCCGAGAAAGGGAAGACCAGAGACAGCGGAGTCGCCAAGCCTGGGTTCTCTTCGTCTTGGGACGGCACGTTCGTCTCGGAGAAATCTGCGGAGCCGAACGGACCTTCGAGCAGGGAGCCTATGGTCGAGGCCGAGGCGCCCACCACTCCCAAGGTTCCTGGGAAGCACCTCGCCGACTCCACCACGGAGCTCGTCGACGCCTCGTTTCTGACGGAGCGCTCGACGACCGTTCGAGAGAGCTACTCGGACTCTAGCAATCTAGACGTTTCTACCAGCTCCGCGGAGACCGTCATTGTTCGCAACGTCGCCCCCGCGACCCCGAGGAAGACCGTTACCATAAAGGAACATCCGAAGAGTATCGAGAAGACCGAGCAGATCGAGCAGACCGACAAAACCGAAAAGACCGCCACCAGGTTGGCGCGACCTTCGAAACCAGGAGACTCGAGCTGGGACGGATCGTTTGTCCGCGAGAAGCCAGCAAAGACCGACGAGAGCTCGCCTACGGACGTCTCCAGCCCTCGTCCGGAGAAACCAAGAACCGAAGGGACTCTGCCAGCCGACAGGCCGGCTACCTATCTCACCGAGAAATCGATCGTTCTGTCGGACAGCTCGAAGGACGTCCAAACCTCCGAGTTCCTCGCTTCTAGCAGCCTCGAGAGGTCGTTGGTATCCAACTTGGATGTTTCCGACACGCGCGAGGTGTCCTCGACGATCGTGTTCGACGCGAAAGACGGGAGGCAACCACCACCCAGGGAACCCGAGAGATCTCCTCGAGAAGGTATCCCGGCAACGCCGACTGAAAAGCAGCCCGAAGATGGGAGAAAATCCCCCGGAAAGCGTCCCAAGAGTCCAGAGAAAGCGGACAGGTCGAGCAGGCCGGCGAAGCCGGGGGCTTCCACCTGGGACGGTTCGTTCGTCTACGAGAAGCCGCAGGATCGAACGAAGAAGCCGACCGATCGGGACGACCTACGAAAACTCCCGAACGATTCGGTGAAAGACGAACCGAAGGACGAACCGAAGGATAAACCGGAGGATACGGCGAAGGATGAACCGACGAAGGACGACGGCACCGCGCAGCGCGCGTTTGTCGCGACGCGCGATGCGAACAACGAAACGGACACGACCTACGCGATCGACCTCGAAGCGATCCAACGATCTTCCTATGCGGTCGATCTATCGTCTAGCTTCACCTCGGTGCAAAACGTCCGCGACGTGCTCGAAGAACGCGTCGTCAGCGAATTCACGACGGACGTCCGTAAAGAGGCGGTGAGTAACCACCACTGATCGTTATCGAGTCTACTTATTTGCTGGCGAAGGAAGTATGTACAACACAGCGAGTCGCGTTGTTCCTCGGAAGAGCCTCTCGTTCGTTCGACGCTCCTCCGTTCTCTCATCGAAGCAACGATCGCGCTTGGGATTTCCTTCTCGATATACGCGGTGTCCCTCTTGTCGCGCGAACTATAATAGCTAATTTCGCGTGAGCGAGGCGCGAAGGAGATTCGATCGACCATGATCGGACACCGTAGCGTTCGACGCTCGGTTCTCTCGATAACGAGGGAGCTAGATTGTTTTATGGGGAATTTTCCAGCTGCCAACACCGTCGGTTATCCGACCCATCGCGCTCGAAGCTCGGCTACAAAACCAGAAAATGTTGTTTTTCGGCTCGTTACCAATCAATCCTTTAGTTAGAGTTTTACCCTTGTAAACATTTGGCAATTCGAATTTCCGTATTGCCTCGGCTAGAAAGTATTTTCAGGTGAATACACGTTTTATTTGTCGTCGAGCGAGAGAGGTTGAACGAACGCGTTCGCTGGCAAACCGCTCAACGTTTTGGCAATGCGTTCGAATGCGATCGGAATCGCGTAACGCAATCATTGTTTGGAATTACGATACGATCGTTTTCAGTCTCTCGATTCGAGCGCGAAAGAGCTCGATCGCGATATCGCGCTACTCGTTTATTCGTGAAAATAGAGAACGCAAACCGGAGGTAAAATGGTAGGTGGAATCGTTTAAATTTCGATCGGTCGCTTTCGAATCGCTTCTTCCGGAGGACGGCGCAGCGCGCTCGAACCGATCGTATCGGCACCTTTTAACAAGTTCTCGCAGATTTCCCGATAAACGGTGTTCCAGAGGAGACGAGGTAAAAACGAAGTCGAGAGCAGCGCGTCTCGCGGAAGAGGCTCGGTCGGTGCTAGGTACCCGATATATACCCGATACACACGGTACTCGGTACTCGGTACTTTCACTTGGAAACCAGGCGAAGGTCGTAGATTCTAGCGCGTTATCCGTATTAAATATAATGCTGACGTAATCGACTCGGCTCGGAACCGGGGAGAGACACGGAGAACGCCGAGGGTTCCGATTCCGGTTCCGGTTCCGGACCGACTGGTAATCGATTCTGCATCCGTTCCCACAGCGTGGAAAACGAAGAGCCGTAGCGGCTTTCGATCCTTTGCCGTATACCAACGAATTGCGACGACGATTTCAAGCGGAAGTCGAGTTTCTCGAGAAATCGTCGTCCACCAGCAGAGGCTTGCGGAAACTACGCGCTATGTCTACATTCTCCGAAGCAACTCTCAGAGATCGAAGGCAACGAATCGCGATTAGAATTATTTCAAGCATTCGATAGTTGCGAGAACAAGATTAAATATGCCAAGGCAACCAGCATCTTGCCTCCGGATTCCCACGATGGCAATTTCCAATTTCTAACCGCATCGTAGAAAATTAGTCGAGTCCGCAAAAAACGTGTCAGGCTTGTCGTAACCCAATACTTGCAGTTTCCTGCAACTTCGGAGTTGCAGGCCGACGTTTGTTTTGAATCCGCGTCGCGTCGTGTCGCGTCCCGTCCCGGCGCGCCGTCCAAGTTTCTCTCGGACGACCTACTAATGCAAGCGGGCCCCCGACGCGTTACAAAACGGAAAAAACTGTCGAGTCGGTGTTTCGTATTCGACTAATTATAACTTGGCGTCACCGGCCGTCTTTGCGATTGCGAAACACGTTCCGAACGCCGATAAATCCCGTCCGCGATCCAATTATCCCGAGAACGCGGTGCACGCTGTGCTCGTGGTCGGTGGAACGCGTACTTCACCATTTAACAGGGCTGTCCAATCAAAGGGACGATAGGAGGAGACTCGTTCGATCGAATGATTTTTTCGAATCTCGGCAGAATCGATTCCTATCGAGTCGGTTTTCCTTCGATCGAAACGCGAGACATTTTGCCTGGACGATCGCGTTGTTTCTTTAGATTTCGTCGTGCCTATCGTTCTCGTTCGCATTAGACCACGCGCAGCGTTCGAACGGAGCCACGATCGCGAATGCGAACACGGTTGTGCGAACGGAAACAAAGCGATTCCCGTTGCCGTGACACGATAAGCATCTCTGTTTACAACGATTGTTACACCGTCTAACGACTTGGCGTACACACCGTACACACAACACGATTCCGAGACGATGATTTCGGATCGGAGCAAACGGCGGACAGTCGTCGGCGATTCGTTCGAATATGGCAACGGGCCGCGAACGGCTACCGAGATAAAAAGGGTGCCGAGTGCCGTCGAAATGGGCTCGAGTGTCTCTATGGTGTGGCGAATCGCGCGAATCGACAAGCTCCTCCTCCACGTCCTGCGCCGCGTGGAGGCAGTAGCAATCACCTGCAATCGACTTCAATACAGAGTACGTAGAGCGACGATAATTGCGCGCTCGCTGCCAAGTTTGGTAGTGATCTCATCATCGGGTTACTCCGGGTGCCCCGCGGCACTCTCCGCTCCTCGCTCGAAACGGACCATTGTCTCCCCAGTTATCCTAGGTGTCGGGATAATTTTCAACGCACGAGCTTTTTATAAACATACAGTAGTGGAGTCACTCGAACGTACGTCATCTTCTAACTGATGTACAGTCCTCTTAAGAAAGAAGCTCCAGTATGCGATAGGATAATCTTGCGAAAGATACACGGTCTCTAGAAACATTTGCGGTGGAAGAATGTTTGAAAACATGTGGACAGTTCCGTTCGAAACAAATTTTTCGGACGACGAATCGGAAAAGTGGCTTACGATTAAGACTTTGTAGAAAAACGTATGATCCTGCTCGGAAAAGCGCTATCGAATCGTATGCAGGATGCGGTTTCGAACGCGACGAATCGAGCGGGTCACGCGCGCTCCGTCTTCGATCTCGCGCTCTCATTCTTCGTCTTATACGCGGGCCAACCTTTGACCCGATTCGTTCGCGACGCGACGGATTTTCCGCTTCGCCGACTTTTGGACCGGCACCGACGCGACACCTGCCTGCTACGCGAGCTTCGTCGCTTCGCCTCGCAAAATATCCGATACGGATTCTGAATTTCCATTCAGATTCTACCAACTTTTCGGAATTACCTAAAAGACAATTATCCGATAGCATAATTCCACGCTTGGAACGCTCGTTGATCAACGTTCGAGGAATCTACGGAAATTTTGTCGAGCTACGATAATCCTTTTTCGCGGAAGATGGGACACGGTGTTTATCGATACGACGAAACATCGTTGTACGGCAGCGACCAAGTTTGGAAGTGATGTCATCGGTCGGTGGTGTTCGTTCGATGCTCGACCAGTTGGATTTCTCGGCGCGATCCGCGATTGGCTTTACTTAAGCCATTATATCGTCGCGATCGTCGCCGACACGCTCGAACCTTTCCCTCGCCGCGTCGCGCCGCACCGCAACGCGACCCGTCCTCCATTATTCGCGCTCGAGCCCCGTTCGTCTACAAGGTGAACATTGCGGTTTCTGAAAATACCGATGTCGATATCGATTCCATTACAATAAATCGTTTGTTCGATCGGAACGAAAACTATCACGTTTAGCTAACGTAAGTATCAGTAACACGTAAACGCGTCGCAAGATCGATCGAGGAAAAATGACTGCCGAAAACGCGTCGAGCCCCGCCGAATTAACGATGATCCAACGGTGTCATAATTCTTCGCGTTCGAGCAACGGGCGAATTATCGGATAACCGAGCTCGTGGTAGCGGCGGTGGTCGCGGTCGCGGTCGCGGTCGCGGGTGATTTCGGATCGCGAAACGACCTCCTCGATCGCGCGGAATCCCGAGCGTGTGCCGCTTCTCGTAACCTTGCTCGCGCCGATAATGCCGGTCGTTTGGCGATCGACGACGACCGAAGAACCGATTGCAGAATTCACGAGAACCGATACGGTTCGACGTAAACGCGCGGCGTATCGCGGCGTATCGCCGAAGCGCGAATCAGTCGGTCGGTCTAATTGGCGTACCTTCGACCTCCCGATCGTTTCTCTCTTCGCTGGAAACTCTGCTCGTCGCGTCAACGTTATCGAAGCAGGCCAGAGTGCGTCGCAATCGCGTAACAAGCTAATCGCTCCGATCTCAGCTCGTACTTAAAACTCGAATCATTCTGCGCATACTTGGAACGCATTACGTTCGTGCTCGATCATTCTCGAGTATTTGCAACAATTTCTCTGCGATTCGGCGTTCACTTTTTCTTTCGGTCAAAAGCCGATTCCTCCGTAAGGAGACGATTTTAGACGACGAAATAATTCTTTAAATGAGTACAGAGCTGCATCGAGTCCTTACCGGTTCACCTCGCAATTCGATTCGGCCGTTTCCATCGCGAAACGTATTTGCTCGACGACCGATCGGGATGTCGGAGATTCGGACAATCGCCATGTTCTAGGGGCGATATTCTAGGGACGGGTTCTCGCCGCGACTACGAAACACTCGGAATTGGATTCGCCGCGCGTCTTTAATCAGCTCCGCCGCGCTTTCGATTTCGCTTCCGTTTAAGCGGTTGTGCAACGGCCAGTATCGCGAACACAGCTGCTCAATTTGTTCACTTTTCTTCGCACAGAGAAATCCAAGGATCGCCGTCGTGTCGGTGTATTCGATAATTCGAAAAATTCGAATCGCTTGCAGGCGTCGCAAATATTCGACCCTCGAAGGGGTCTCGATTTTCTTTGCGGATCGGCGAGCGGGTCTCGGTATGTCAAAGAATTCGCAATATTCTCGGGCAGCTTGTGTTGAATTTCAGAGGCGAGGCGTTGCTTGTCTCCGCGTACTCGTATACGAAGCGGCGCGTCGATTTTCGCGCGACGCTCGGCGTCCTTGTTAAAAGTCGACGCAAAAGACCGCCTTCTTGCAGCGCGTTTTGCTACCCAAACAGGGGATATGCTCGTATATTTTGAATCGCGCGATTCGTAAATATTTCAATAAACATATTGAAACGTACAAACATATAAATATTTCAATAATCCTGTGTTCGAGATCGAATTCGAATTCGGGACGCGGCGCAGTTTTCTACGGCGTTTCGCGGTTTTCGTTTAGTCTTAGGCAACTCTCTAGACCAGGTTTCTATGAATTTCGCTCCGATCGAGCGACCGATGCGCGCCTTAAATAATTCAACGAGCAATTTCGGCGGGCGTATCCCGGTGATCGATACGAGGCGTAACCTCCTTGTCTCCGAATAACGATAGAACATCTGCGAAGGCGACCCGACATCGCCAACTTATTCTAGAACCGATTACAACCGTTTACCACCCGCTCGCGTCTGCTCGATGCTCGTTTGTGCGAGCACATAACCCACCTACGTGTATATCCCGGTGTAGCGAATGCCACGGCGATTCTTCGATCCTTGCCGGGTGTGGTTCAAGGTTTCGTTCAACCCCTTCTACGCGTTTCCGATTATTTCAATGGGCCGACGAGAAACACGGGGATGGATCCCCGGTGACATTGTCGACGACACGGAGAATATCGAGAGCAGCGCCGGTCAGCTAAATGCCGGAAACGAAGGGATCGAGAAAGAAGGGAACTCGTTTCCTCGAAACGAGCAACTTCGTTGAAGCGACGGTGGAACAAGTACTAATTTTCCCGTAATCCGAACTTCGCGGACCAGGGTACCGCGAATATCCTTGCGATTCTCGATCGAATCTTCGAAGAGACCCTCGGTTAAAAATCAACTGTTTGCCGATTCGTCCATCACCTTGCGCGCGGAGTTAACTACAACACGACGAAACAACGTTGAAATTAAATTCATTCGAAAGTAGCGCGGATCGGTTTCCACAGGCTAGAATAGATTTTTAGTTACCCGAAAGTGACGTGTCGGCTTTACAAATATAGGAAACTAATTTAGATATTCGACACGTTTGTAAAAAATGTAGGACTCTGCGCGATAAAATACGGGAACGTTGCTCCATAAGCCGTACAATTAACTGTGAATATGTAGATCGCGATCCCAGGGATCATGTAGTCACCGCGGCTAATAAAACCTGACTCGTTCACGCGAGGACGCATTCGGCGGCTTTCGACGGATTCCGACGGCTTCCGACGGCTTCCGACGGCTTTCGACGACGAAACAGAATCCTCGGGGAGAAGTTGCTCCAGGTTACGCGATACCGTGTGCCGCGCGCCCCCTCCCCCGCGTGCAAGCGTGTGCAGCGTGCAGTGTACAGGCGCATGCATAGTCGCCATCTGCGTCGATCTCGCGTTACCCCACGTTCCGTTTAGCTAAGCACCGACGTCGGTTTTTCAATCTAGAATAGACGACGCGCTCGTTGCACGCCGCCACCCGATAATTAACAAGACAGGAACCGAACCAGCCAATTACCGCTCTCGGCGCTGCAAAACCCGAAGTAGCCTATTAGACTTCGATTAGCGCGGTTTCCTATCCCGTTTTTCACCCTTTCCACCGGTGAAAATTAATTTTCTCGTCGATACACGAGAGCGCGTTAACCAGCCTCGACCCGACAGCGATAACGAGGTTGCTCGTTGCTCGTTGCCCGTTGCCCCTTTGCCCGTTGCGCGCATTCGGCACCAAAAACTCGTTCACCGATCTTTCTTTATTCGTTCGGTGGTTTTGTTCGTCGTTTAGCATTCCATCCGGGCCACACCCGATTCTTTCGTGTCGATATATCGATGTCGAGACTATTCTTCGTTGTTTCCAAGACGTTCCTAATTTACCTCATTCCTTTTAATCTCCGATCAAAAGTTCCTACTCGTACGACGACGGGTCGGCGAGGTATGCGCGATAGTTTCAACGAGACATTCTATGCATCTTGAACTATGAACTCGTGAAAACGCCCCTATTCATGGATGACGAAAGAGATCGGAGATTCGATTAGGTCGAATCGCTCGGTCGACGAGCAAACGAGCGAATCTCTTGCGAAACAGCTATTAAATCCGAGGAGGAGTCCGACGCGGCGCGAATACAGCATCGATTTGATCGAGAATCATCGGAGACGGACGGAAGTCGGACAAAAGACTGGATGGGTTTTCAGCGCGACGAAACTACGCGCGGAGCGAATCTGCCGAACGCGACGAGGAAGGTGCTTTATCTTTTATCCTGGACAGCCACGCGATTTTCTATATACGAGCGGATCGATCGGTTTTTCGCCAACGAGCGGGTCGGGAAAGCAGACTTCTTTCGTTCGGACTACGACTTTATGCATTAATCGGAACGAGTTAACGTATAAACGAAGATTGAAACGGCGACAAAAAGAACAATTTCGAGGGTTTGCCCTGCGGTGCGACGTTCCAAGCCATTCGACGAGTAACAGCGCTTCGAACCGGCCGTGAAAGCACCTGCAATTGGCAAGGTGATAACCATTCCGATTAGCAGTATACTCCGCAATTGTCTTTGCAACGGAGGCTCGGCGACGACGGCCGCGTCTTCGCCGAGTTCACTGGCAAGCGACAGGATATCCGAAAAGATCCAGGATCCCGAAGATCCTAATATTATTTCAGTCGAAACGACGAACGACTTGCTTCCGATTTATTTTCGTTTCAGCGTTCAAACCGAAGCTACGCATGCCTACGAGACATCTTTCAATAAATTTTGTTATTTCGACGTTTGCTATAAATCGTAGAAAGTTCGAGTGGAGCCAGTCTTTTCCTCGTTATTAGACGGCACGCGGTTCTTTCAGTCTCAAAAATCTTGCCACACTCCGACGGCGTTCGTAAATCCCGTTCTCTTCTAGGATCGCCGTCGCTCGCGAAACGGTTCTAATCGCGTCGCTTTCTTGTTTCCAGAGCGATGTCACTGTATCAACGACCGAATTCATCGACAAAGAGCAGGTGACTAGTATGGTAGCGCGGGATGTCGTCGACGACGCCCGGTTCGACAAGTTTCCCGGCTCTGTCCCGAGATCTCCGACGGATTCTCCGCGGAAGAGCTCTCCCGACGGGCCAGGTTATCCTCGGGGCATCCCCGGACTCAGAGAGGACGATCGACCGAAGCCGATTCCAGCCGCTGGGAAGCCCAGTCGCCCTCCTCGACGGGACGACAGTCCCAAAAGGTAGCGACTACCACGTATACCATATATTTACGTATAAATGTTCCCTCGAACAAAAAGGTCGAAACTAAACATCGCGATTCGAGCGCAAAGGGTCAGCCGAGAATCTATATCTATATCTATATCTATATCTATATCTATATCTATATCTATATCGCGTCCGTAACACGACAATCGCCTCTATTATATTTCTCGGCTAATAAAGTAAGAGGGCGAGAGCGACGCTTCGACGACCTTGCGAGGGTCGTCGACGTTCCGTCGAACGTGTCGCGGCGTCGCGTTGTCAGCGAAACCCACGGGACTGCAAAATGGAAGGAAATCTCGTTAAGCGCACCGAACCGAATTGAATTTTCGCAGGAGCTCTGCCGCCAGGCCGCGATCGCCGGAACGACCGCGCGATTATGTCTCGGCCGCGAGCAGGCCGGCGGCTGGCAAGCCGAGCAGGCTCGAGACCACCGAGCCCGAGGAGAGGAAACCGCCGGCCGGAAAACCATCTCGACCGGAGGAGAAGCCGAAAAGGGGCGATCAGACGCCCGATTCCCTCGACGAGGACGACGCTCGGCCAGAACACGCTGCCAAGCTGCCAGACATCCTCTCCAAGATCCCACTGAAGGAGCAGTGCATCTGCGAGCTCTGCACCTGCGGGTGAGTTCGAGAACGTCTACGATCTACGGTCCTCGGAATCGCGCCGGACCGTCCCCTCTCTCGCCGCGTTCGCCACCGGCGTCGCATATTTTCACGATTCGTTTACGATTTAGAAATCGTAGCTCGTAAGATTTTCCTTTCGTACAAGTCAAACTACGAAAGCTATCGTCGATAGGTTCGACCGAGTTCGATCGTTTCCAATCGGTTTAATGAGAAATACGCGGAGCTCTCGTCGCGACTACGAAACCGCGTAAACCCCGGTGGCGATTTTGATCGGTCTCGACGATCCCGTGCCTCTCGGGACGTTGAATCGCGTCGAAATTGCACCGCGTTATAGATACCGAGTTAAACGAATAAAATTCTGCGGCTCTGCGTCGCTGGTAACGGAGTTCGGGAGCAAACGTTATTACTGTCGGAGGAGGGTGCACGCCGCAAACGTAACGACGATAATTGGATAGAATTTGGTATCGATGCCGCCGCCACCGCCACCGCCACCGCCGCCATCGCCGCCGTGGAAAACTGCCCGATTCCGAATTCGGCCGTGAACGTTCATTTGCATCTTCCCCGGGTCCGTCGAACGCGCGACGCGGCGTCTTTTGTATTCCGATCTCGTTAACCGTGTTTCGAAGTGGGTCGCTCGACGGCTCGCCGCGGAAACGTATCCTCGCTAAGCTAAATTAATTCCTGCGTCCCCGAGCCTTTCCGAACGACCATACCGGCCCTTCCGAATCTTCTGTCGAAAACTTTCCACGAAAATCGCCGAGAAACTAATTTCAACCAACCGTTCGCGTCCTCGTCTCGTTCCCCGGACCTACGTACGATACACGTAGAATACAATCGTTGTTTACGATGATATCGTTTTCTCGACGGGATCTCGAATCTTTGGATCCGAACCAAAGACTCGACGGTGAGGAACGATCCGTCGATCACGGGTCAGAAGTGCCGAAGAACCTTAAAGTCGACCAGAGCACCGCGCGATGCTCGCAAAGGGCTAAAAGCGGAAAGATTGCCGAGCCATTAGCGGCGTCCGCTTCCAACGGCCGCCCACGATTAAATTCCACTCTCGGAGTTTCTCTATTAATAGGGACGCGAGTAGCAGAGAAAAAAGTTGTTATTCGCGCAGAACGTGCTTGGAATTATTAATCGATCGGTAGAGCACGCGGCAACTGCAGCCTGCAGCCTGCAGCCGCGGTTTTCGTTGGTCGGGCGACTCGGCTCGGCGCGTTGCAGCGAGCTTTCGTCATCGCGACCGTGCATGCGTCAGCTTTTTTCAAGATTCCTGAACGCTGCGAACGAACACGATACCGCGACCGAACCTACAGGCCGATCCACGTTCCCGGGGCGAATGCTTTCGCATTCAACGATGCACCGTAAAACGCACTCGATCGATCAATTCCTAATGCGAACGTAACCCTGGATAATCGTGGGAGAAAACGAATAGAAACGTCCCGTTGTCTCGTCCTGGCAGCAGGCAAACGATCCGGGACGAAGCTCGATCGATGGGATCTCGCGTTGACACGCTCGTCAGCCCGGTAGTTCTATTCGCTCGTTTGCAAAGAATCCTTGGCACGTCACGCGGGCCTCCGCCGATTACATACTCCGTAAACACGGTGTCGGAGAGCTCGGCTCCGGCTCCGGCTCCCGATAAGAACACGTCGCCCGTTGGCTCCGCGTTCCGCGCCTTCGCAGCTCGCGCGAGGCGCCTGTTTCGAGAAACGTTTGGCACCGCGCGCTATCGTTTCATAGCAATCTCGCTCCTTTTCCAATGAAATCGAAAGACCGCGCGCGGATCGAAAGTTCACTCTCGAAGCGTCGCCTGCTTTGGGTCGAGCTGTACGCGCGTATCAACCGTGGAAAGTGGGACACGAGACAAGCCCTTTTACGGCAGGTTGATTCGAGCCAATCGCGGTCGGCCGTTCGGTCATCTTCCTTATTCGACCACAGGAGCCTCGAGGCGAGCCGAGCCGAGGCAAGGTGATCGTGATTTCGATTTAAGGTGATCCACCCGTGACAAAGTTCGTCTCGTCGGGAACCACCGCCAAGGATAGGTCCATTGTTCGGCCGAAAATCAAGGATGTCGCGGCGACACCGACGACGCTTCTCCTTCTTTGGAAATTCTCGCAAATTCTCGCGCACGGGGTCGACCTTGTTGGCTCCTTGGACCAATGTTTGACGCGAATTGGGTCACCAAGCTGGTTGAGCTGTTCTCGATCGCGAAAACGATAGCC
>CM052164.1:36141-109436 GCA_028455555.1 Augochlorella aurata | reverse complement strand
AAAAAGGGAATCAATCGACACCGCGGCTGGCCGTTGCGAGGCGAGACGAGGCGACGATTAACTCTTGATTTATTTGTTTGTCAGGTTCACATTATTGTCGCAGCTGTTTTGTCGCTAGGCGAATCGATGGGGAAACTCGCGCTAAACGGTACAGAAAGCGGAACCAATTCTTCCCCGACGCGATAACTGTTGCCGCTTTCATAGGAATTAATTTAGGCCCCGAAAGATTTCGGAACTTGTAAACTAGTTGCGGGTCGACAAGATGCTCGGCAGTGCCGTTGGAATTATAGTGAAAATCCGAAGCAGGGACGCAGCATCTGGTAATTTGTCGGACGCGTCGCGGCAGCCTGCGTGTTCGCGATCCTCGCTTCGCTCGCTGTCGTCGATCGATTTCTCTCGCGCGCGGGCAAAGAGATATCGGGGAGGTTCGCAGAAATGATTTCTGTCCTGTCCCCCGTAGTCGTCGGTGACCAACGGAACGATTCGATCTACGAGAGCGGTCGTCCGAGCAAATGTGTTTCAATTAGACTTCCTTAACGTGCGGCGTGCACGGAATGCGGTGGACACGGGACGACGGGACTCGGGCCACGACAACGATCACGTGCGTGACTCCGACGACGTGGCCCCGCGCGCGGCCGCGGCACTCGCCAGTTTATCAATGGACTAACGGCGGTTATCCACCGGGGACGACGACGGTCATGAATATTCTCGAGCGATGGCTAAATTGCCTCTGACGTCTAATTAGGAGTCTCGTGCCGCCTGTAAAGGACCAGCGGCAGACCGCCTCGGGTTTCACGAAATTCCAAAGGATCGCGCCGAACCGCAAACTATAATAACCGAATACACTCCGAATACGTTCCCCCGTCGACGCGCGCACAGCCGCGTGGTAACGCGCGGGCACATGTACCGTCTGTGCCAGCTTATCCGGCTCTGAAACTACCGAGCACCAGTAAAGTAGGAAGAAAGTTTTAACGCGTTCTTCAAACTTACCGGATCTCAACACTCGGGTCCATCTTCGTCCTTGGTTCTAGTAGCCGATTCGAACTGTCTAGACTTTCGAATAAAGGATTCGGTCCGGGGATTTGGTACCAAACGTCGTTCCCCTTGTCTTGCTTCGTTTCAATTCGTTTCAATACGGTAACCGATTTTTACCGAGGCGACAGTGGCGCCTGTTGCGACCAAGTCTCGAAGTGGAGCGCGAGTCGTCGTTGCTGGTTGCGGCGAAACGTTCGAATCAACCGAGTCGACCAAGTAACCGACGATCGATTTTGGCCAACAGCTACCCCAATCGGCGTTCTACGGACCCAGCGCAGCCGAGCTTCGCGATTTCGCCGCAAGAGGCGCTCCGACTCCACAAATATTTGGAATAAAAAGCAAACTCTGTTGTCGCGACACGCACGCGGCACTCGGAATACTCCGATTAAAAATGTTTTCTCGTTTTGTTCCAGGCGTCATCGTTGTCCCCACAATTTAGTCCCGCAGGAACATCTAGAGATCCCTCGGGAGTCGTTGCAGGTAGTCTCGTCTTACCGCGAGGAATTCGACGAGAAACGCGTCGACAGGCAGACCGTTTACCATCATGAGGATCATCTGCGGATGGAGGGCGACTTTGTCGGCGAGCGGCGCACGGATTACGTAGCGACGAGGGGCGAGAGAGCGCCGGTCAAGAGACCGCAGGACCACCTGAAACCCGAGGGCGAATTCATCGGCAGACCGAAGGAGGAGGCGCCGAAATATGGAGACCGTGCGCCGGTCAGGAGGCCGCAGGACAACCTCAGGCCCGAAGGGGAATTCGACGGTAAGCTCGTTTTCCGCGCAGTCGTTCGTCGAAATGTCTGCTCGTTCTTTGCTTACTCGAACGCGAACGCGAACGCGGAGAATCTGAACCACCCTGCTGGTCTTTTCTTTCTGCCAAGAACCGGTCGCCGCGGCGAGGCTTCTCCTCGTCTCTCGCGAAACGTTTCCCCGCCTCGTTTAGTCGAAAGGTAACACACAGTAGTAAGCGTGTCCGTACCGCTCTGTTGTATCAGGCACGACCACGACGGAGCTGGTGTTCACCGGAACTCACGGCGAGCGACCCAGCCCGGTTCGTCGGAACACGTACACGAAGGTCGAAGGTGAATTCGTCGACACGACCACCTCGAGATCGGAGTACGTCGATCACCGATCCGTTCAGCGGGCAGAGATCGTCAAGCGGACGGACAACCTCACGGTGGGAGAGGGTGAATTCACGGTAAGTGGCGTCGAGGGGTGGTTACGATCGTATCGCGCGGGGGCCGGTCTTTTATCGAGCTTGAAATCTGCCGCAGGGTACCTCTCGTTTCAAAGAGGATTTCCACGATTACGACAAGATCGAACGACTGCCTCGGCGACGGCTCGCGTACACCTCGGACGAGGAGGACCGGTTCTACGGCAAGACCGACACGGTCGAGAGCACCACGACCACGCAGGAACAGTATCGGAGCTTCGATCGGACCGACTACAGGAGCACCGCGGTGATCAGGCGGGATGACAATCTTCGGCCGGAAGGTCCGTTCGAAGGCGTGCCTCGCACCAAGGACGACTACCAGCTGCCGGCGCCGACCGCGAGGCCGGAGCCCCGAAGGCCAAAGGATAATCTGCGGCCCGAGGGTCCTTTCGAAGGACGACCCAAGGACGACTACAAGCCGACCAGAGGCGACCGAGCGGACGTGAAACGGCCCGAGGATAATCTGAAACCGGAGGGTCCCTTCGAAGGCCGTCCCAAAGACGATTACTCGCCGAAAAGAGCCGAACGACCGGAAGTGCGGAAGCCGCGGGACAACTTGAAACCGGAGGGACCGTTCGAGGCTCGACCCAAGGACGATTTCGCGCCCAAATCCGCGGAACGTCCGGAAGTTAGGCGGCCTCGGGACAATCTCCGGCCCGAGGGCGAGTTCGAAGACCGTCCGAGGGACCAGTACACTCCCGGCGAGAAACGTACGCCGATCCGGCATCCGGACAACTTGTATCCGGAGGGTGAGTTCGAACGACCCGCGCATACACCCTACGGACCCGGCGAAAGGGCTCCGATCGTGCGCCATCCCGACAACTTGTTCCCCGAGGGCGACTTCCCGGATAGGGAGCGCGCGACTTTCACCCCAGCGGAGCGTAGAACGCCCATCAAGCGCGACGACAACCTTCGTCCCGAAGGGCCTTTCGAAGGCCGCCCGAAAGACGACTTTTCTCCCAAGAGGGCCGAGCGGCCGGAACCGAGGAGACCACGGGACAACCTGAAACCCGAAGGACCCTTCGAGGGACGCCCGAAGGACGACTACGCTCCGACCAGAGGCGTGCGGGCCGATGTCAAGCGTCCGGAAGACAACCTGAGACCCGAGGGACCCTTCGAGGCTCGACCGAAGGACGACTTCTCGCCGAAGCGGGCCGAGCGGCCGGAACCGAAGAGGCCTCGGGACAATTTGCGTCCGGAGGGGCAGTTCGAGGTTCCCGAGAAGCCCTCGATCGGCCCAGCCGAGAGGCGGACTCCCATCAAGCATCCGGACAACCTGCGGCAAGAGGGCGACTTCGAGAGGCCCGAGCACGAGGAGTACAGGCCGGCCGAGAGGCCGGAGGCGAAGAAGCCGAGGGACAACCTGAAGCCGGAGGGCGACTTCGAGCGTCCGCGGCCCGAGAAGGTGGCTCCGGGCGAACGAAGATCGCCCATCAAGCATCCGGACAACCTGAAGCCCGAGGGAGAGTTCGTCGGCAAGCCGAAGGACGACTACGGGGTCACCAAGGGCGACAGGGCGGTGGTCAAGAGGCCCGAGGACAATCTGAGGCCCGAGGGACCGTTCGAGGGTCGCCCGAAGGACGATTACCAACCGGTCCGCGGCGAAAGGGTCGACATAGCGAAGCGAACCGACAACCTTCGAATGGAAGGGGACATCGAGACCTACAGAACCAGGGACGAGTTCGCGCGGTTCTTGATCCACGAGAGGGCCGAGGTGACCAGATACCAGGACAACCTGCGGATGGAGGGCGAGTTCACGGACACGAGAACGAGAGACGATTTCAAGGTGGTCAGGGGAGAGCGCGCTGACATTGTCAGACACCCGGACAATCTGAAGTCCGAGGGTCCGTTCGAGGGCAGACCGCGCGACGATTTCGGACCGAAGCGGGCCGAGAGGCCGGAGGTCAGGAAGCCGGAGGACAACTTGAAGCCGGAGGGAGACTTTGTCGGCCGGCCGAAGGAGGAGGCTCCCGCTAGGGGCGAGAGGGCTCCCGTGGTCAAGCCCGTGGACAACCTGAGACCGGAAGGAGAGTTCGAGAGGCCGCCGGAGAAGGCGCCTATAGGGCCGGCCGAGAGGAGGTCGCCGATCAAGCACGCGGACAATTTGAAGCCCGAGGGAGAGTTCGAGAGGCCGAGACCGGAAGAGTTTCGACCGGCGGAGAGGCCCGTGGTTAAAAAGCCTCGAGACAATCTGCACCCCGAAGGCGAAATCGAGGTGCCGGAGAAGGAACCGGTTGGTCCAGCCGAAAGAAGAACTCCTATCAAGCATTCCGACAACCTGAAGCCGGAAGGCGAGTTCGAGAGACCACGACCCGAAGAGTTTCGGCCAGCCGAGAGGCCCGTCGTAAAGAAACCGCAGGACAATCTGTATCCCGAAGGCGAGATTGACGTACCGGAGAGGAAACCTTTCGGCCCAGCCGAAAGGAGAACTCCCATTAAGCATTCCGACAACCTGAAGCCGGAAGGCGAGTTCGACAGACCGAAACCCAAAGAGTTTCGACCGGCGGAGAGGCCCGTCGTAAAGAAACCGCAGGACAATCTGTATCCCGAAGGCGATATCGACGTACCGGAGAGGAAACCTTTCGGCCCGGCTGAAAGGAGAACTCCCATCAAGCATTCCGACCATCTGAAACCGGAAGGAGAGTTCGAGAGACCCCGACCCGAAGAATTTCGGCCAGCCGAGAGGCCCGTAGTAAAGAAACCGCAGGACAATCTGTATCCCGAAGGCGAGATTGACGTACCGGAGAGGAAACCTTTCGGCCCAGCCGAAAGGAGAACTCCCATCAAGCATTCCGACAATCTGAAGCCGGAAGGCGAGTTCGAAAGACCCCGACCAGAAGAGTTTCGGCCAGCCGAGAGGCCAGTGGTTAAAAAGCCCCGTGACAATTTACACCCCGAAGGTGAAATGGAGATGCCGGAAAAGGAACCGGTTGGTCCAGCCGAAAGGAGAACTCCCATCAAGCATTCCGACAACCTGAAGCCGGAAGGTGAGTTCGAAAGACCGAGACCGGAAGAGTTTCGACCCGCGGAGAGGCCCGTGATTAAAAAACCCCGCGACAATCTGCACCCCGAAGGTGAAATTGAGATGCCGGAAAAGGAACCGGTTGGCCCAGCCGAAAGGAGAACTCCTATCAAGCATTCCGACAACCTGAAGCCGGAAGGCGAGTTCGACAGACCGAAACCCGATGAGTTTCGACCGGCGGAGAGGCCCGTCGTAAAGAAACCACAGGACAATCTGTATCCCGAAGGCGATATCGACGTACCGGAAAGGAAACATTTCGGCCCGGCCGAAAGGAGAACTCCCATCAAGCATTCCGACAATCTGAAGCCGGAAGGGGAGTTCGAGAGACCCCGACCAGAAGAGTTTCGGCCGGCCGAGAGGCCCGTCGCGAAGAAACCGCAGGACAATCTGCGCCCTGAGGGCGATTTTGTCGGGCGGCCGCAAGAGGAAGCACCGACCAGAGGCGAGAGAGCGGAGGTGAAACGGCCGGAGGACAACTTGAAGCCAGAGGGAGCCTTCGATCGTCCCGAGAAGAAGAAGCCGATGGGCCCTGCCGAGAGGCGATCACCGATCAAGCACCCAGACAATCTGCGGCAAGAGGGCGACTTTGAGAGGCCCGAGCACGAGGAGTATAGGCCGGCCCAGAGGCCAGAGGCGAAGAAACCGAAGGACAACCTGAAACCGGAGGGCGAGTTCGAACGGCCGCAAAAGTCCGCCGTGAAGCCTGCCGAGAAGAGGACGCCCATCAAGCACCCCGACAACCTGAAGCCCGAAGGGGACTTTGTCGGCAGGCCAAAGGACGACTATCAGCCGACCAGAGGGGAAAGGGCGGACGTGAAACGACCGGAGGACAATCTAAAACCAGAGGGCCCGTTCGAAGGACGTCCCAAGGACGACTTTGTCCCCGTCCGAGGGGAGCGCGCCGACGTCGTGAAGCGCACCGACAACCTGCGAATGGAGGGTAACATCGAGACATACCGGTCGCGGGACGAGTACACCGATTTCTTGATCCGCGAGAGGACCGAAGTGACCAGATACCAGGACAACCTGCGTATGGAGGGCGAGTTCACGGACGCGAGGACGAGCAACGACTACAAGGTGTTCAAGGGTGAGAGAATGGACGTGGTGAAGCACGAGGACAACTTGAAGCCGGAAGGGCCATTCGAGGCTCGTCCCAAGGACGATTACACGCCGAAGAAGGCCGAGAGGCCGGTGATGAAGCGACCGGAGGACAACTTGAGACCCGAAGGGGAGTTCGAGAGGCCGGAGAAGGAGCCCGCGGGCCCCGCGGAGCGCCGATCGCCGATCAAACGCGACGACAACCTGAAGCTCGAGGGCGATTTCGTCGGGCGGCCGAAGGAGCAGGCCCCGAAGAGGGGCGAGAG
Organism: Augochlorella aurata; assembly: GCA_028455555.1. Classification (NCBI taxonomy): domain Eukaryota; kingdom Metazoa; phylum Arthropoda; class Insecta; order Hymenoptera; family Halictidae; genus Augochlorella; species Augochlorella aurata. The sequence goes on along the minus strand of CM052164.1, from coordinate 102,802 downwards.
GGCGGAGGTGCGGAAGCCCAAGGACAACCTGAAGCCCGAGGGCGAGTTCGAGAGGCCGGAGAAGAAGACGCCGGTGGGTCCGGCCGAGAGAAGAAGTCCCATCAAGCATCCGGACAACCTGCACCCCGAGGGAGAGTTCGCGGTACGGCCGAAGGAAGAGGCGCCGACCAAGGGCGAGAGGGCCGACACGCGGCGACCGGAGGACAATCTGAGGCTCGAGGGTCCGTTCGAGGGTCGACCGAGGGACGATTTCGCTCCGAAGAGGGCCGAGCGGCCCGAGGTCCGCAAGCCTCGGGACAATCTGCGTCCCGAGGGCGACTTCGAGAGACCCGAGAAGTCTCCGGTCGGCCCGGCCGAGAGGCGGGCGCCGATCCGCCACGAGGACAACCTCCATCCGGAAGGAGACTTCGCGGGCCGTCCCAAGGACGATTTCGGGCCGAAGAGGGCGGACAGGCCGGTGCAGAAAAAGCCCAAGGACAACCTGAAGCCGGAAGGCGAGTTTGCGGGCAAGCCCAAGGACGATTACTTGCCGACGAAGCCCGAGAAGAGGTCGGAGATCGTGGTCCACAGGGACAACTTGAAGATGGAGGGCGACATCGAGGTGCGCAGGTCGAGGGACGACTACAAGGCCGTCGCGAAGATGGAGCGCGTGGAGGTGGTGCGTCGGGAGGACAACCTGCGAATGGAGGGCGAGTTCGTCGACGTCGCGAGGCGCGACGACTACCGAGCGACGCGCGGCGAGCGCAGCGAGATCGTGAAGCACGAGGACAACCTGAGGCCCGAGGGCGACTTCGAGAGGCCGCCGGAGAAGGCGCCGCTCGGCCCCGCGGAGAGGAGGTCGCCGATCAAGCACCCCGACAACCTGAAGCCCGAAGGTCGGTTCGCGCAGCGGCCGAAGACGCCGACGATGCCCGCGAAGGGCGACCGAGCCGCTACCAAGAAGCCCAAGGACAATCTGAAACCCGAGGGCGAGTTCGAGCGGCCTCGGTTGTCTCCGGCCGGTCCCGCCGAGAGAAGATCCCCGATCAAGCACCCGGACAACCTGCACCTCGAGGGAGACTTTGTCGGCAGACCGAGGCAGGACGCCTCGACCCGAGGAGAACGCGCCGACGTCAAGAAGCCGAAGGACAACTTGCATCCGGAGGGGGAGTTTGCGAAGAGGACGCCTCGGACGGTGGTGCCGGCCGAGAGACGCACCCCCATTCGTCACGAGGACAATCTCCATCCGGAGGGCGAGTTTTACGCGTCCCCCAAGAACGACTTCCCCCCGAAGAGGGCCGAACGACCGGCCGCGAAGAAGCCGCTGGACAACCTGCGGCCGGAGGGCGAGACGGAGACGGTCGACGCGTCGTCGTCGTCGAAGGACGAGCACGGGTACGCGAACGGGGAGCAGCGCGTCGAGATTCGTCGTCGGGAGGAACGCTCGCGGGTGGAAGAACAGACGGACGTCCGTCGGTCCAGGGACGATTACCGGTCGATCGCGAGGGTCGAGCGGGTCGACGTTCGCAAGCGGGAGGACAACCTGAAGATCGAGGGCGAGTTCGAGCGTCCGCAAAAGTTTAGTCCAGGGCCCGGCGAGAGGAGGACGCCCATCAGGCACCCCGACAATCTGAAGCCCGAAGGGGACTTTGAGAGAAGGACGCCGGAGAGGCTGGGTCCCGTGGAGCGTCGCGCGCCGATCCGTCGGTCCGACAACCTGAAGCCGGAGGGAGACTTTGTCGGGAAACCGCGCGACGATTTCGCGCCGCAGCGGGCCGAGAGGGTGGAAGCGATTCGCCGGGAGGACAACCTGAGGATGACGGGCGAGTTTCGAGACAGCACGTCCCAGAGGTCGACGTACACCGTGGTCCGCGGCGAACGGGCCGAGATCAAGCGACACGAGGACAACCTGAAGATCAGCGCCGGCACCATGGAGACCAAGACCACCAACAGGGACGCGTTCGTCCCCGCCAGGAAGGAGGACTCTCCGCCCGGTCGCACCGTCGGCCGCAGACACCACATGGAATCTTCGATCAGCTTGGGTGAGGAGACCGCGGCCGCCACCGCCGCCGCCACGACCACCCAGCGGAACTACAACACATTCACGAAACGCACCGCCAAGGAGGTGGCGGCCAAGATTGTCGGCTACACGGAGACCGAGGCCGCGAGGAACGTCTCCGCGGAGTCGAGGAGCCTGGAGAACGGGACCACGGTGACCACCGTCAGACGGATGCAGTCGGGAGAGCGAGTCTGCTCGTCGCACGGCGAGCAGCCGTCCGACTCGCCGGCACCCCATCCGGACTACTCGCGACGGTCCGGCCAGTCGAGCGAGCATCGCCACAGGGTGCAGACAACCAGCGAGCAGCAGCACTCGAGGTCTCAGCAGAACCTGACGCATTCCCGACGAACCGTGGAGGAGCGGTCTCTCGAGCAGAGTAGTCAGAGGCAGCCGGACAGGCCGCAGGAGTCCGGCAAGAGAGACTACGTGAACGCCCAGCACGTCGAGTCGAGGCAGTCGGCCACCAGCCGGCAGAAGCAGCTCTACGAGCAGCACACCGTGTCCAGCCAGGCTCGCTACAACTCGAGCCAGAGCAGCAGCAGCGTCGAGTTCCGGCAGGCGATCTCGGGTCAGGCGGCGGAGAGGTCGCAGCTCGAGGCCGCCGTTCTCCCGAAGACCAGCCATCACAGGAAGAACGTGATCTCCTCGTCGTCCGCCGACGTGACCAACTCGGTGCTGCATCGTCGCGGCATCGCCACCTCCACCGAGGCTCTGCACACCATCTCCTCGACCGCCGCGGACCAAAAGAAGAGCATCTCGAACCTGGCGGAGAGCGGCCAGTACATCAGCAACTCGAGCCAGAGCAGCGACAGGAAGAGCCTGACCTCTCTGCACAGAAGCACCAAGGACGGCAATCCCTGGGCCTCCTCCACCTACGAGAGACCCCAGCGGATCGTGCGGCAAGACAACCTGACGGTGGGCGGCAAGTTCTACTCGCACAGCGAGGCCAAGAGCTACGGCAACTTTAGCAGCCAGAAGGTCGAGAGGGTCCACAAGCAGGCCAACGTGTCCCACATCAGCCTCGGGGACGGTTCCACCGTGAGCTCGAGCATGTACCGGCGCGAGTACGCGCCGAAGCACAGAGGACCCTGCCCCGCCGCCCTGATCGAGGCCAAGCAGACGCCGTTCAAGCACACCAGGGACACGCAGAAGCACAAGTTCTACATGCCGGTCGTCTCCAACTAGACTCTCTCGCGCGCGCCTCTTCGGCACGGTTATGTCAAGGTGGTGGGTCGGCTCGCAGGCTCCGAGAAGCCTCCGTTTCCTTTCGTTTACTTTTCTTTACTTTCGTTTACTTTTTTCTTTACTTTCGTTTACTTTTCTTTACTTTCGATTTTCTATTTACCCTATACTGTGTGGAAGAATAATTTATTTTGCTTTCTCGCGAATCTCCGTCTCCGCGATCCACTGGGAGCAGCGCGCTCGCGACGTTCGAACGACGATCGTTCCTCGAGGGAGGAACGCGGAGCTTGTGTACGCGGATGCGCATACGCGCAGAGTGTAATCCGACGTTTCGAACGCTCGCGCTTCGCCGACTTTGTATTCGTACAAAGAGTTTGTGGGTTTCTCGAGCCACGAGAGACTCGGTCTCGCCGATGGGAAATTTCTCTTTAGAGTCCTTCCAATGTAAAGGGAAAGGGAAAGGGCACGGTCGGACCGCGGATCGAAAAATTCGCTTTTCGTTGGTTCTTGTTTCGTTCCGGAAAGAGTCGATCGCGTTCCGTTCGATGGCTGCGAGGCGAGCCGGTTTTCATCGCGGTGCAAAGTTCGACCGAGTTCAAAGATCGAACGCGACGCGAGTCCTCTCTTATCCGGCAGCCTCGCGATCGCGGATTCGACGTAGCCACCCCGTCGTCGACGCGTCGATTCGGGTCGAGGAACTCGTTTTTAGGATTTCGTTGATCGCTTTAAGCCACGTGTATTACAAAGCAATAATTAGATCTTAAATCCGTGATAGGGACGGGCCCGGTCCGACGGCTCCGGCCCGTTCATACTTACGATTAGAGTAGTCGTAGGCGTCCCGCGCGTCCTCTGTCCGCTTCGATTTTATATTTAATCTTGTTCTATCGCGCCTCGATCCCCGCCACGCTCCCCTAATGCCGCGGGACACGCGTTAACCTACCTTCTACGTATAAATGTATCGAATATATTCGGCGAACGACCTCGACGATTATCGTTTCGCTCGTTTCCTTCGCGTCTCGATTCCCCGATTTACTTATCAGGTTTATACTCATCGTATGTTTCTCGATCGAATAAAGATGTTTCGCAATCGACTCGTTGGCTCTCCATTATCCCTTTTCAGGACCGCGCCGCCGCGCCGTTTTCTCCGCGCGATCTAGATTACGATGGACACGCGTGCGTACCCGTGCACGTGCACCTAGTCCGCACCACACCGTAGAGTATAGCCGGTAGACTCGAGAAGCGCGTCGCGTTTAGCGAGCGACCGCGCGAACCACGAACGTTTCTCGCACACGCCTAGATTCCATAGAAGTCTGTAGCAACGGGCGGACGCGCGTTCATTTTCATAAACAAGCTCGCCGGCCGCGTTTCCGCGAATTGCCGCTTCGTCGTAGAATGGCGAGGACCCCAGGAGCTGTTCGCGGGCAGAGCGAACAACCGGAGCTCCGTGGGCTGCGAACAAACGACGATTTCTTTCGAACGCGCTGCGCGTGGTTCTCGCGTTTCCGTTTTCGTTACCGACCACCGCGCAAAAGGTAACAGTAACTCGTGTATGTATGCTAGATTTACATATTATCGAGCGAAGTGGAATCCAATTCTACGTTTACGACGAGCAACGGTTCCAGCGAGTCGAACGCTGCTCGAGACGGTCGACGCGCGCGCATCCACGAGCATTCTACCGTAGGGTGCACGCGTACGTAGGCGACGGTGGGTGCGACGCAAACCGTCGCGCACCTCCTCCCATTTCCCGTCTCAACAGAGACAGGATCCGAGGCTCGAGATCGATCGAGCGCGTTCGCGTTTCAACTAGAAAAATCCAAATTCCGTCGAGACTCTTCTTCGTTCGAAGAAGGACAGAAATTTCTACGACCCAATCGCGAGCGTCGCTTCGCCTTACGGGTTACCGACGCGTGCGCGTCGAGATCGAAACGTAGCAAACATCGTCTCGATGACCTAGCATTTTTACGAGAGAATCAGGCTTTCGATATCGCCAGTTGTCCGTTTAGAAAACTCTTTGCGCACATACGTACGTACGTACGTATGCATGTATCTATGTACGGAATGCAGTCGTGCGATAATAAAGAGATTATTTTGCGTAAAGCAGCTTACTCTCCTAGCCGAGTCCAAAATCCACGATTCGCGGGATTTCGACGGTCTGCGATCGTTTCCCATCAGCGACAGGAGCAGCAGCAGCAGCAGCAGCAGCAGCAGCAGGTGAGATCAACGGTAAGTGGGCAAACCTTTCGTCTTACGAAGCATTTCGTCGGAGAGCAAGAGCGACTTCGATCCGCGAAACGATAAAAATAATCGTCGATCGGAACAAAAGCGTTCTCGATCGACCTCGGTTCGTCGCCGATCGCCGCTCGCCGCCCAATTCACGCGGCACCGTCTACAGGCCGACACGTTTCCCTTGGACAAATCCCAATCGAATATGAGAGCAAGCTCGCAAGATCGTTCACAGGAGTCGAATCTTCCGCGCTGCGATGACCGGTCGGCGAGACCATGAACGAACGACTCCGGTACAAACGCGCGCTCGTTCTCGTTCTCGTCCTGGCGGTCGTCCTTCGCTCGTTCCTGCCCTGCAGCAGCTACGAAATTTTCGCCGACTCCCCTAGGTACGCTTCTCCTCCTTTCACCTCTCCGAAAAGTTGGCACGCGTCTTGGTTGTTCGTCGACTCGTTTCGGGCATATCCCGTTGAACCGAACGGAATTCGAAAGACAGCGAAACGGAAGGTCGGTTATATTTCTCTTCGATTTCGCTCTAGGCCCTAAAGTGTTTCGATCGAGCGGAACTCGCTCGCGACACCGAGGCATTCGATCGTTCCACTCGCCAAAGCTGGATCCACGCGAGCCACGATCCAAGAGACCGAGGAGGTCTCCGCGTGCACGGATCAGAGTTAGGATTAGGATTGCTCGTTTTTCCTTTCAGCGCTCCGGAGGCCGACTTCGCCGAGGAGCAACGCGTCGGAGCAGACTCTTCGATCGAGCAGATCTTCCAGAGCCCGAAGAACAGGAGGAGCGCCGCGAGCGGGTCCAAGCCCGAGCCCGGCGCGGAGCCGAGCAAGATCTCGCGACGGTCGCCGCCAGGCGAGAACCTCGTCCGAGCGAAACGCGAGGGCGCGGGGAGGAAGGCCGACCGAAAGAGCCCGAGGGAGGCCGCGAAAGCCGCGGAGAAGCGCTCGGTGGCTGACGGGCCCGAGAAGTCCTCGCCGCGAGTCGGCCGAGCCGTCCGAGCCTCCCGGGACGCCGCGAAGCGGACTGCCAGGCTGTCGGCGGACTACGAGGCCGCTGGCTCGGACGACGGCTCGGACTACGCGGAGGAACTCGAGGACGGCTCCGTCGGAGAGTCGGACTACAGGAGCAACGACTTGAAGCTGGCCGAGGACAGATTCGTCGATCAGGAAGAGAGGTCGATCCTGTACGACGACCTGGAGGAGAAGGACGTGGTGAAGAGAGGCGTCGCCGGGGCCGAAGACTACGAGGAGCTGAACGATCGAGTCGACGAGCCGGAGGATGGCCTGGAGGAAAGAGGATCCTTGGAGGAAGCCGCGGAGAAGGCGAGAGCTCGCGGCGGCGCCAGAGTCGAGAGGGAGCACGCCTCGAAGAAGAGACAAGCCCCCGCGTCCTCGGGCTCCGGCTCGGCGTTGCAGGACGCCAAGCCCGGGAAGGAGAGCCCGACGATGGCCGACGACCAGGCTGCTGAGAAGAAGGAGTCCCGACTGGCAGAGGATCGACCGGTCGACGCGGGGAAGGAGGCCAAACTCGACGGGGACCGGGCCAAGCTGGACCAGGCGACCAGCGACGAGGCGGACCAGTCGAAGAGGAACGTTGCCGTCGACGCGTTCGCGGCGGTCCCCGACGCCGACGGTTCGACGAGGCAGGCTTCCCCGACAAACGACCGAGTGCAGCTAGCGACGGAGGAGGCGAAAGCGCCGGATTCGAGCCAGCCGTGCGACAAGAAGGCAGCCGACGAGCCCCCGGATCCGAGCGGAGCCTCGAAGCTAGAGGAAGCGAAGGCGGCCGAAGCGATGACGCCGACCGGGGCCGCGGCCGGGGTCGCGACCGCTGCTGCGGCCAAGACCGAGACGCGGCCCGGCAGCCCCGAGAGCTCGATCAGCCTCGACGGTCCGGCGGCGGAGCAGTCGGAGCAGTCGGAACAGTCGGAAGAGTCGGAGCAGTCCAACAGGGACTACGAGAAGCGAGTGGAGGAGCAGATCCAACGCAAGATCGACTCGATCAAGGAGGAGATCAAGCGCGAGATCGCCGAGAGCGAGAAGCTCGAGGAGATAGAGAGCAACAACGCCAAGTTCGACGAGCTTCTCGACCAACAAGAGGACGAGCAGGAGGCGCAGGACGAGCAGGACGCCGAGGCGGCTGCCTCGGAGAAAAGGCCGAATCCTTCGAAGAGGTCTGCTGCCGCGAGCTCGGCTAGATCCCAGAGGGAGGCCAACGGCGACGAGCGACCGACGAAACGACGGAAGAGGCAGGACGGGGCTGCTGGCCTGGAGAACGCCGGAAGCTCCGCTGGCTCGAGCTCGAGGCTCGAGAAGAAGTCGACCGGGGGGGAAGCGGCGGACGGGAAACGATTCGCCGCTCCGAGCTTCTCGGCTCGAGAAGCTCCGGACGCGATAGCGCCGAGGAAGCGCGACGCGCCGCGCGAAGCCTACCTCGTCAAAAGAGATCGAAGCAAGAAAAAGAGGAGGAGACGGTCGAGAGAATACGAACGGGGCAACTCGCGGGAAGCCCTCAAGGTAGAGGACCGAATCACTATTTAGCATGTAAGTCCAGTGAAAGGACTCTAGACGTCTAAAAAGTACTCTCTCGAAAGGTCGTTTCCAACCTCGTTCGTCCCACAGGCGGCGGCCCTCGCAGCCTCGCAGCCGACCGAACTGGCCGCTTCGTCGAATTCCGTGGCTTCGTTGGCGGAGAACGCCGAGGAGCTCGGACCGTTGGCCAGCGAGTACGGAGAGGCTTTCGGAGGCCTGCAAGGGGAGCCCGGCCTGACTCTGGCTCGGTTCAAGAGGATCAAGCGGGTTCTGCGACCTCGAAACTCCGAGGTCTAGCCGCGTAGCTGCGCAGCGGCGTCTCCGGGTCTCGCGCGACTCGAACCATCATCCGAGACCCAGAGTTTTCCGGACTCTGGATACGTAGCTTCGATCGTTGCTTCCAGCTTCTAGCGTCTGGAGTCGTTCCGATAAATCGAACGCCGCCTTCCGGCGCGCACACCACAGGCTAATTACTAATTTATACGTAATCGTAAGTAAGCGAAGCGTTCGACCGCGTCGCGGTGGACCATCGATCCTCGTTGCTGTAAAAGCAATCTTTGGCAATCCAGTTTCGCGTTGCCCGACTCCCGCGCCATACGGACCGGGAGCCGTCGAAGCTGCAGTTTCGTAACGCGCGTTATCCACCCTCGTGTAAAATAGAACAATCAAATAAAGTAAAAGCTTCGATAATGGAACCGCAGGTTCTATGGATTCGATTATTATTATTAATAGTACGGCAAGATAAAGACGAAGAGAGTGCGTACGTGAGAGTGAGTGAGAGAGAGAGAGAGAGAGAGAGAGAGAGAGAGAGAAAGTGATAGGTGCCCAGGCAAATACACAGAAACGCATTCGTAGACGTTCAAGATTTAATAACAAAGATACGATTAAACACGAAGAAGACACATAGATCGTTAACCCTCTTTTTTGTGCGCTTACATTATCGGGAGGGGGGGCTGGGGTTGGAGGGGGGTGAGATTGACGTTGGTTCTCGGCACGAGCGAGCCCCACCCTCCCCTGTTATCATTTTTTTCTTGGTTGTTCGTTTTGTTTGTTTGTATTATCATCGTCGTAATAATCGTCAACATCGTCGTCGTCGTCGTCGTCGTCGTCGTCGTCGTCGTCGTCGTTATCGTCATTCGACTCTCCTCGAATCGCCGTTCTACTTTACAACAATATGAAACAATTATTTACACATCGACGGGCGGTAGTGCCACGGTGTCGTGCGAGAATTGCCGAAGGTGACTGTTCAATGTTTTCTAGACTTCTCCCCAGTGTTCTCTCCGCCCCGCAGAGTTTCCGGTCGGGGTCGAGGTCTCGCTACAAAAGGACAACGATCGCGACACCTCGATTCCGACTCCGACTCCGAGCTCGTCGCATCGATCGATCGCGGATGGATCCTCGCGTCCCCTCTCCTTTAGTTTTCGGTCGCCACCTCGTCGGACTCGGCCCTAGTTTCCTCGGCTCGAGTTCCGACAACGATCTTTTGCATCGATCGATCGATCTCTAGTTATCGATATCGCTAGACACGCCGGTGCTCGCTTTATCGAGCAAACGGTTTCGACCAAGTTTTCGTGGTTGCAAAGTCGGCGGTCGACGCGCGAACAAAAGCGAGCGCGAGCGATCGAACCAAATGAATCCTCGATCTTCCAATCGGAAGAGTCGCGGCGCGGAGCAGAGGCCCGCGCGGCCCACCGATTCGTTGCTCGATGCTGCAACATATTTTGTTGCCGATTGGCAACCGAAAGTCGGTCCGATATAGAACCTCGATCGCGAAAGCGTTTCAGAAGACGCCGAACAATCGTGAAATCTGATTTAGAAAAGACGAGCGGAATCTCGATCGGACACTCTGCTTCGATCGCGTCATTTCCTTTTGCTTCTCTTTTCTTTCTGTTCTGTTCTCGTCTTTTTAGTGTATGTCGATAGAGATTTTCATTTTATTTAAAAAAATCGATGTCTGAGAAATGGTGTTCACAATAATATGGTACAACAACGTAACGGCATTACAGACTTACTCGTATTTATACGGTCTTTCTCTCTATGTATATATACATATATATGTATATACATATACATACATACACGTCGTACACGCGTATACATATATGTATATATACATATATCTATATGTATACGTGTGTTGCGTGAGTTTGCCTCGTGTCTCTGTATGTGTGTGTGTGTGTGTCTGTGTATGTTTACGTATAATATTTATAATAATAATAATAATAATAAAAATAATAGTAGTAATAGCAATAATAATAATAATAATAATAATGATAATAATAAGATAATTTCTGTTTACCACAATAACATGGCTATATACAAATATTACAAGCTCCCTTCGTTCTTCCCAAAAAACTGTCGCGTGTTCGATGCAAGTATGTATCGAGCGGAGTTTGGACTAGCGGTGCTCCCACGGTTTGGTCCTTTGTCCCGTTCGAGTACGACGATTGATTCGGCTTTTTCTACCCTCGCACACTGTACAGATCGATTCGACCCGGAAGCGAACGTTTCTTATGGAAATTCGTCTCGCCTCACGGATTTTCGGCTAATTGAAATTTTCACGACGACCTGTCTGCTCTAGTCGTAATCGAGTCGGGCAAGCCGTTCGTCGCGGTTTAACGTCGATTTCGGTCTAATCTAATCTGCCTGAAACTCCTTCGACCGCGATCGAACGGTTAAAACGGCTAATCACGCACCATCTACAAAGACATTTCTACAAATTTCTTCATCTAGTTCCATCCTCGCAATACCATCGATCGATGGAAACCCGCGTATTTTTCACCTTCGAGCATTTCGTGGATCCGAAACGACGGAACGCGTGCTAACATACGGTGCTAGTACCATACAGAACTCGTTACCGTATTCTATTCAAACTATTCGTTTGTTATAAAAAAAAAAGTGTCAAGGTTAAATAATAACCTCGATTAACTCCACGCTGTTCGTTAACCTTGACATAACCGACCACTCGTCGTTCGCGACTAACCATAAAAGACAAATGCGTGAAACATCCCGATGTTTTCTTGTCTATGGCGCGTGATACGTACACCGATGTGCGGCTACTCAGACAACTCGATCGTGTCTGAACCGATTCTAGCTTTACCTGCGTTACATCGAAGCTGTAAATGTAACAACGTCCTGAACAGTGGGCAAGAATTGATAAGCCACTCTCTTTCTCTTGACATAGAAAGACCGTGCGTACTTGGTATTGTACGACAAAGAAAGAAAGAAAGCGAGAGTGTGTGTGTGAGAGAGAGAGAGAGGGAGAGAGAGAGAGAGAATGTCTTGAAAATGGCTCGCGACATTTCTACCTTCTACTTGACGCTTACGCTCGAAGCATAATGGTTTCGGTGATGCTTTGGTCGTTGGGCAATCTCTTCGCGCTGAGAAACTCGGATCCGAAATAATAAATCTGAAATATCTTTCGGAGCAGGATAGATTCTCCAATCTCGAAGGGACGCCGATCTACAATTTCGGTAAAAATCAACCCGGATGCGACCGACGTCAACAACAAAACAGATTCCTTTCGAAAGTTTCGGACCGCTCTGCGAATCGATGAAAGTAGCTGAACAACAAGCCTATTCTCTTCCACCGAAAGAAAAGTCGTGCCTCCTCGAGGCGACAAGATCGTTCCTCCACCTCCAAGGGTGCGTTTACGTTGGAGCTGTTTGATCGTTTCGTACGAAAGCGTTTACGTTCGCGCGTTCTTCGATATACCATATTATCCTCAATGTTCAATTCGAAGATTATTCGGATTCTTCCTCATTCTTCGGTCCTCGATGTTCGGGCTCCAACGCGAACGTATCCCGAGAGAGAGAGAGAGAGAGAGAGAGAGAGAGAGAGAGAGAGAGAGAGAGAGAGAGAAGAGAGAGAGAGAGAGAGAGGGGAGAGAGAGAGAGAGAAAGAGGAATCGAAGCTATTAGACTCGAGACTAGGGTAAAATTGGCTATCGGCACGCGTTTCGAAAATTCGAATCCGAAGCGTCGGCTCCCGGTTGGTTCCGCGACCTCGCCGCGTTGTCGTCGCTGCTATCCGATAAAACGGTCCCGATGTCGATGGACGTTAAGTACTACTAACGGTTTACAAAAGAGAAACGACGCCGCGGAGAGTCCGAGAGATGGATCCTCTCTTCTCCGGAGCAGAGAAGTGGACGCGACCGACTCTCTTCTCGAGTCCTGCTAGCGACTCGTTAACCCCTTGGTAGCGCACGTGTCCGCGCGAACCGACAGTTTACGGTCTTAATTATCTTTACAATCTAGAGCGGCGAACGTGTACGCGCTTTGGCACCGTCTCGCGTTTCTCGACGAGACTTACGCGGAAATTTCTGCGAGGAAAATCAACGACTAGAAGGAAACGGCTGGTTTCGAGACCTCGCGAGCTCCTACAACGCCGCACCATTCTCTGTCCAGCGACTTCCTTCGATTCCACAGACCCCTAAAAACGATTGGACAACCTTCGATTCCGATGCTAACCACTCGCGTCCATCGGAGAACCGACCGTGTCTCGCATCTCGCGTCTCGCGTCTCGCGTCTCGCGTTTCCAGGCCCGCGCCACGGAGAGCGTTCCACCGCTTTTCAGAGATCTTTTCATTACGATTCTTCCGTCGTTCGTAATTTTCTTTTTCCTCTATACGATATAGACATACGAACCGAGGAAACAGAATTTGACAAATTTCCCTCGAGTCGCGCGTTTATTAAGATTTCAACGTCTCGACGCCTCTGGTTGGTTCTGCTTACATCGTTTCGTGAACAACGAGGGCCAATGACGCGGGCGTGGAAACGACGAAGCGATGCGAGGCAAGACGACGCAAGACGAGGCATAAACTTTGCGAACAACTTTCAACAACGATCGCATCGATCTGTAACTCTGTAAAATTCAATTCGACGGAACTCTATTAAAAACTGTTATCGGTCGGCCCAGTCGACGCAGAGATCGATCTTGCGAGCACGATCTCGCGGTAGAATTGGTCAGCGTCCGCGAAAAGCTGACATCCGATTCTACCGCGAGCATGATTTTCGATCGACCTCTGTATTACCGCTAGAAAACTGGGCCTTCGCGAACCGATCGTGGAAAACCGGTCGTGTACAGGGAACTTGGAAACTGGATGCGCCGAGCACGCGCATTGGTTCCGCAGAGGCCGCGCGGTTTCGGGCCGAGGAGGCGCCGAGGCGACGAAAGCCTCGAGACCGAATACGATTTCGAAAGTGGTTTCGCAGCCCGAGAGTTGCTTCGAATTTCTCCGTTGAGACGACTCGGGATTTTACTCGGCGCACCGCGATATTCCCCCGAACCTCCCTGTGTACAGACGTTGATCCAGATTTCGCTGAACGGTTTCTAGAAGATCGCGGCGGCGGCGACAACGGTAACTGGTACGCGTTCGACGCTGCTCTCGCGTCTCTTTCCCTCGTTAAACGTAACAAACGCTCGGAATATAACTCTACCGGTATAAAACGCTCGAATAAATCGAATAAATTCTCGGATGATCGCAAGTTAGCACCTCGAAACGCGTGCTTCGCTGCAGCCCTTTCTCTCCATTGTTTCGTCGCCGCGTCGAAGATCGCGCGAGCGGCGCTCGGACAAAGGTCGACTTTTACCACTACGTACGTACACAGTATACAGATATAAGCGTCGTATCTTCGCAATTTTCTGCTTCTTCTTTATACATTTCTCCTTATATACCTTTTAATCGAATTATCCTAGAACGCGTTGCCGCGCGGCCGCAGAATTCATTATTTCGACGTTGTTGTACAAAGTACAGCGTATTACTTTCAAAAAACAATTGACGACCGTGGTGGGCTCGGGCCCCTACGCGTTCTCATCCAGCTTTTCCGTCTTACCATCGAGGAAGGCCGGCGTCGCGAACGAGGGAAATCGAATCGATCCCGAATTACATACTTCTCGCGAGTCGCAACCTACGACGCCACCACGGTATGATCTCTTTCGAAGGAGCAGTTTCTTCTATGGATTCGCGAACAATCGTTTTCACGATCCCCTCGATTAGCACGTTCGTCGCCGCGTCACCCAGATCTGAGTGACGGGTATGTTTCCGTGGGGGCCCCGTCACCCAAATATGGGTGACGCTCTTCTTATTCAAGCTATAGGGCTCCCAGTTGGATTTTTCAAAGGAATTTAATGGAACAAGCATTGAAATATAAATATAGGATGTACAACATAAAAATACTAAAAATATACAAATTAGTAATATAATAATTATTATGAATAATAATTATTGTTTTACTAATTTATATTTAGGATAATATATTACATTATACTATGTCGTATGGTGCGCGTTGAAACATTCTAAACAAATTTTAGGTGATTTTGTGAGTTTCTTCTAAAATTCACTGCTTCGTCATCACTACTCTCCTTTCTTTCAATTATATTTTTATGTCGTCCAATGAACATTTTGAGGATAAAAAAGTCACCGACGTGCGTTTAAAAAAGGTATGCTTCTCGACTAAATGAAGGATCTGGGATAACTATAGTGAGATCCCAGACAGTCCTCTGGCCGAAAACTTTGTCGCTCTGCCCCCATTTCAGAATTAATTACTCTGTTACAAATCGAAGGTTCAAAAATGTTACTGGAAAGGTTACTCGAGTTACATTCCTGTTATTTCCCGCTTATTGCTCTGTTTATGTTCCGGCGCTCCAACAGTCGGATTTGGGCCCCGCGAGAAACTCGTCCGAATTGAGCTGGGCGACGAACGTGTTAAGAACGTTTGCGTCGTTTTGGAAAGTACAGAACAAAAGATGGAATTGTATTTCGGTGCGACGGAAATCTCGAAACGATAGGATTCTTATTCCCGCCAGAGTACTAGCGGATCCAGACGACGAAAACCGACGAAAACCGACGAAAACCGAAGCACGATCCGCGAAAAGGATCACCGTGGCGAGCGCCGGTTCTAACCTCGGGTGAATTTTCCTCGACGAGACTCCCTAGCGAGAACAACCTCGGGGAACTCTGGCCGGTGTGCCCCGCGAATCTTCAGCTACCGCCAATATATCGATTCGATCGAAATCTGTCGAGTGATATTCTCGGGAAACAATATTCCAACGCAGAAATATCGTCGCGTCTTCTAAAGGTTGCGCGCGACCGTGCCAATGTCTGTAGCTAGAAAAGAGAACCGCGTCTAAGATTCGACTCGATGTACTCGCTTGGGAATTTTGCGGTTGCGGAATGCGGTTGGACGTCGGTAGTTGAGGGATGTACGGAATAATCGGTCTCGACCAAGGAAAGATCAAGCTAGCTCTCCGAGGCGACCAACGTTTGCGGCATGGTCATCGTCGAAACGCGCGTCCTTCCTCCCTCGCGTCGGTATCCGAATTAGTCCGTATCTGTCTGAATTTGCACGAACTTGTCCCCCGTGCTCTACGATCCTCGGCCCCTTAATTAAGTATAGCACGTTCCCGGTCTCGTCGCTCGCCGCTCGCCGCTGGTCGCTCGCCGCTCATCGGAGAGCGCAACGACAACGACAACGGCCGAGACCGCGTACGCTTTCTCGCAATTGGTTTACACTCTCGTTCGTTCGTCGTTATTCGCTAAACGTTAATTTCTGTTTTTCTCACCTAAACGGTAGATCGTTTTTTACCTTACTAGAATCGTATATGACAAAAGCATGTATAAATCAGTAGACATTTTGTTTTGTGCTTCTTAGAGATCATACATGATACAATGTACAAAGTAGTATAAAATAAAAAAAGGGTTAATAAAGATTTGTATTACTTAATCCTCAATTAACGGTTTATCACGAACGGGTCTGGTCGCCGGCCGGACGCGTCCAGCGGGAACCGGTTTCCGGCTTCGTCCCGTTCTCGCGAGGGGAACGATGCGACGACGTTCTCTGGAACTCGGGACGAGACGTGCGCGAGCTTTTCGATCGATCGTTTTTAATCGGCGAACGATCGGAGGAGATTCACCTGGCCGAACCGGTTCTCCCGCGACGTTTTACCGGAGATCGGTTCCTGCTGAGGGTTTCCTCTCGACGATCGCGAACCAACGGTCGCGTTCCGACGATCGAGCCTCGTAGCGCCGCGCCGCGCCGCGCCGCGACCCGTTTGTCTCAAAAGTGCCCCACAGAATTGGTTTCCTCGCGACACCCAGGACAGATCAGAATTTGTATTTCCCTACGTAATATAGTCAGCGCGCGATTCGCAAATGAGTAAACTGTTCTCGCCTTAAAGTCGATCTAGCCTAAAGTGGGCCTCGGCGCTGGGATCGGATATGACCATGTTCGGGTCGGTGAGCATTTGGAGTCCATCGACGTCGATGGGGTCGAGGCCCTGCCTCAGAGCGTCGTCCGACGGGAAGAGATCCGGGTCGAAGTCGCCCATCATCGCCGTCCCGAGGTCCTTGACGAACTCGGGATCGTCGGCGCCCGAAAAGTCTGCAACAATTTTCGCCAAACGATCTCGTCAATTTGCCAAAGCGCATGCTGGTTTCGATTCGCGTTCCGCGAGCGCGGTCTCCTCCCCGATTCCTTCGAGCCGAGTCCCGAATCCGGCTCCAAGTCCTCGAGGAGCAGCATAGCTCGACCGCGAGTTCGACCGTGAGGTATTTTACCCACCGGTAAGGATGATCGTCGGCGTGTTCGGTGTCTGCGGCGTGAGCTGCTGCGTGGTGGTCGTGTTGGTCGAGTTCGGCGTCGTAGGCTGATACGCCATTTGCGGGCTCGTGCTGAAATAACCGGCGTCTCCGCTTCCCAATTCACCTCCGACATTTATCACGTCGTTCTGCAAACGAAATTCGGACATACCCTGTCAGATTGTTCCTATTCCGTGCACCTTGACACCTCGGTATCGCGCGGCTCACGTTTCGCGGACAAGGAAAACTTGACCCGAACATTATCAAATATTTGCGCGTACCTCGCGTCCTTTCATATTTCGGTAAGAAACGATCGAAGCCACCTGGAAAAATCAACCGTTCGAGTAAGATCGGATCGCGGGACGTCCAAGGCTAAATATAGCCGAACGCGAACCTCGAGCAAATTCGTTTTCCCCGGTTAACGGGTCGAACACTTCCGCGGAGGTCCGACGGGCTCCGAACCCCTAAACAACCGGATCGAGATCGAGATCGAGATCGAGATCGAGATCGACGCCGATCCGATCGCTGACTTCTCCCCGGCGAATCGATCACCGAAAGGATAATCGGGATTCGGCAAATCCCGCGAACCCGATCTACGAACTCTGTACGGAATCGAACATTGTTCGGAATGTCGACCAAAGGAGCCGACATCGACCGACTTCGATGTACGAATCGAGTACGCGGCGAGAAGGCGAGAAGGCGAGAAGGCGAGAAGGCGAGAAATCGATGTTTACAGAGAAAGAAGCTCGACCGAGAAATAACTGTCTGATCGAAGAAATCCCAAGCGCGGCTTTAATCTCTCGATTGACGGTCGCGCAGCAGCAGGTCTACAAATTCCATGGAAATTTCAGCTCTATTCGCCTTCCAAGATTTCCTTTATTAATAGTCGCAGCAGGTTAAAAGTAATGCAAACGAGATTGAAATTCTGCGAGAGTCTCTTCTGCCTTATTCTACTTTTAAGTTCCCTGCAAGCTATAAACGTAATCACGCGGACGGCTCGCGTGGGAGTCGCGCTAAGACCGTCGACATTTTTTTATCCCGTTTAACCTGAAGAGAACACTGGCATTCTCAAAGCCACTGTGCGATCATCTATTCCATAGGCTGGCTAGTATCGTATAATTTGTCGAAAGGCGGACATGCTCACCTGTGCGTAGGTCGTGGTGTGGTTCGGCGATCCGATGTACGATCCGATCGTGTTGGTCGGCACGGGGGTGTCCATCTGAAGTTAGAAAACAAAAGAAAAACGAGAAGATAAAACCGAGCGATCGAACGCCGACAGCGCAGCGCGGCGCGGCGCGGCGCGGCGTGTCTTGGCGCGCGGCTTGGCGCGGCTTGGCGCGACTGCGAAGGGCGTCGCGTCGCGTCGCGTCGCGTCGACGGGCCGCCATTCCGGTTTCCGGTTGACGAGAGAGGGTGTCGGGGGTGGCTGGATATCCAGGGGGGGGTTCGATCAAATTGGAGGAGAAGCGGGGAAAGAACCGCGAACCAGGGGGATTCGCGCTCAATTGCACCGCGACGATTACCTCTGGTGGTTTTCGTTCCGATCGTTTCTCGTTCGATTCGAATCGCAGGGTCGGACGGGGGGAATCGAGAATGGTGGACCGAGCGTGGACCGAGCGTGGACCGAGCGTGGATCGAGCGCGGACCGAGGGGGCGGCCCGTAGATGCTGGCTGGCGCTAGGGGGTGGAAGTAAACAAGGGAAGCGGAGAAACAAAAGGCGAATCGAACGGTGGGCGGTTTTATTCGCAAAAGGATCGGTTTCGATTTCGGGTTCGCGCTGCCTGTTACCGCTTGCCCATTGCCCGACCGATTCTCCTCGTCGCGGCGACCCTGTCGCCCGAAAAGGAACGGTCTTCTTGGTCCCTCGTGTCGTCGCCTGGTCCGCTGCTACGAATCGCAATGCGCGAACTCCGTCGCCTCCGTGTTTGTCTCGATCTCGGTCTCGGTCTCGGTCTCGGTCTCGTTCTACGGTGCGAGAGTGCGGGGAGTGCAAACGAAACACTCTTTCTCGACTGCGATCGTCGATACGAGAGACCGTTGTCCAGCTAGTACTCGATCCTCTCGGCCGTTGCGACGGATAATTCGGTAACCGAGTCCAATGATCGAATCCGCAAAGGATACGGATGCGCAGCAGCAGAATCTTCGCGCGATCGGCGTCGAGAAGCGTCGTGTGGACGTTAATCTCGGTAAATGCGGACCGATTCCCACGGACTTGCAACCGAGCTTACGCTCCTGACGGTCCGTTTCTCCCGGATATATCCGTAAACCGCGAGGACCTTTCGGAAATTTCGTATCATCGAGAGCAGACCGCGACCGAGCGTCCGAACGACGCGCGGCCGGTCGAGTCGGCGGATTCCGTGTCGAAGAATACCGAAAGTCGAGGAGATGGAATGGGGAGGAAGGAGGAAGAAAAGTCGAGAGGACGGAAAGGCAGACGAGAGCAACGAAAACAAGAAGAAAATCGGAGCGGGGAAGCTCGTGGAGAAAATTTAGCGGGGGTGGTTGTTTGGTGGGGGGATCGGTTGAATAGAAAGAGAGCGAATGCTTTGAAATAGTTTAGCTTAACACAAGGGCGTTATTTCACCTCTATCTGCGTGGTCCAACCAAGTTCCATGAGCTGCTGCGCGAATTGCGGCCAATCCTGACGGATGCGGGCAACAGATAAACATCAAGGCTTAACATTTCAGTGTTACGCGGAACGAGACGGTGGAGGATGAGAGCCGGGCGAGCCGGGTCGAGTCGGGTGTGCGCGCGAGAGGGTTCGCATTCTCTTCGAGGAAGAGAAGAAAAAGGAAGCGGCGGCCGCCTCGGATATGCCGAGAGAATCTTTTAGAGTTCCGAAGCTCGTGGAAACGGAACCCCACGGTGTATCGACCGAGGAAATCGCAGCAACTTGGCTCGAGTCCGGCGATTAGGATAGAGGTCGCGGTCCGAGATCGTTCTTGCGCGAGGAATTCAATCGAATCGAATCGACGGCAGGGGCTTCGTCGTCGTCGTCGTCGTCTTTGTCTCGCGGCTCGTCGAGTCTTTCCGAAGGAAACGCTACAAAATCCTCGTTCGCGAAGACTCGAGGAGGAACGATCGGACGGCGAACCGAACGATTCGATCGATGGCATTTGGACCGACGAGAGGAGCCAGGAAACTCTCGCGCTGTCGAGAGTTTCGGAAACGGTAGTCGGCTATCCGGCCGAGCCGGCAAGACGCCTAGAGTCTGGACGCGAAACGACGCGTGGACAGGGCTGCGTCGAGGCCGTCGAAACGGCGGAAGCGACGCGCACGGATTCGAACGATCTCGGGGGTCGAACGAGCATTCGAAAGGCGAGCTTCGTTGAGAACGCGGAGCGGAACGCGTTGCCGGCGACGATCGAGGCTAGAGAGAAAGAGAGAGAGAGAGAGAGAGAGAGAGAGAGAGAGAGAGAGAGAGAGAGAGAGAGAGAGAGAGAGAACCGAACCGCTGGATCGTTGCCAAGTCGAGAGCAATCGAGAGCAAACGAGTTCTCGCTCCGGTGTACCGGAAACGACATTTCGACCTTCTACTAACCATCGTGAACTGCTCAAAGTCCTGCTGGAGGGTGGCCGCCTGCGCCTGGTTCAGGAAGTAGTTCTGGTCGAGGCCGTCCGAAGTCAAGTTCGGTGGACCAGGGTGTCCCGTTGGACTAGGCGGCGCCGACGGGTTGTTGCTGTAACTCAACGGGCTTCCCTGTAATCCGCGAGAAAACAGCCTTTAATCGTTGCGAGCGACGAGCGACGAGCGACGAGCCGCGTCTCTCCCGCACCGATCGGCGAAACGCGCTCCCCTTTCGGGCTATTACCGCCCCCGCATCGATCTCGGCCGACGGCGACGCCGACGCAGACTTCGAAACTTGCCGGGGAACGGTCGAGCATTCCGCGTATTCGGCGTCTCGCTCCGCCGTCCCGACGAGTCGACGTCTCCGTCGCCGGATGAAACACGACTCTGAGTCTCGAAACGCACGCGATCTCGAAATCGAAGTGGGCTCCGATGCTCACCTGAACGGTTAGACTGGGCGACGACTGCGGCGACGGCCTGTTCACCTGCTGCGACGACCTGTACGAACCCAAGTTGTGCTGCTGTTGCTGCGTCTGCGACGACTTCTGCGCAAAATCAGATTTTTCAGATTCTCTTTCCCTTGCCTGCTCTTCCAGTCAAAATTCTTATCGCCTTAGCGAAGACAAGCGGAGGGATTCCGAGACCCCGAGCCTTCCGAGGATCGACCGATACCTAGGCTAGCCGGGTTCCTCTCGTTTGCTCGAAAACCCGAGACCCCCATCTCTTCTCCCATCCCCAATTCCACAAATTTCTTCCATAGCCCGACGATTCGTCGATCCACGGAATTCGGCTCGAAATTAAGAGGCGCGATAAAGGAAGCGCGAAAGATTATGGCCGCGATACTAACTGGACTTTGCGGTGGCACGGGACTGTGCGGTTGCTGATAAATGTAGTGGCCAGCCGGACTGTGGGACGTCGCCGTCGGCGGCGGCGGCGGCGGCACCGGTTGTTGCGAGTAGCTCTGAGGATCTTGTTGCGAAGTACTTGTGCTGTTTTCCAGCGCCACACCCTGTTCACAGCCATCGCTATTAACGATCGGTCGCCACCACCGGTCTGTCGGTGACGGCTATTCTTTTCTTTTTTACCCTCTATTTCCTTTTCTTTTCTTTTCTTTTCTTTTCTTTCCTTTTCTTTTCTTTCGGTTTGTTCGCGTAGCCAGCTCGAATGGAATACGCGGGGGCGCGGAGCGAGCTCGCGCGAATCGATCTCGAGCGCCGATTCGGGACATTCAAAGTCACGGAAGCGGTTTACCACGGTCGAGAGGCGAGAGCGACGGATCTACGTCGGAAACCGGATCACCGAGACCGGAAGAGAGGCCTTCGGAGGAAGAGATGGTCTTCCTACGCCCTTCGAGGACCGGCATTTTTCTTTCGGGGAAAGTCGACGACCTTCTCTTTTCCTCGTTTCGATCGGAAACAAACTTTTCCGACTGATTTGATCTCCGTGCGAAAATTTATCGACGCGAAAGACGCGGCGGCGATTTTGTCTGCGAATTATTTTTTAAACGCGATCGCTTCTCAACCTCGATCGAATCGCGTCGACTTTTCCCGCGACAAAAGTTTCCCACGATTTGATCGTTGGAAGCACGAGAGAGAACGGTCGTCCGTTTTATGTCCAGATCCGGTACGCTGAATCTAGGCTCTAATTCTAGGGGAACGAAAGACCCAGAACGTATTGCGAGGGGTCGTCGGAAGTCGGGCGACGCGACCGAGGTTTCTCCGGATACAACTATGGACAACGAGAGGGACTGCGCGACGAGAAGATACCGATTCACGAGGACACGTTTCGGACAGAGTCTCGAGCTTTTTTCGTTCGCTATAATATTCCGAGCCGTACGCTAAACAAACAAAGTATAAAAGTATATGTATAATATAAAGAGCGAAACGACGAGACGGGTACAGCGGGGGCAACGACTCGCAGAACGAGTGCAGAGTCGAAAGAAAGTAAAACACGAGGAACGACGCACAGACCGAGACGCGGGAAACTCCGAAAGAAGGCTCTCTCTGTTGCAATTTCCGATTAGCGAGTTACGATCAAAGCCGAGACAATTTCCCGTCGCTTTCGCTCTCGAAACACGTTCTCGCGACGGAAATGTCGCCGTCGGATCCAACAACATTTGTTCGCAAAGATTATCCGTTCGGAATTTGGTCGAGCGCTACAGAATGTCCAAAAAATATCGGACGCGTTACACAATTTTTCTATCGGACATTTTCTCTCGCGCGTCAAACTTTTGCGCGAAACTTCCTCGGTTCTCGCGAGTCGCTCCGTCGAATCGAAACAAAGAGACGCACGAGGCATAGCCGCGACAAAAAATAAAAGCGGTCGTATGTCGCTACTAACCTTACACTTGTGAAGAAATCTAGAGTTAACGGGCACTGATAAATGGTTCTGCAAAATAACAAACACAAAACAAAACGCTACAACAAAGGCAAAATAAAAAAAAAAGTGGAACGAAAGTAAAATGTGGCCGCTGAAGCGGTACACGTATCGTACGTATACGAGTTCGGTATCGGAACGAGAAAGGGTGGGAAGGAGGGATGGTGGGGAGAGGTGCGAGGGTGCGCAGGGGGCATGGGACGCGCGCCGTCGGTTCAAAGAGGACAGAGAAAGAAACTGAAGCTATTCTTCCGTCGCCAATCCTCTCGCGTGTCAAACCGAATCGAGCTTCCGCGCAACGTTTATTTCTTCCGTCGATCGCTCGCGACCTGCTAAAATTCTTCGGAAATTCTTCGTCTCTGGTTTTCAAGATTCGAAGCCGGCATTAAAACGGTCTACGGAAAGTCAATGACTCATTGTCCGAGGTATTTCTACTAGAAGTAAAAAACAAGAATCGATCGTTGCCGTACTTTCGAATCGTTGGCAACCTAAATATCCCGGAGTTTCCTATGAATCATCGCTCGGTCAGCCTCCGAGCCGAGAAATTCTTTTCCGCGCGGCGCGTACAGGACTGTGTAACAGGAGCTTCCTCGCGAGCGCGCGCCTCGACCGTTTAAAAGGGAGACGCGAATTAGAAAGGTGAATGCGAAGGCGAAGGCGAAGGCGAAAGCGAAGACGAAGACGAGTCGGCGAGAATCCTGCGCCCGCGTCGCAACAACCTACGAGTTAGGTTGACGCGTACAGAGTGTCTGGATCTATCTCATCGGTCTTGGCAATTTTAATCGTTTTACATTGACATACATTGCCAGATCGTTGAGAGAATGTGTGTGTGTGTGAGAGAGAGAGAGAGAGAGAGAGAGAGGGGGGGAGAAAGAGTGTAGGAGGAGAAGGGGGGAGGAACGGGATCGAGGCACGATCGGCCAGACTCACGTTGCTAAACGGCGTATTGCTCGAGTGATCCTCCTGGTCCAACGGGGTGTGAAGAGGCGACGTGAAGTTGACGTTGCTCAGGTCCGGCAACGATCCCGTGTTGTTTCCTATGGGGATTTGCTGTCCAGGTGGCTGAGAACTCGGGTATATGCTGCAGGCAAAACGAGGAATTTGTTCAACGACGCAACCATTCGTCGCACAAAACATCGAGGCAAAACATCCCGAACAAGATTGCAAACCGAATGTTCCGATAAGCGAAGAATATTCGAGCATTGACGCGAACGTTGACGACGAGCGTAAATTATCCTCTTAAGAAAACATCTCCGATCGCTTGGGCCACGAATGGAGATCGTAGAACCAGGGAACCGACTCTTCCAGCGTCGAACAACGATACGTTATCATGTTTTGCAGAATCTTTCGATTTTCTCTCGGAAACTATAGCTTTGGCGAACTGCGTCGACCGGCTTTGGATTTTTCGACGAGGAAACGCTGCTGTTTCGTTTACGTTTTCCAGGAACTGAAATACGAGATTCGACGCAGTCTAACGATCGATCGATCGTTCTCGGCTGCGGCCCGGGAGCAGAGGGCGGAGGGCGGAGGGCGGAGGGCGGAGGACGGAGGACGGAGGCCGGACGGCGTCCATTCTAACCCGGCGTCTAAATAACGCGTAATAATGCACGAAGGCTCGCGACAATGGGACAAGTGGCACTGTCGGATACGGGAGAAGACGGTGGAGGGGAAGAGTCGACGAATCCGCGAGAAACGCGAAATTTCCGCCGCTCGGCGAGCATCTCGAGTTCCAGCCGATCATTTTATCCAGGCGAGAAAGGTGAACTCACTTGATCCCGGGGACTCTGGGCATCTCGCAGGACGATCTCGGCCGCTGCATGAATCCGTGGTGCAAGTCTGGGTTGTCATTTCCGGATCCGCTCATCGCGTGCTGATCTGCATGGCAAACGAAGCAACAAACAACACCGTGAAACCGGAGCAAAAATCGTTCTCGATCGTTCAGATTGGTTTTACCGAGATAAACTCTCGATGTTGTTATACCCGTGGATTGCTACCCTTTTCGGCGAGCAAATAGTATTCGATTACCGTTTTCGGTGACTTTGCAGGGTGTTGAAGGGCTTGAATTTCGAGGCGCGGCATTGTTTAGCGGCAGCCTTGCGTTCTCTCGGGTGCAATTCATCGGGGCGGCGAAACGCGGCGAGTCGCGGACCTCGAGCATATAAGCCAAGTCGGGGCGTCCGATTTCGCGACAGCAACGCAACACCACGTAATGCTACTTGGTTACGTTGCTGCGGGTGTAACGTTTCGGTGCGGATCCCCTCGTGTCGGCGGCCGGTGTCCAGATTAAGAGGATATCATCGGAGGCGCGGGCGCTGCGTCCCAAGCGCCGACCGCCGACCGCCTAGTCCCGAGCGACTGGAATCGGAAAACCCGCCTAATCGGGGTCGACGACCCTTTAGAAATCACGTATTTTTCTGCCATTCTACGATTTTCAAAGAAACGTAAAGGGTAGGTTGCAACAGGTTCCGAGCAGAAACGAGGAAAATTACCGAAACGATTGGACGGCATTCAGCAACGTCTAGATTTTCCCGGAAACAGATTTAGCGGTGGGAGATTACGTCCCGGATTAACCGTGGAATATTATTTCGGCTGCATTAGATTCCACCTTGAAAAACGAGAGGGAGAAGGCGTGCAATTTCGACGGGAAAAAGCTCGGTATCCCGATTTCTTTTCAAGCCAAAATGAGAATGGGAACGGAAACGGGAACGCGAAGGTTGGGGAAGCGTGCGAAATTGATTATTTGCCCCCGTCTTTCCATGGGGGAGGGGCGATAGCGACAGAGAGAGAGAGAGAGAGAGAGAGAGAGAGAGAGAGAGAGAGAGATCGCGGCGACAACGGAGTCTGCCCGAACGAGTTAAATTACAAGAGATAGCGGCTAGAATCTCCGACAGATTGACCGTTCGTCGGCCTGTTAGCTCGCAGACGACGCTGGTTTCTGATCGCGTCGCGTCGCCGTGGAATTAACAAGCGGTCGTCCGATTGCGCAGTTTACCGCCAGCGTTGCGCATTTTTAAACGGCCATCGCTCGTTAGAATAAATTGTCGGCTGGGAAAAGAACGATTCGAGGAATCCTACCGACCGATGCAAAATATTCGCAGCGTCGGAATCGCGACGAAACGATTTACGCGTGCCGTCTCTTGGAAAGTTCTAGCGGCGCGGCGCTAAACGCGCAACCGTTCGCTCGGTTCATTGCGAATACGGCTGCGGAAGAGAACCTCGAAACCTCGAAACCTCGAAATCCGACCTTCGACCCTGGACGACGAACATTTCGCCAAAACAACATCGAGCGTCACGAGTTTTCGTTGGTATCGAGAGTTACCTCGCCGATGGGAGATGGTGGTAGCCGACTGGCAGGCTTCGTTCGCGCTCTGGTGCAGAGCCGAGTCCGAATACGTTCTCCTCCAGGTGGTGTCCGGCGTGGGCGGAGACAGATAGGAGACGCCGCTGTACGGCGAGGTGTCGTGCCTCTTCTCCATCGGCCGCGCTCGCATAGGTCCTACCCCCATGTTTTTGCTCCTGTCGTTGTTCCGGTAGACCATGTTCTGCTGCATCTCCTCCAGGTTGCTCAGCGCCGTCTGCAATCAACCGTCCCGCGCGATTAATCCCGAGCATTCGTTTCCAGTTACCCGAGTCGCGGTGCGTTCAATTGTTTTCTACTTTCCTTTTCGCAGGTGATCGACCTCTGCCAACGATATCGTTGCGACGATAACGCGGCGTCGCGCGCCGACGATTCGAAGAGCTCGGTGGAAGCAAGCTCGAACCGGACCCCGGAGTCGGAGGGTTTCGGATCGATCGGTAGTTTATCGACGGCCGAATAAATCTGCTTGGCCGTCGAGGGTCGACGACGCGTAGCGGAAGAGATGCGCTACGCGGCGCGTTTAAACAGAGTCCGTCGCGTCGCGTCGACCAACAAAGTTGGTTTATTCGCGTGGGATAATCAAGATGTATTCAAGAGCCGGGGGACAAATCGGGTCGGGGCAGAATGAAATCGAAGTAAATTACATTCTGCTTCCCAGACACTCGAGAGTTTGTTCGCCAGCGAGGAGGATTCGCCCTTCGAGTCCGACCGTGTTCTCCTCCTGTTAGATCCGAGCGAAATAATTCGCTTCTATCTTCGTTTCGACCCGCACCCCGACGTTCCGACGCCCCGACGTCCCGACGTTCCGTCGCCCCGTCGCCCCGTCGCCCCGTCGCCCCATCGTCCCGCGCGCAGGTGGACGGAAAGACGATGATGAAAAAGGGAGAAAAATCGTCAGAGAATTTTCTCGTTTCGCGAATGAACCCCCCCTGAAACGTCCGATCCGTTTTACGAACGGTCGAGCATCGACGGCTGCCTATTCCCGGCGAACTCCGACGAATCCCGAACCGGGCTACGAGAAGCCCCGGGGTCGGACTCGGAGGAAAAGCCTCGAACGGTGTCAAGGATCGAAGAATCCCCCTCGGAAATATCCTGCGGGTGCGGATAACCCGTTCCCAAAGCCAGTTCCACTCTGCAAGATCGGCAACTCCGCGCGGCGCGTCGCGTTGCGAACCCTTTGCCGCGTTGCAGCCAACGCGCTAGTCCGGCATGCTCTAGCGACGCGTAAACCGTGCGCTATTCGTTTCATCCCGGGATTTTGATCGCGCGAAAAGAATAGCCTGCTAGCTTCGAGTCAAACCCAGCCAATTTACTCGACGATTACATCGCGGAGACCGTTCCGCGCGGTCTCGACGCAATTAACGACGAGCGACGCACCATTTTCTCCTTCCGTGGAGAACGGTCTACCGCGTATCGTCGCGCGTCGCGCGAACGCCACCGGACCGTATTTTTCATCAAAGTTTCGGGCTTGCGAACGAACAAACGCCAAAGTTAAAGAGCCATCGGAATACCATGCACCGTGTACGCAACAGATCCGTCCGCCTCGGATCGTAACCGTAATTCAGAGGTATCATTTGCGACTAAACACCGCGTAATCCTGTCAGGAATACCTAGGATAATATTGTTGTAGTTGAAATTGCTGGGAAGACTTCCTGTCGCTTGATTGGTAGCGTGCACAAACTTCGCCGGAATTAACGTCGCAAAACCAGTTTGCCAACAAGTCGCATCCTCGGACGCGTTTGTCCCGCTTTGCGATCGCTTCGCTGTATCATCGATACTTTACTTTGCGCACGATCGCCCAAAAGCAACCGGCCGATACAATTGCTAGATCTAGAAAATCGCTTCTCGAATATTCGAGAGGTCGTCGCGAACACGGTTCGACGTCGAGGGAGACTTCTTTGACAAAGAATGTCCGCGAAGATCGAATTCAGCCTCGCGACGTTCGATCGTATAAAATGTTCGAGACTAATTTGTTACGAGTTCCGTATCGTACGCGTATCGTAGGCGTATCGATCGGTGGATCTCGGTTGGCCGCCGCGTCTCTCGTGTCCGGCGTCGTGCGCCGGTACGCGAGAATTCGAAAATTCCGAGATTACGGACCGATCGACGCGGAAGGCGCGCGCGGAAGGTTTGCGAAATAATTTGAGACTTCCTTGCGGGACCGGACTTGGCGATCACGGATAATGCCAGACTCGTGTTCGCGGTAACGCTCATTACCCGCAATCGTATTAGATAACGTCGGATCGGACACTGGTTCGGCTCGGCTCGCTCACGAATCTCGCATACGCGTTTCGATAATTTTCGGTCGTCCCGAGAGTGGAGAGAGGCGTGTTCCCCGTCCGAGTACGAAAGGCGAGAGAGAGAGAGAGACGCCGCGCAATCGATGACGATACTATAATTAAAGTATCCTTCGACGTTTCGCTCGGGAACAAGGCGCGCGGAGGAGCGTCGCGTCCCGTCGCGTCTCGTCTCGTCTCGTCGACGACGCGCGACGCTCGGAGGAGAGCCGGTCCCCGACAGAGAGAATACGCGATTTATAGTGCATCGAGGTAAAAACGAAGCGACCGTGAACGCGTACGCGGAACCGCCGCGAGCGTCGCTTCCAATAGTCGCTGCTTGCACGCGGACGTTTATTCCCGGCTGGTGGGTTCAACTTTGGCCCGCAACCGGCCCGATTCTATCACCCGACTTATTTTTACAACTCGTTGCAACCTATACCAAGCCCGCAATGCTTCCAGCGCTTCTGCGCCGTTCTCGTTTGCGTCCGAAACGAACGAACGAAAAGCAGGAAGGGAAGCCCGAAAGCGTCACGGACAAGCTTACAAAGAAAAGGGAAAGAGTCTGGGTGAATCCAGAGTTCGAGCGCGAAACTCGCTAGTCTGATGAAAAAAGAGCCTACGCAGGGAATGCAACTTCTAAATCGTTGCGTCGGATTCGTCGGTTAAACGCGTTCGCTGCCTGCGTCGCGTCGCACGCGACTCTCGCGATCTCGCACGTCGTTCCGTGGAAATGGTAGATTCGATTGTATGCGCGTCGACGCGTTGCGCTGCGTCGTTTCTAGCACCTTTGAAGCATGTACACCGGAAGCTCGGCATCGCGCGCTCGCGCGATCGAACCGAATAACCGCGAGTCACCACCGGCCGATGGGCTCCGTTCGCGGCAGATAAACGACCGGTGGCAGCCGAGCGGCCGGTAGAAGATCGCGGTCGGCTATCGTTGAAAATCGTTGGACGTCAAGAAAGTCCAGAAGTCATCGAGACGGACGCCTCGTCTGCGCCGTTTCCGAACGCGAAGCGAGGCGGGGCGAGGCGGGGC
This sequence comes from Augochlorella aurata, assembly GCA_028455555.1. NCBI lineage: Eukaryota > Metazoa > Arthropoda > Insecta > Hymenoptera > Halictidae > Augochlorella > Augochlorella aurata. The sequence continues at coordinate 73,623 of CM052164.1, read as the reverse complement.
GAGGCGGGGCGAGGCGAGGCGAAGGGACGAGACGCGGCGAGACAAGAGCCGTCGCATTTATTAATTATAACACCGAACATCGCCGCGTAGCGCAAGGTTCAAGGAAAACCGCATTCCCCACGCGGCGCGATCCTATTTGTAAACGACAAACGACGAGCGGACGACCGTGTGCGAGCGTGTTCGCGAATCGAATTCTCTTCGAGAGACTGGATTCATCGGACGCTTGAAATGCCGCTGCCTTTCGGCGACGGCTGCGGAAGAGTTCGGCGGATAGATCGGGAACGCGAAGGCTTCGATTCGTAGCCGCGGATGGGCCGTTGATCTCTCGCAACCACCGAAGCGCGACTTGTCCCAAACATTTTCATTTCCTCGCATCGTCTTTGCGCAAAGTTCCTTCGCGAGAATCGTCGAAGATCGTGTAATTTCTCGGCCGAGAACGCGAATCCGGGGTTGGCTTGTTACGTAGACGATGAAACAAGGAATAACGTAATTTGGGAGAAGAACGGCTCTGTCGGCGATGAATTCGCCGCGTTCCCATCGGTGATTTGAAGCTACGAACAGAGGCGAATTCGACCAGACAATAATACACGGTTCAAACTCTCGGTATAGGTCTCGGTGGCTTGGTCTGGCATAAGAGCGAGGCGCGACAGCGGCATTCCGCTATGCAATTTGCACGCGAGCCTCGCGTAACGGGCCAAGTGGAAATCTCGCGAGACAGCGCTGCATCTTTGTGTAAATAAAGCGGCCGTAAACTCGATCGACGCGATTTGGCAACGAGTCGCAAAATCTCTGCGTCGAGCCAATTCGTTTCCAGCCAACGGCAACCAGACAGCCGAGTCCGAGAGCCGAGAGAGCCGCGGTAAGCGAGACGCGAGGGGTGTCGAGGGGAGAATCGGACAATCTCGCGACTCGATCAATCGATTGTTTGATTTTCGGCGTTCGCGACGACCGAAGCTGAATCGCGATCGCGTCCTCGATCGGTTCGAAAAATAAGAACACGTTGTCCTTTCATGGTCGCGTTAATAACCCCCTTCTATACCGGTTAGTCGGATTTTTCTACATCGCCGATCTTCGCTGTTCGTTGTTTCCCCAATTTTTCCAAGAAAAACGGAGGAACGGAATCGAATCCACGTACCAACGGCACTCGCAAGAATCTTCGAATAATTCTTGTTCCGAATAGAATCGTTGCTCGTTAAAACGATGCGTCGGATTCGGATTCGGATATGTCAAAGATCGCGTCGCGTCGTGCATCGGCCGTTCGTGCGGCTAGTCTCGCGGTCGCGACGATCGGGCTTGCCCGTACCTTTCCAATTTTAGCATCGCGAGAATTGTATGGCATAACGATATATTTTTAGTCGGTACACAGAGCGGTGCGTACGCGGCTTTGAGTATCGTCGGCTGTCCCGACCACGTTGTAAACACATGGACTGGGAACCGATTCCATCGCAACACGTGCTCCAACAGCAGGTTGTCACTGCCTCTGCCTCTGCCTCTGCCTCTGCCTCTGCCTCTGCCTCTGCCTCTGCCTCTGCCTCTGCCTCGCCTTTCCAATGAAACGCCTCGCTCTCGAGGCGTCGACGATCGCGGTATTCTAGTCGATAAAACTGTATTTTACGTTTGGAACGAGCCTGCGGAGGAAATGGAAGAACATCGAGCGTCGAGAAGTCGGGAGGAGGCGAACGGTTCGTAGGCAACGTGTGCGCGTCGAATGCTCGGCGCGCGACCAACCGCCGAAAAACGCGCAGCAATTTTCGCGCTTTGCGCGTCGCGCGTCGCCGCACGTCCGTCCGACAATAAGTCTAAACGAACGAATCGAGTTAGTCCGCGAAGGCGAGTTAATAAGCCGGTTGGCCGGTACGAACTGGTATGAACCGTGGGTTAAATCTTCTCATTCGTTGCTCGCAATTAGCGCGATTCTACAACCGAATCTAAAATCGGCCAAAGTTATGGTTACCCTGCCCTGGCATCGTCGCGCCTTCGTTTCGTCTCCGCGAAGAAAGGCTGCTCTCCTATTAGCAAGATAGCTGTTCCTTTCTATTGGAAGCCGATGCGCCACGTTTTCCACCGTAATCTCCATTAGGAAACGAAAAGCTTTCTCAACGAGGACCAGTCTTTCGTATCCCAGAATCGTCTCGCATCGTAATCCCATTCCTTTCCTCTCCTTTCGTTTCCTACCCTCTGCATCGGTCTCTGCTCCATTCGCGTTTTGCACCGTCGTACGGCATCCAACTTGTTCGATCCTCCTCGAGCGAGCGATCAAAATAAATGAATCGTGGCCGAGCAAAGAATTCTCGATCGAGGTTCGAACGCGCTTCGATCGCTCTCCGGCTCGAGGCGGCGAGCCGACTCCTCGAAAGCGAGAGGATGCTGCGCCGTCGCGTCGGATCTTTCGGATGGCCAACAAACTATTGATTCGAGTAGCAGGAAAGTGCAAAGCGTGCATCGGTCCGCGACAAAAGAAAACGAGGAAATCGAAAGTGCTCGTGTGCTCCGCGGTTCGTCCATCGTCGACGCTTCTGGTCGCGAGGTGGGGGAGCGAAGGATCGCGCTTGCAAATTCGCTGTCGCCTCGATAACGGGATCGACGCAGCGGTATCGCGATCTCTCGATACGCGAGACTCCGTACGATCGAATCCGCGACGCCGCGAATAGCTCGCGTTTCATTTTAGATCGCGCTCGACGGAAATAAACTCGGCTCTCTGGTTCGCCGTACAGTCATTTTTTCGAAGCCGCGCGACTGGCGCGGCGCGGGATTTCCCGTGGGAGAGGCGGCCGCGAAGGAGTCGGCCCAGCGGCTCGTCGGCGAAGAAATTTCGTGACTGCTCTCGGTTGCTGCTGCTCGCCATGTGTCGTTCGCGCGCGATTCGCACGACTATATTACCTAATATCTGTTGAATTATACGGTAAACAGGCTACGTTTCTCCCACGGTTCGGTTCACGGACGACACCTCGCGGATTACCGCGTGGGAAATTGCCGGCTTCGATGCGTTCCGTGGCCGATCGCGACCGACGCCGCGAAACACGACGCCGGAACCTCGACGAGCCGAAACTGCCTGCCTGCCTACGCCTCCGTTCCCTGTCTCCGCCGAATCGACCGAAACGAATACGATAAATTGATTTTCGGCTCTAATCGACGACCGAGTAAAACTGGCTGGCAAAGAAACCAAGGTCCGAAGTTCACGGGACGAGCGCGACACAACGGTCGTCTTCGGCCCGTGTTATTTAAGCGGCGCGACGCGACGTCTCGTTTTCAGGCTACGACTACGAACAGAATTCGCGGCATCGAACACCGTTCTTTCTCGTCGCGTGGGTGTCGACGGGATTCCCGGTCGCGTCGCGATAATTTGCAAATTGTTTAGCGTTTCGCGACGATTGGACCGGATCCAACCGGCTAATTTACGATACGCGTGCTCGCCGCGCCGCGTATCGCCGCGGAATTGTTACAACCGGAGGGAAATGTTACGTACGCGAAAGAAATTTCGAAATTCGAGAATAACGCGGCTTACTTTTTAACGTTCTCTTTCGACCTTCTCGGTGTCTCTTTTCCTCTCTCTCTCTCTCTCTCTCTCCGTCTCACCCTCGTCTTTTAGACGACGAGCCAGTCGATTTGGCCCGGTATCTCGTCCGCGACGCCATAAAACAATCGGCAAGAGCATACGGAGGACGGACCTCGACGCGTTCGCCACCGGCATTCGACTACGCGGATCGGATCGATCGTTTTCGCCGAAAGTTGCGTTTGCCTCGAATTTATTAGACAAAGCTAGCTTCAGGAAAGTCGCGAACAGGAAACGAGAACGGAAACGAAAACGAAAAAAAGAAGAAAATCGAGTCTGCGGGAAGCGGCAGCCGGGAAGCTGGCGCATCGGTCGACGGACGGGTGGGCAGGCGACGCGCGAGCGCTCGCGAACCCTCTTCATCGTCGAGCCCGGCAAATTCAACGGTAATTATAGGCCTAACTTAATTATCGATAATACAGCGATGCATTTGCGTCCCAATTAAGAAAAGGGAAGGGGGGGGGTGGCGGGGCAGACCAGGACGAGACGCAGCGCGTACGAGTCTCCGGGACCACCCTGCTCCCATCAGGCTCCGACGCGATGCCAGGCGACGCGAGGCGACGCGAGGCGACGCGCGCGCTACGTACGACCGCAGACAAGATTACGAGGTAAATTATCAAGGGACGCGGCAAACGCGTTCCCCGACAATTCCGTCGTGAAACGTTCCGTGCGACGCGACGACGAGGACCCGATTCTCCGGAGTAGAGCAGAGCGGAGCGGAGCGGAGCGCGTCTCGGTCTCCGAGCACGTCCGCGGCCGCAATTATCCCGCGACGTTCCCTCGTTTGCGAAACGACGACGCGCTCCCCTCCGCGGAAGATTCCTCGAGATCGAAGCGATTCGGTCGATCGCGCGATAACCTTAGCCTGCCGCGTTCGTCCAATCTTCTTAAAGCATTCGTGACTTCTTCTCTTTGAAATCATTCTCGAGGTTCTTCTATTCCGTCCTGGTTAAGCTACGACGCGTCGAGCACGGATCGATCCGATTCTTCCTACGCAATCTTTTCAAGACAATGATTCATTTTCTTTGGATTCAAAGTTGCCGTCGGACACGTACGATCGAACGAACGAAAACTCGGCGGTTGTTTTTCCATGGCGACCGATAGTCGAGCAACGAAAGACTGTCGCTCGCACGCGCGCGCGTGGATTCGAATGCAACAAAAAAAACCCGAGCCCGTCAAAACTCGACAAGCGGTTCCAAAGTTTTATCGGGACATGGTTTCCACGGTCGGGCACAGGTTTCGAGAGATCACCGTCTGAGAAGGCCTCGCCTCGCCTCGCCTCGCCTCGCCTCGCCTCGCCTCGCCGGATAGGTATAATCCCACCGCTATTTGCATACGGTAATATGCAAAATGTGTATCGGCAACTCGGGCAGTGACGATGCAAGAATAACCTCGCCGGCGCCTTTTTTACAGCGCACGCATACTTCGAGGACGCGATCGCGCGCGCGCGCGCGCGCACCGTCGGGCGAACGCAACGCGCCGCTCGGGTCTCACGCTTCTAGCGATCGCCGCGCTCGGTCCGATTGAAAACTCGCGTCGCTTGCAACAACGAAAGAATGCCCGGCATCGCGTCGTGCTCGCGAAATAGAAAACGAGCTCGCATACGATTCTCTGTCGCACCCCGTTGACTATGAAATGGAAAGGCTCGGTGCTCTATGCTCTGTGTTTGCGCACCTGCGAGAAACGAGACCGTCGCTCCGACCAGGAACGAGGCTAATTAACGAGCGTTCCGGATAGTTCCACCGGAGAGTGAAACGAACCGTTTACGCGTTATCGCCGGCAAACACGGCGGACGTCGCGATAAGCGAACGCGCTGTCGCGAAAATCCGAGGAATCCGACTAAGCGGCCTGATTCGAGTCTTCCGAGATCGTTGCGACGATCGGACTGCCAGAGTTTTTAGGCCGCGTTCCATCTCCGTAGGTTTGTCCGCCGCAAGCCTCCTCGCGATCGAAATCGAATATCGAGTAGGACGGATCTTCGTCGTCGTAACACCGAAGAGGAAAATGCTCGTTCAGCGTGCGGCAAATGTTTTGAAACACCATCGCGTCCCAGAGAAATTCGACAGGAACAAGCAAACGGACCATGGACCCGAAACCCGTAGGTTACAGATCGAACGCGCTCCGAAGGGACTACCGAACTCGTTGCCGTCGAACATCTTAACGCGGCTTCGAAGGATCTCTATCCTTCGCGAAGACTTCCGTTATTATTCGGTCGTTATTTCGAAAATATTGCGCCCGGTTGGTCGCGCGTCATTCGGGTTCGGCCGATTTTAAAGTAGGTTCAACGTCGACGAAATAGCAACGACGTACTCTTGCGAATCTCACGGATCTCGCGACGTCGCGTTTCCGTCGAGTTCGAGGGGCGACGCGTCGCTCGGCAACGAGTCGACCCGCGAGCAGGAGCGATTCTTCAAAAGTTGTTCTCCTCCGACCATCGACCCTCGACCTTCGACTCTCGAAACGTTGAGACGACGCGCGACACACGAGACACGAGACACGAGTTAGCCGCGTTACACGCGTATGCGACGACTCGATGCAAAAACGGACGCGTCGCGTCGGTAGGCGCGTCGGTAGGCGCGTCGGTAGGCGCGTCGCTCAACGCAACATCTGGTTGCACGGAGTTTACGTCGACCGAGAAAAGCGTTGCCCCCCGACAAAAATTGTTGGAGGACCAGTTCCCGATACCGGACTCGCCTGACCTGTCGATACCGTCGTAATTCACGGAGAAACAAAATCTTTATTCGATCGGATCCTCGACGGCGCGTACGCTGCGCGGCGCGACGTTCTACGAGCTTCGGAACGAGAACAATGTTCTCCATATGTATATGTACGTTGTCCAACCATCGCGCGTCCGCATCTATTGCAATCGATACTCTGCAACCACGCAAGAGGAACGCTTTGATTTTCATTCCAAGTCGGCGCGGCCCACTAGATTTCCATCGACTCGAGCGGATTTGTCAAAAAAGATGAGCAAACGAGACAATTGGACGAGCGCCGTCCAACCTGTGTAACACATAACGTATCTGATTTTCCTTCGAAGCAAATCGTTCGAACAAAACTCGAGAGACGACAGCCGTTTCTTGGCCGAGAATGGAACGACATATATAGTTTGGAGCAACAACCGCGTTACAGGCTTGCTAAAGTCGAATCTCGAATCTCGAATCTCGAATCTCGAATCTCGACTCTCGACTATCGACTATCGACTATCGACTATCGACTATCGACTCCCAAAAAACGCCCAGCAAAAGTGGAAGAAATATACAAGAAAGCGAATACGATAGCCGTAGTCAAGCTATGGATCCAGCCTGTCGTTTCGCGACTCGGAGTTGTCGATCTCGGAGAGATCAATCCCAGAGGACGCATCCCAAAGACAGCGTTCCCCGAATCGAGCCGATGAAGAAGACAAACGAACGAGCGACGTCGCGAGTTTGAAAATCGAAAATCGAAAATCGAAAAGCGAGAATCCAGATTGCCGGCACGTGGCGTTCGCCTGGGATTCTTAGCTCGCGCCGAGCCACCGCAGCCCCGGCCATTTGAATACAATGACGCGCCGAGGCACGCGCGCGTGCGAACGAGCTTCCGCTCCGCTCTCGAAAGGATTTTCCGTTTCCGTTCGAACCCAAGGTCGAACACCGTCCCGATTAAGAGGCCCTGGGCCCGATTCCGCGAATCCGACTCGCGAGCTTCCTTCTCGACCGGTTCTACCGTTTAGGTTCAGGTCGACGACTCGGTACCATCGTAACCTCTTCGATCGTAACCTCTTTCGCGTTGCTTCGTCGGCACCCAAGCGAACGTCTTTTGTCGGTTATGCGAAACCTACCGTGCCAACACTTTTTCCAAGCGATAATCTATCATTTTTCTTCGTCGACGTATCTCGACGAGCGTTAAAAACGTTCAACAACATGGTTCGCGAACGAGAATCGCGGATCTTCCGTCGCTTCCTACCCATGTTTCGCTTTCGTTCTCACCGAAGGCAAAGCGAGCATCCCTCCCCGTGCGTCGCGCGAACCCGAGCTAGGAGGATCGCGCGCAAATATCGAGGTTGAATCGAACTTTTCTCGACGAGCGTCGCGAGACACGTTCCGTCGCAACGGATTCGTTATCCGGCAAATCAAACGTCGTTCCCGACGTCGACCGCGCGCGCGCAATACCCTGGCCGCGTCTCGCAGACTCGGCAGTTGGGACAGCGTATTCGGGCAAAGTCGCTACACGACTGGCGACGCAACCGTAATGGCGACGCGTACGCGAATTGAAAAAGTCCCGCGCAACGACGCGGACCGTCTCTACCCGGCGAACATTGGAATTCCGAACTAGGATGGCGACTCGTAGTAACGTTCGCCCCGCGCGCGTCGCCTGCCCTCGGTCCTCGCGTAGCGACTATACCTGCGAACTCTGCCCGCGCGACATGGCGCTCCAGTAGACGGCGATGCGAAAGCGTGCAAAGACTGCCAGCCGATTGAAACAGTCGGGACGTGTGGCGATTCTGAAAACGATCGCTTCCTGTCTCTCTCCGTCCTCCGCCGCGGCGACCTCTCCTTAATTACCCATCGGCTTTTTCTATTTGAATTACAAGCAACCGTCACTGTTACCCGCGCGTCCTTGGAATCGAGCTCCGTCGATCGAGACGAAGCTGCTCTTTCTTCGGATGCTTTCACCCGAGCGACCGATCGAGGATCCGTTCGCGTGGTATCGTGGGAAGTCGTTCTCGACGACAAATAAGTTCGCTTTTTCCTCGGCGAAGGCGAGTCGCGTCGAGCTTTTCGATTAGGTCCAAGTAGAGGTGTTCTGTCCGGTTTCATTCGATCTTACAGGAGAAAATGAGTCGATCATCTGCGACGGATAGATCGGAACCGGAGCTTTCGCTCGCCGGGCCTGGTCACTGCTTAAACCGTTAACCGTTAACCGTTAACCGATAACCGTTAAGCAATCGAGTTATCCCGACCGGTCGACGATGCACTCTCCTAGTCCTTCGAACCCAAAACACCTCGAAAATCTCGTATCCTACGATCGCCTTGAAAGCCATGTATTCGTTGCAACCTATACGCGTCTAATCCTTTATTTATTGTAATAATTTGATTAAGTCGAACGTAGCGCGTCACGGGTACTCTTCGATCACTCGAATTTGTTACCTGTTTGAAATCGTTTTCGTCTTGGATGCGTAGATTGTATGTTTTAATGAAACGCGTCTTCGTAGCGACAGCCGGGCATCGAACCTGCGAATGCGCGTTAATTAACGCCGAGGCTAATCGAAGGTGAGCGGAGCAGTGTGCCGAGTGACGAGCGACGCGCGACATGGATTCGACGCAACTTTTCCGCGAACTTGACATTGAGAAAGCTCTCAATGAAATGGTCGATAGTCGCGAGCCGCTGGTCGCGAGCCGCTGGTCGCGAGCCGCTGGTCGCGAGTCGCGGCAAGACCTCGGCCTCGGATATTTCGCGGTTCGAGACGGTTGGAAGCTGATCGTTCGAAATCAAAAATTCTCCAAGACTCGAGGTATCGCTTGTCTGCTCGAATCGAAGCCGGCGATTCATTTCGGCGAACGTTTTCCTTCGTACGCGAGTTTAATCGAAACGCCGCCCATTTTTTCCCCCGATTAGTTTGTTATGGACTCGGCACCGCTGTCTACACCGACGCAATTAGGATCCCTCTCAAGCGCGCTATATTCGCTTCCTCTCTGTCTTTCCCCGAAATGTATTCCATTCGGCCAAGTTTTCCGATTCTTCGGTTCACGCGAAGTTCGATACGAGCATAGTCGCGTTTTCAAACCGGTTCGTCGCACACGTCGCTGCTCGCAAGAAAAGCGGGACTGCGGAATCGTCGCGGCGGGAATAATAGCGCATTCGTTGTATCTCGAGTTTCCTCGAAAATGATTCCAGCCCACGACCAGACGTCGCGGAGCATTCCTCTCTGCCTCGCGCGAACGAGCTTTCCGCAGAAATTCTTTGAAATCGATTCTTGGAACTTGGCCCGCAGCTTGGACCGTTGGGGGTACGTTCACTTTGGATTTTCAATCGGGTTACACGAAGCCCCGCACAAACCACGAAACCTCCGTTGCAATAAAGAGGCGGGCTTTCGCGCGTCTCGGTGAAAATGGTAAAACGCGAGCATCGAGCGACTAGGAAATTTTCGAATCGACGAAAGTAGTCGTTTTCGTTTAAGAACGAACGGTCGCGGTCGGTAATCCCAGGGGCGGTATTCGCCGTCCAAAAGTTTTCCCAGACTGTTTTCTTCGTTTCAAATAGTTTGGTAAACGCGCAAAGGCCGAACCGAAGATAAAGCCAGCGGGTGAAAATAGAAAAGGGTGTCCTACGAAGAAAATTATTTAAAAGAGAAAGACGGAGAGAGAGAGAGAGAGAGAGAGAGAGAGAGAGAGAGAGAGAGACGGAAAAAATCTGGTGGGTTTGGTGGATCGATTGCAAGAGTAAATTCAAGAGATCAAAAGAGAAGGAACGTTCGTTCTCGGGGAAATATGTCGAGAACACTGTTTGTTCTCCCTGTGAAAATCTGCGACGTGGACTGTTGCCGAGAGGGATAATGGAATCTGTTGCTTATCGTGCCGGAACCGATTCGACCCGCTCGCGCTCGGATGGAAACCGTAGATCGTTTCGGTGGGGCTGCTGCGTGGAGAACGATGCCTGCCCCGAAACTCGTTGTCGTTAACGCGCCAGTGGGACTCGCGAGTTCTACGTTTAGCAACCTAACGGTAACAATATTCCCTAACCGAACACGCGATCCATGACACGGTGTCTACACTTCCGTACACGTTCACAGAGGATACAATTAGGAGGGACGTTGCCAAGAATTTGCTCGTAGAGTTCTCATCGTCGGGTACGTATTTCGAAGAGCTGCTCCCTATCTGTCTCGATCGCAAACCAACATTACACATCCGCCGATGCCGATCGTTTCGACCGGTTTCGTATTAGTAGTTGTAGCGTTAACCAAAGACAGAAATTAATTGCTTCTCCATCGAGAGTTTCGGGAAGGTTCATGTAGCCGCGAGTAACATTCCCGATCGACCAGCTCGTCGCGGCTCATCGCTGCTCGTCGCGGCTCGTCGCGGCTCGTCGCGGCTCGTCGCGGCTCGATACGGTGCGACAGCCGAGTGAAAGGCCGTGACAAAACAGAGAAAGGAGTAAACAAGGAGAAACAAGGAAACGGCCGAACGGGTTCTTAGCTTTGCATTGCAGGCAAAGCGAAATGCGAATTGCGAAATGCGAAATGCGAAATGCGGGTCGTTCTGGAGGAGAGGACGCCGTCTTCAGAAACGAAAGTATCGCTGCTTCGCGTATCCCGAGCCGAGTAACCAACTATCGCAAAAGCGTTCGGCGGAATAAACTATTGGAAACTCGTGGTCAAACCGGCCTGCTTTTCGATTAAACGCCGAGAGAGCGTGCCGAAGCTTCGCGGTTCTAAAAGACGCGCTGCTCTGCTCCTGCAACGGTCCCTAAAGCCCGGAAAGGAGAATCCGTTCGCATCGACGCGTTTCGCGCTTCGCGGAGAGAAGAAAAAATACGAGGGCAGAGAGAGTCAACGACGCAGCGAGCCGAGGAATTCGAGGATTCCGAGGACGCCGAGGAACCTGCGCCCCGGACGTTTTTTCCATGCTCGGATTCCACGTTTTCGAGGGTCACCGGATATCTTCCGAGATCGCAGCGCCAGACAAGGGATGCCACCGGAAAGAGCTCGTTACACGCCGCGGTTCGAGAAAAAAACACGAATTTCCAAACTACCGACTCGGTAGTAACCGGCGGTAACCCCTATGAACTGTAAACGCAGCGGGTCGATCGATTAATTGGGCTCTGAGAAATCCTCCATCCTCGATCCTCGATCCTCGATTAGAAGCAAGAAGCGAGCTGCGCGAAGCGAGTAATCGCGGCTCGACGCGGCGATCGGCCGGCGATGGTAGTCGGTCACGCCCAAGTTTCGAAGGTAGCGAGCAGAAGTTTTCGAAGCTCTCGTCAATTTATCGGTAAGAACGGTTTTTTACGGACGGAGGAGAAATCGTTCGCAAGGGTCATCAGATTTCTTCCGAAGTTCGAGTCCTTCGAGAGGTTGTCGAATCACCTGTGCGCGCGCGCGCGCCTGCGCAATGACATCGCGTGGGTGGAGTTTAAACGGTGATACAATCGACCGGACGATCCGTAATTAACTCGTAAAAACGAGTCTCCTACCGAGTTTGTCGAAACATTCCGGAATCGGGTCAGACACTTCGGAATAAATTTTACGTATTTACAGATGGAAAATGTTGCGCTTTCGAACGGAAGAAAGGTTGCGGTATTTATCGAAGAAAGAATACGATTTTCGAGCAGCTTCTACTTCTCGTAGATGAGACTCGTCGAGTCGAGTCGGGCCGCGGTATAAAACGAAGAGCCTCGATCAAAGAATGGCACACTGGGACAGAAGAAGTGGAAAGTTTGCGAAAACTTTCGTTCGTTCCGAATTCTGGGAAACATAAAATTTGGTTGATCGAGATTCGAAGTGCGCCGAAGTCGCTAGGAACGCGTGGCCGGTCGATCCTGTCGCGCGTTTGATATTCATCGGTCCGAGCGTCCTTCGGCTTTTCCGCGGATGATATTCAAGGACAGCGGGGCCGATCGAACGCCGACGACACTTTCCACTTTGTAATTTTATCCTCTTCTGACCCCTTGTGCGCATCGACCGTCCGGTGAGTCGAGACGAGTCGACTCGAGTCGAGTCGAGTCGAGTCGAGTCGGTAACGGTGCAGTGGAATGAGAAATTATACATAGGCCGAGAGACGGAGTGGCCCTTGCGCGGGCTCTGTAACATTCTCGTAGGAAAAACAACGACCTTCGGCATTAGATTGGCCTAGCATTCCTCTCGACGCTACAGTCTCGACGCTGGTAGCAGCACCGTCTACTAAAAACTAAAAACCGACCGGTTTCTAATCTATCAAATTTACAATAGCGCCGACCGTTTGTACAGCTTGTTCCAACGAATTTCTATCGCGGCTAGGCTGCTCCGCGCAACGAAATTCCTTTTAGCAGTTACCTATTACGAAAGCTGCTTTATGCTCGCAACGATAACGCAAGGTGAAAATTGAGAACGCGCGGATAAATTCCGTTTCGATATTTGGCAAATTGAAAAGCAAGTCTTGCGGATGCGACGCAACGACGTTGTCCCCGCGTTCGAAAGATAATCTCTCGAAAGACTCTCCGAGCGGGTTGATCCGACAACTATCTTGCCGTTTGCAGAAATACGAAAAACGCTTTGAATTCGGGACCCGACGCTTACGCGCGTTGCCAAATATCGGGAAACGAACCGGATCGACGATCCCGGACTCGCAACCCCGCATTCCCGTGTTTCCGCCTCCCCCCCCCCCCCCCCCCCCCCCCTCCTCCGCCTCCACCCCCTCCTCCTCGATCGATTTCAGTTACAGAATTTGTGTAGAAACCGAACGAGTTTCACCGCGTTCTAACCAATTTTTACAGAGTTCACGGATCTAAAACGAGTCTTCGAATTTCTGGGGCGAACCGATCGCTCCTACTTTGGTTGCCGGAGAACCGCGAACAGGAATTTACGCCGGAACCAAGCTCGGCCAAGCATCTTGGACGTTATTCTTCGACTCGGACTTCGTCATACTTGTTGCGTAGACAATACACGCGCTATAAGCGCACTCGCTGAGAAAAATCTTGGACGATCCCGATTTTCAGGAGCCGACCAATTATTATCCGAGAAAGCGTTCGAAAGTCGTCGACGAACCGGGAAGTTAATACTTGGTACGACGAAAGCGGAAATACCCCGTTCAAAATATAATATATCTCAACCGATCCTGTTCTCGCGAGATAATTTCTTGCTCGCCGGCTCGTGCTAGCGCGCCTAATTTAGGAGGATCTGGTACGCTGAACGAGATCCATTCCTCGGGGTGGAAAACGGGGAAGGGTAGAGGGGTGCGGCAAGTGCAGGGGAGGGCGAGGACGGGAACGGGAACGGGAACGAGAACGGGAACCGGAGCGAGAACGAGGACGAGAACGAGGGTGAGGACGGGCCGCGTCGATTCGATCCACGGCGAGCGTAGGCGAAACGAACACGCGGAACCAGTATGAATGGCGAGAAACGCGGAAGACGTTGGAGAGGTCGGGAACCGATCAGCGACCAGAGAGAGGGTGGCCTCCCTTGCCGCTCCTTCAACCCTTCTCCCTCCATCGCCCGACCGCGCCCTCCCCTCTCTCGCTCCCGCTCTCTTTCTCTCTCGAGTCCTTTCAGAAAGACTTTGCTCCACCCACGCAGCGTCTACCGTCTCCCGTCGCCCGTTACCCGTCGCCCGTCCCCCCGTTCCCATTCCCCGTTCCCCGTCGACGATGACCTACTTCCGAGGGGATACCCCTTGCCATTCATGGCTGCACGACGGTGGAACACGCAAGACCGGTCGCGACCCGGGTCGCCGCGAATACCTCTCTCGATCAGACTCGATTTCGTTTTTGAAAACGCTATCGCCGGGACAATGCTCGCGGCAAACCTTTACAATAAAATCGTTCTCTAAACTTTGGAGGACGAACATCGTCGTAGCGACGACATCCGGTCTATCTTGTCCCAGAAACTACGAACGCGGATGCGCATATCGATGTTCGATCGCTTGGGACGCGATCTACGCATAGAAAAGATCAGGATATGCTTCGTGGCTCGTATTTCCAATTATTTGAATCTTCGAAGGATAATCTAGTTTATGGAGAAAATTTCAGGTTCGCTCGTTCGATCGAGCCAAAAGAATGCGAAAGATTGCAAACGCTGTTAACCCTCGAATCGTTCGAGCCAGTTCCATCGTATAGCCATTCTAGATAGCCGACAAGGCGTGCTCCTTTTCCAGCGGAGAGACGACCAAGCGTTGAAACTGTGCCACGTAATAAATCGCGGCCGCGGATCGGTTGTCGGCCGATGCTCGTTGATCCCCCTCGTTTATCAAATACCTTCAGGAGACTCCACTCCGCGTCGACGAACGAGTCGAATTAATCGGATAACAAATTTTCCTGCTCTCGGCTCGCCTCGCCTCGCCTCGCCTCGTGGGACGCGCGGACGCAGCCGGTACAGCTTCGAGTAGCTTCGCGTCAATTCAAGTAACCTTTCAGCGACCCCGAGGAACGGCTGTGGAAACACGAGAATGCGCTGACCGACGCGCGACGCCTACGCGAGTCCTGTTTTCCTTTCGTTATTAGGTATTACCGTTTACGCTGCGATTGGCACGAATGTCTTTGTTTCGGCGCCCGTCTCCGTCACCGCCTCCTCTACCGCAAACGCCGATAAAAGCGCGCTCGAACATTTACTGCCGACAGGATCGCTTTGTTACCGTGGATTCCAGTCTCGGGGTCTCGGTCTCGGTCTTCGTGCATCCCCGCGCGGTCGGTTTCTACGCGCCCCGACGCGCCCCGACGCGCCCCGACGCGCCCCGATGCATCTCGATATATCCGTGGTACAAGGCTCGCGGTTGTTTCTCCGAGGTTTTATCGCTACAACGACGGCGACGATCCAGCGAACCTCGACTGTTTTCAATTCTGGCAGTTGTTGCTGTTCGCCCTTTGGCCTCTTAACATCCCTGCAGTACTTCGCTCTTTTATTATTTTGGCTTTGCACGGCCGCTACAGTTGTTCCCTTTTTCTGTGACATCTTAATCGTTCGAAGATATTACTTTAGACCCGAGGCTGAGGCGATTTACGCAAGCCGAAGAACAAGTTGCGTCCAGGTTTTTCCATTTTCTTCGAAACCCAGCGGAACAGCCGAGTCGCGTCGCGTCGCAGCGAACGTTTCCGCTGGATCGCCGTAACCGTAAATTACTCCGTGAAAAGCCGGATTTGCATAAATATCCGCAGTCCAGTTGTTGCTACATTAATTCCAAGAGAAGGTTACGCGTTTTGAGGTCAGGCCGTCGCGTCGCGTCGCGTCGATGGGTAAACGTAATACGGTCCGAGCGTGTGTTGAACCGCGACACATCCCATTTCCCGATTGCAAAAACATCGGCAAGCCAAAATCAATTCGCAAAGGACGAGAACGCCGAAGAGGACGACCGAGGACGACCGAGGACGACCGAGGACGACCGAGGACGATTGAGGACGAATGAAAAAAGTGATGTGGAAAAGAACGAAGGGCCCATGGAACGCGATGATTCGTCGACGGAGTTGGGAAAACCGGGTGCAGTCGCAGTCGCAGTCGCAATAGCGGCGGTTGCGGTGGCATGGCAGCTGCAGTCACGGCGACGCGGCGCGGTGCAGCGGCCACTAGCCATCGACGTGCCGCTAACGAAACGGGCAAACGAGTACCTGCAGAACGCGATCAATACTCCGTACACGAGTGCACACTGCTCGGAGCACGTGTTCCCGTTTGTTTTGTTCTTTGCCCCTGCAGCTCGCGCGAGAGCCCGAACCCGAGCTCGAGCCGAGCTGTTGCAGCAGCGAGCCCTGCGTCCCTTCGCCTCTGCCACCTTCTTCTCCTCCTCTGCTCGAATCGTTTCCGAGCAAATTCTCCTTGGATCTTCGTTTCCTCGAAAACGCTTTCTATTCGAGAAAACGACCGCTGGTATACTTTCCGTCGTTGGAACGGTTCAAATATAATAACAACCGAACTTTATAAATGGAACAAAAAGATGGAAGAATCGAGAAAAGCCAATGTTTGCTCTCAGAGGATGCAACTGAAATTCGTGAACATTCTTTGTTACGATTGTCGATGTTATTAAAATTGAAATGGAGGCGCGCGCGAATATGGTTGCAACGCATTTTTTGAACCGTCGAGGAGAGATCACAGATCGGGCGGTCGTTGTATGGAAGCAGCGCGACAGTTTAACGCGCGTACGTGACATTTCCGTTTGTTTCAATCCTGGCGTATCACGATTACGATTATGATTAGGACACCGCGGTAACGATGACCCGTGCCCGTTAGCCGGCCAACCAACTGGACGAACAGTTTCATGCTAAACAGCTAATTTGCCGCATGAATTTATGCCTCCCGATTAAACGGCTCGAGCACCGACTCGAATAATCGATGCACCGTACGGTCATACGTAGCATACGAAGCATACGAAGCGACGCCGTCCCGCTCTGTGCCGCCTCGCATCGCCTCGCATTGCCTCGCATCGCCTCGCGTCGCCTCGCCTCGCATCGCCTCGCATCGCCTCGTCTCGCGTCGCGATTCATTTTTCTCGCGTCTCCTTACACTCGAAGCACTAACGTGCTCGCACTCCACTCTGGCTCGTGGTTCTCGATACGCTCAATACGAATGTTGCATTCGAAGAAAGCTCCGGCGATTGTTTTAGCACTTCTACAGAGAAATTATGGAGTTCTCTCCTGTATTCGATTATTTCGTGGTTGATTCAACGATCGGTTGGTTACGACGCGACTCGGCCAGATCGTTCCAGTTGCGTACGAGTACGATAAACGCACCTGCGGCAACGGCGCACCCGTGTGCAAGTTTAACGCGTCGAGGCTGCGCTCGACTGCACCGGAGCACGGTAACGGTAACGGTAACGGTAACGGTAACGATAACGATAACGATAACGATAACGCGCTGGGATGTATCGCGATTCGCAGCTCCGCTGGTCGATGGCGCAAAATTTCCGAAATATCGCTGCGCTCAAAGCAATCGTTTGCCATAGACGCGCGTCGTCGATTGCCTGCAGCAAAATGTTTGACGAAAAGTGGGCAAACGAGAAAGCGAATATGTTGAGTACTCGAAAACAAGCGAGCTTGCAACAGCTCGGTGCACCCTGACCCACAACGGAAATTGCTTTTCCTTTCTTCCCTCTCTTCCCTGTGTTCCGGTCCCCGTCGACCAGCAATCGATATCCGGTTCGTATCGGTATCCGGATACCGATTCGTCCCCCAAATTTTCTTCCCTGACATCAATATCTCGGACCATCGACATATCAGCTACATCCGCATCTCGGACAGTTTTATATCAACTTCCGGAGTTTCCCCATCAGTTTTCGATCAACCTTCCACAGCGAGGGGCGGCCGGGTGGTCTAAACGATTTTAAATAAAAGAGGCAGGATGAATTTAACGGAATATGTATGCGTCTTTGGAGCCTTCTCGGCAAGATTGTGACAAGACCACGAACGACCGCCATTTACACGAGCCCATCGTCTTCCGATTTCTCCGTCGCAAATAAACGACTTTTATTCCATTCGATTTTTACGGCTAAAGATCGACATTCGAACCAGGGACAACTAACGCGTCAAAAAGTTGCTCGATTCGTAGGTCAGGTCGGTGGTCCTGCATGCTCTCCCAGGGGAAGCGTGTCATCCTGACCAAGAATGGAGACCGCGTTACGGCCAGCAACAAATGGAATGCGTTTTCCGATGAGATTCTCCTCGGTGAAATGGAACCTTTATTCGTTGGAAGGGCGAGAGGGAGAGGGAGAGGGAGAGGGAGAGGGAGAGGGAGAGGGAGAGAGAGAGGGAGAGGGAGAGAGAGAGAGAGAGAGAGAGAGAGAGAGAGAGAGAGAGAGAGAGACCCCGCACGCCGGATATAGAAGGGGAAAACGAGCAAGAGAGGGGAGTTTGTATCTGGAGCAACGGTATCAATGTTCGGGCAGCACTCGCGCGGGTCCAAGAGGTTAAGCCGAGTTTGCACGGCAACGTAAACTCGGGCGCGCGCCGCAGGTGGGCCACTGCACGTGCGCGGCTACCAGAAATCCGGCGAAATTCGATCGATTCCGGCGAAAGGAGGAAGGTTCGACGTACATTTCGATGTAATCGAGCCACCCACCGCGGCAGCGGCCACAACCGGCCCCCGGCCACGACCGCTTGCACCGTCCTGGTATCGATCGACGACCGTCGACCGTCAAACTTCGAACATCGACCGTCGACCGTCGACCGTCGACCGTCGAGCACCCGAGCGCACTCTAAGAAACCAAGTGATCTCTTGACCCCGATATATCGCTGTCGGGGTGCGTTTTTTTCGTGCGACCGAAACCCGACCTTGGCTTCGAGACCGATGCGCTCGGGTTCGAGAGCAGCGCCTCCTCCTCTTTCTCTCATCTTCTCCTTCGCAAAAGCGTCTCGCGACGACGCCTCTTGCGCCGTCACAATCGAACCGTCGAACCAATCGTTCCCCGCTATCGAGAGCCATATAGAGAGTGACGCGCTTTGGATCGCGAGCCCTGCTCGTGCGGGAATCGTGGAGAATCGATTCGTTTTTCCGACGTAGGGAGGGGCAGCTAGGTAATCGGGCCGATTTTGAATAGAGAGAGAGGCGGTACAATCTCGACTGCCCTTTATACCGATCATCAAAAAGAAGTCGGTCGGCGGCTCGTTCGTAATATATCGGCCTACGCTAGAGCTTCCACAAACAACAAACGGAAAAGGAAACGCTCAAATTTCATTCGTATAGCAAATTCCGAGCGCGCTCGATTTTCGAGCGAGCGTGAAAAATGCAAGATTCGCATCGTAGACGCGGCGGGTTGGCTTGTTAAATATTTCTCGGAATAAATAGTTCGCTTTAACGCGACATTGGTTTATTAATTGGCCAAGACCATCGCGCGCGATGCATTCTGGAAATGTGCTCGCGCCGGACACGCGCTGTCCGACTCCGCTGTGTGTAGCGCGCAAAGGTTCAGATTCCTCGACCGCAAGTTACGAAAAGCTGCATAATGAAACATTCATTTCGAATAGATGGTGGAAAGTTAAATGACCCTGATAGGATAGTGCCGACTCGGACACGGGGGATAAGCGATCCCGTGGAAAGAGGAACGGCCACCTTTGTCCTCGCCAAGCTGTCTACCTCGAGCAGTGCCGTTTAAATAAGAACAAACCGGTCGCGAGAGCGAGAGCGAGAGCGAGAGCTCGCTAAACCGATCGATCGGTCGCGTGAAATCGTATCGCCGCGACCAATCGATCGTTCCTCCGCTTCTATCTACCGTTTCCACGAGGAAACACTCTCCGGCGCTTGTTACACACACGATACGTACGTCCGGTCGGATTTCGAACGAAACCTACAAAGCGTTCGTTTCTTTCTAACATTGAACACCGAAGCACCGAAGAGAGAACTCGTCGAACCTACGATTTTTTTTCTACGCACCGTTTCCCAAAAGACCTTTCGACGCGTTAAGAACGATTTTTCGAACATTTTCTCCTTCGCGGTTAGAAAATCGGTTCCATTTACCGTTTTCAAACTTCCGACTTGGACGAGCCCGTACGGAGTTGTTGAAACTTGCGACGCGAACAGATGAATCTACGCTCGAACGAGAATCAGATATTGCGGTAGAAGCAACGCCACGGGCGCATTTCTATTCTGGAAAGATGTTTGAACGATGCCGCGCTTGCGGTTCTCGTCGCGCGAACGTTCGACGAATTTTCAAAGACTGCTCTCGGCGTCCGGACGTCGAGCGTGCGAAAGGATCCTATCCGATTCCGCGGTAAACAACGGCCAGACGCGAGCGAGGGTTCGGTGTCCGATTGGTCCGCGTTTTCGCAGAGGAAAACACAGGACACAGGATGCGGACAAGGTCGCGGTCGATGGGTAATCGCGCACGTAATCCCAAGCGCACTTCCGTTATGCAGTTGAAAATTAGCCGGCCGGTGAATGGAAGAGGCGGTGTCGGTGGCGGCGGTGGTGGCGGCGGCGGCGGCGGTGGCGGCGGTTGTACATGGTGGTGGTGGTGGTGGTGGTGGTGGTGGTGGTGGCAGAGGCGTCAGAGGCGGCGGAGGCGGCAGCGGCAGAAGCAGCGACGGCGGGCTTCAATCAACTCCCGAAGAATGATACGACTGCGACTAACCCTCTGTTACACGCACGCCCACATCCCGTGCGCCCCGAACCATTATAAAAACGCCGGGACACGCGACACCGGCGCATACTGTGCTCGCGAAAGTGTCGGACGCCGGTCGGAAAAGAAAAAGAGAGCCAGCCAAGCCGAGAGATCCAAGCCGAGACCGAAGACAACGAGATGGCTACCAAAAACGGTTTGCTCTTCCTCGGCCTCGTGTGCCTGCAGGCCGCCCTCGTTCGCGCCGTGGTAAGATCTCGTCGATGCCGCCTTCGGCCTCCGTCAGCTTATCGCAACGTTGCGACAATTTTTCGAGACTTCCGAGCCACGGCCTCTCGTTATTCTACGATCCCTTTTATTCGGCTATTATTTCATTTTCATCTTTTACTTGGCAATATTTGGTAGCGTCTCCTTCCGAAAATTGTGCGAAGGCCAAAGCAGCATTAGATACGGTTTACGGCTGATCGTCGTCGAAGACAATTTGTTCGAGAAACCGAGAATTCACAAAAATGGAAACGGAATTCCAACAGCCACGACGGATCTTTACGGAATTTCAATCAAATTGCCCGCATCGATTGCAAAGAAACTATAATAGATATAGATATAGATAGCCGTCCGCTCCTGTATCGGACACCACTTGTGCATGCAGCCTAAACAATTATCGCAAATTTCCATGATTTCATCGATCTTCGTCAGTTCGGTAGTTGGTCTGCTTGGTGTTTCGTTGCAAATGCACCAACTCCGCCGCGGTCTACCGTTTTCGCATAAACGAAAGAAAGAAACTCGGATCGCCGCTCCTATCGATGCTCGAACATAAAGATAGCCTAATTCGGGTTGGGTATGAAACGGTTTACGCCAAACGAATTCGTTCGCGACGACATTGGAGCGCGTGCCCGCCCGGAAATAACGAGACGAATGCCCGTTCCGAGTTGCGAGTTGCGAGACCTGGCTGATCGATCGTCTGGAGCAAGTGGGTTCGACGTTGGAGTTAGAGAGGAGGAACCCCTAATTGGAGCGTGTCGAGTTTCGCGGTGCACGATTCCATCGACGCGAAGCGCCGCACCGGTGGACTGCGGTTGTGCGCGTTCCTCCGGATCTTTTCCCTTGCTCCTTGCCGTCTCTCTTCCCTTTCAGATTCTGATTCCGATTCTAATTCCTGTTTCCATTCCCGTTGCTGCTTTCCAAGCCCATGTTCACGTGAGCCGCGTATCGATCAAAAGGCATAATGGGCATGCTGCGCGCGGAGCGTTACATAAACTGCACCGGGAAACGCGGACCCTAGACTAAACTATTCAAGGTTCGGTCGCTTTTTTCATTTCTTTTATTTCAGCGCGCTCGTCCGAACGCACCGTGCCTCTCAACCAATCTCGTTCCGACTTTACGCGTTCTTCGGTTTCTTCGAAGTCGAACCAATCTATCGGACATTTAGAATGCCAGCAAAATTCTGTAAAAACCTGTCGTGGTAGCGACCAATGCCTAATTTCAAAATGCACGAGTCGCGCGTTCGAAGGATGTTGGAACAACATCGTACTCGAGGATCCGTATCGGTCGAGATCGTATGGGGTCTATGTGGTAGGGCCTACGATGAGATCGTTGGACCGTCGCGAACCGCGACCGAGGACACGCTCTCTCTCTCTAGTCGCTGCCCTCGGTCGCTGGCTCATCGGCTCGCTGGCGGGACGGTGTGTCGGCGAAAGCGAGTCTGGCTGCCAGATGCGTCAGCGTCAGCGTCAGCGTCAACGTCAACGTCAACGTCAACGGGGGACCCTTCGTAAGCAGAATCGCGCCTAGCCTACGTAAAAGATTCGTCGCTACGAATCGGTCGAGAAGAAATTTCAATTTTTCCAGATTTTTCCAGAGATTTCGTACTATATGTCGAGCTGGAAGAATCGGAAGAGAGGTAGTTTCGCTTCGAGAATAGAGTCGGAGCGAAGGTAAGCGCGATTCGAGAATCGCAACTGTCTATCGTTTTGATTTTGTTCGCAGCCGGACTGGGTGCCTCCAGAGATCATCGACATGGTGCAAGACGACAAGGAACGGTGCATGGGAGAACACGGCACAACGGAAGGTTAGTATCGAAACTCGAAACAACTTGTCCCGAAAAGCTGAGATATCATTCGAAATCGATTAAATTTCGGAGAAACGAGTACATACTCGGTTGTTCGCGTTCCTCGAATACTCGATACGCGCTTCGGATTTCGCCGTATCGACGACAGCGATATCTTTATTCGCTGGAGAATCCAGCTACTCGGTCCAAGCTTTTGGTTTCGCTCGCCGAGAGCGTCGCAATTATAGATGCCCCGAGAAAACGTTTCGAGTAGGACACGGGTTTAAGCGCTCGGGTTCAACGGCTGAAACTCGAAACTTGAACTAATCCGTGATTTCGGGGTGCAGCGATGATCCAAGAAGTGGCCCAAGGAAAGATATCGTCGGATAGGTCGATGACGTGTTACATGTACTGTCTACTGGAAGCATTCAGCTTGGTAAGATGATTTCTCCTTCGAACGAACGATTCCATTCGAACCGAACGATTCCATTCGAACCGATCGATTCACGAACAAGCCGCTCGGTTTAGGTCGACGACGAAGCTAACTTGGAGGTGGACATGCTGATGGGATTATTGCCGGAACACTTGCAGGACGTAGCGGAAAAAGTTTTGAGTAAATGCAATCCAGCAGGTACGCGTCCGCTCGTCTAACGCTTTCGATAGCGAGGCTTCGTTTTCTGTGCCACCACCACGCCGAGGCCCTCCTAGACACGCGTGCGTTTACGAGAAACGCGTCGGGGTGCAACTCCCAAGACAAGATTCTCGCGCCCACGCCGTCAACGAGTTGGGACAACGTAGAGAGATCGACATTCTCGAGATCGAACATTTTCGACTTCTGGATTCGAGATTTCGAAAATATCGTAGAATCGACCGCTCCTTTGAATCCTCTCGAGTTGCCCAGATGTTGCTCGAATTGCTTACGAGTAAACGCGTTTCTTCTACGAGCGCGGAGAGGAATAGGAGGGCATCGACGTGACGGTGACTTAACGAAGGATAGCTAGTCCTCGAACAAATGATCGGAAAAATTCGAACGTTCTAATTCGTGGACCGACGTTTTCAGCTGGCGGCGATAACTGCGAGAAGATGTACAATCTCGCTGTGTGCGTCCAGCAAGCTGTGCCGGAGGTGAGCAAAATCCAAAGTTTTCGTTTACTTTGAAACGCCGCCTACCGACGCGACCGGGTTCCGTGCCATCGAACGGCCCAATTACGCGCGATCCCCGCGAAAAGTCTCGGGACGCGTCGACGATCGCGAAATCTGTCGCACCAGCTCCTCCAATTCATTCGTTAAGAATACGAAGTTGACGGACGGTTCCCATTGCCATCGATCGCGACTCGAGAGTTTCGATGTTTCGAGAAATCAAACGGTTACCACGCGTTCGAGAGCGAACCGACGATAGTCCGTGCGCGCGCGCGCCCGTAGAAGCGGTCGGGAGGGAACGAAACGGTGCAGGGAAAGCAAAGCGTGTAAACTGTCCTCGATGGAGGGAACGCGATTCGGAAAACTCGCAAGAGAGAACTCTAAGAAACGCGTGCGGTTTCATTTCAGTTGTGGTTCATCGTCTAAATCACGGGAAACGTCGTTTCAACTGGACCAGCGAGGAAGGAGTTGAATCGCGAAACAAGAAACCGATCGAAAGGATTTACTACTCATCGACATCGACGGCAACGGAATCGGAATTGGAATCGCAATCGCAATCGCAATCGCAATCGCAATCAAAATCACAGCACGGGATCGTATTCGGCGAAGCGAACACAATTATTTGTACGAAACAGTGTGTATAGATACTGTAGTTCATTTAGGATAAATAATTCAGCCTACAAGCTGCCGAACTGTAAATCCGACTCTCGAAAGACAAAAATATATGAACGAGCGAACGAAATAAACCGACAACCGACTCAAAACTCGTTCATTACGCGATGGGAATACCGAATTTCGCATTTATGCTCCAGTTACTTTCTTTTTTACAGTTCGTCTCGTCCGGTTTAACGGGCAGTGGCTCTAACAAAAATCAAGATTTTTATTTATTCTCTGTTCCTTTGAAATTAATACGTCTCCTGTTTTTGAGAAGCAAAGAAAGGATAACGGATGGCTGATTTACTTGGCCGACGATCGCATTACGCGATCAAGTTTCGAACAACGAACGGCGCACAAGATCCGCCGAGCCTCGACGCGTTACCGCGAAAATTTTCCGTGACAATCTAATTCGCGAGGTGTTCCGGCACGCTCGGCCCAAATTACATGTTTACATGTTTTCGGGCCGAACCCTCTCCCCCACCCACCACTCCTGCCGTTTTACGAGAGTGACACGCTGGGTCCTGCTCGCGGCTGCCTAAGTGGTATCCTCGGTATTGGGATAATTTTACGATGACTCGTCCCGCTGAACGACACCTGCTCTTACGCAACACCGGCGCGACGCGTTAGCGCCAGCGGAAAGATGTTACCATTCCGCGCATCCCTCTTCCTGCGACCAGGAAACTCGTCTAGAAATCCGAGCTCCTCCAATTTGTCTCGATTAGGCTGTTCGCCGCATGCAGCTTTCGAACGCGAACCGAGATCTCGAACTTTACCATTAGCTCGATTCTTATCGTTCGATGGATGTGTATCGTTGTTTTATGCTAGACCGACCGGACATCTCGCTGGACCTTCAACGTTAAAATTATCTTATTATCCAAATGCAAGTCCCGCGCGTAGTCAATTCCACGCTTCAACGCGCACCGTGTCGACAACCTCGAAGATTTCCACGAATTAAAGTCTTTTATTTAATCGAATGAAAATTGACAAATCCAATTTGCACAATCGCGTCGATTGAAAATACTATCGACAATGGTACAGTCGTTCTTGATGGAATGAACCGCGGACACGCGTTGACGAAGTTATTCGATCGTTTACGAAGCCGAGTCGATATCTAGGTCTCTCCACCGAGGGAAACTTTCGCCGCGAACTTTTCGAGTTTTATTGCGGCAACTGTGACGAGGATGCGAGGCGAGGCGAGGCGAGGCGAGGCGAGGCGAGGCGAGGCGAGGCGAGGCGAGGCGAGGCGAGCGGACTTTGACCCGAATTCCTTGTTGCTCGTTTAAATTCAAATTGACCGGGTGACCGCGCCTCCAAAACGTCGGCGTTCGCCTCGGCCAAGTTCTCCCAGAGATCTTTTCTTCGTACCACTCCTACGCAAACGTGCCATGCGTGATCGTGCAGAAACATTTCGGATCACAATGTTTAGGTAAACGGGTGAAAGGAATTTGGGAGACAATTTGACGCAGCGAGGGAACAAGAGGGGTAAATAACATGCTGCGGATCGTTGCACACGCGTGGTTCGCAGATACGCGCGTAAACTCGCGAAACGCAACGCGGGTGCAAGCATTTGCGTTGGCAAAAATGAATAGCATACATGATTTATAGTTTAGCTTTGCTACCGCGAACCCTCCATCGGCGCAACAACTTCTTCTCCAGATTTATTTATTCGAAACACCGAAGATCCGCGGTTAAGATACTAAAAGAGTAAGTATTATACTACGCGAGTAAAAAGACGGGAGAGTCTGTGTGCGTATATAGAGAAAGAGTTGTAGAAATGGAAAGAGATGCATAGTTGCGAGGGAGCCGAGAACCGAAAAGAGAAAAGCGAGAAGCGGGAAGCCAAGGTACACGACTTCGAGAAGAAAGTAAACCGAATAAACGATGGGATAATGGCAATAAAGAGGAAAGATACGAGTACGGGCACGAGTAATTCGAGTACAAAGAAAAAGACGTACGAGTAGAACGAGCAAATCGGACTAATAGAAATAGAAATAAGTTCCGAAGAAAGTACGCGAGCGAAAAGATAAGGATAGAGTTTGGACTCCTCTTTGCATAAACATGGAATGAAATGTCATCGTCGCCGAAAATCGTAATCGCGTCCAATTGTAATCTGCAGATTGTCATCGAAGGACAGAGAAATCGGGCTCGGACTCGGAATCGGAAGCAGCGTCTGGTCCCGTGCGCAGAGAAAAATCCTGAAACGTCTATTTTTACGCGGCGGCTGAAAATAGTCGGTTTTAATGAAAGGAGGCACGCGATCGGTGGCCCGTACGTTGCTCCAGTCATGACTCACGCTTCGAACGCGAACGCGAACGCGAACGCGGACCGCAACAAGTGCAGGGCATAAGGTCCCCCGTGACGCTCGTGCCCGTGATATCCTTCGCGATCGATCGCAACGAGCCGGTCCTAATATCGCCGATTTAGGACTCGCGCCGCGCAGCGCGTTGCAACGCGACTCCAGACCGGCCGACGTCTATGCAAAAACTCGCTACGCGAGAAGTGGGACCAGCCGACGCATGCGCGCAATCGCGCACAGCGGCGCGGGACATCTACCGGCCGAATCTCTCCGTATTCTCGCACGTATCTTTCCCGAATAAAACCACGTTTCCCGGCTAAGCAGAGTCGTCCGTTCCAAGAGGATGGGGCCGACAGCAAATAAGGTTTATCGAAGAATCTCCGACAGGCGAAACGCAGGTATAAGACAATGTCGGCGAATCAATGGGTTCGTATAACACGTGCGACGACGCGCCGCGCCGCGCCGAAACTTTCCGGTCGGATATACCGGATACCTGCAACGATCGCAAACATCAACCGTTAACTAAAGATGTACTTTCTTCTCTCGATATACCGATGTTTTCGTTGCATTCGAACTCGTTAACCAGCGTCGAGCGAAGAGAAAAAAATGCGTTCGGTCGTGAAATTCCGCTGGTCACAGAAAGCGCCGAACTTTACACGTTTCCTCGCGCTACAGTCGGATATGGAAGCGCCGTTAGAAAGAGGAAAGCCCAACGGCCCATCTTGCGACAACCAAGATCATCGTAGGAGCTACCGCGCCGATTTTCTATAAAGATAGCCGGCGAATCGTTCGGCCGTCGCAGAAACGCAGCCACGATGTTCAGCGGTGGGATTATTCCGTTTTACACGGATCGTCGTGGATCGATGAATCGAGCAGCGAATCTCGATTTCGTTGTACCGGTATTTCTGGAAACTAACGTATCTTTCGTAGGGGTCTACGCGAGGCGCGAACCCGTGCTTCCCGTGGACAGGATGATATACAACAGCGACGCTAACCGAGAATCGATCGATCGATCTGGCCCGATCTTGACGCCGCGCCGCGATCCTTGGCCAAATAAACCGAAAATTGTTCTCCCGCGGAATGACGTCGTACGAAAAATAAGTTCAACTTGGGCGTGGGTGAGATGTTCTTGGAAACAATTATTTCGCTTTGCGAGACGAGTAACGAGTTTTAATCGCGGAGCGTAAAGAAAGGACGGATGTAGGTTTGCGTGCGAAACCGATGCGACCGCATATCATTTGAATCGAGGAAGGAGGATAGTCGTTTCATTTCGTTTCGCATCGTTTCCGTTTTCTTTTCCAATGAAACTAGGTCCGACGAATAGTTATTAAATCGTATCGGCCGATCCGATACGATTTCGAAACGGTGCGTGGGAAACGAGTTCCTTTTTGAAACGGAAAAGTCATCGCAGCGGATACCGATCGAAAAGTTGACGCGAAATATTCATCGAGGTCGATCGACGCGGACCACCCGTTAGACGCGACGTCGGATTCGCGCGCGCGCGAAACCGTGCTCTCTTCGATGGGAAAGTTCAAACGAAGCGACACTTTATCGTTAACTTGGTCAATTATATCGGAGCAATTACGATCGGGCTTGGTGCCGGTTAAATCGTTGACGCGTTCGCGGTAAGCGTTCTTCGATCGAAGAAATCCTCACGGAGCGTTGCTTGGAGCCGCGTTGCTTTCGGACCGGTGACTTCCGAACAACTTCCTCGAACCATACTGTTGAAAAAACCTAACTGTCTGTTAGCAATTGCGCCGGATTGCGCATAAAACAGAGGCCTCGTTAGACTTTATTGAAATTTGTACGGTCGCGTCTGTGGTAAAACCCGCGGCGGAAGCGTTGCAACTCGAACCGTTGGTTCGATCGAGCATCGTAAACGCCAGGTGCACCGAAAAACCTTTAGCTCGACATCGCGGTTGTTCCGCAACGCTCAAGACTCTGAAGCTAGTAAATGGATCGCACGAATGGACCGACCAATACTCTCGATGAATTTTCATCGGAACGAATTCGATGAAATAAATACCGCGACAGCGTTCGCAAACGAATGAAACACAAGTTTCGTAGAAATAGGTAAGAAGAGCGTCGACGCGTCGCGTCGGGAGGATCCTGCGATAGCTTGAACCAATATCTCCGCGTGTCCCGTTTCTGGCAGCGCGACGCCGACGCGACGCGCGATACAGCAGGCAGAGAGGAAGAGGCGTGGGGGGCGGGGGCGGGGGTGTAGGCAGGTGAGAGCAAATGGTGCGCAACAAAAGAAGACGAAAGGATAATATAGAACAGCTACACAGCGACTAAACTCGATGTTAGATGGGCAAGTATACCTGAAGGTCGTTCGGGAGAGCGGCGGTGTGCGTCGATGCGTGCTCTTTCGCGTCGTTCCCGCAATTCGCGTTGTTGTTTACGTTCGGCAGAGAGCCGCCCGCCCTGAACTGATTCACCAGGTTAATGTACAGGTGTTTCCCGTTGGACTGCGGTGGGCTGCCGCCGGCGCTCTGCACGGACAGCGGGGTCTCCAGAACCCCGGATGATCCCGTGGGGCTGGCGGCCACCGAGCTGCTCGCCGAGGCGACCTAAGCAGGTCCATCGTTCATATGGCCGCCGGATATTTTCAGTACAATGAGTAGAACGTCCAGCACGATGCACGATCTACGATCTACGACCTACGTTCTACGATCTACAATCTACGATCTACGATCTACGGAAACCTCTCGTCCTTACACCCTGTATAAATATCTACTTTCTACGTGTCATGTCACTCGTGTCACGCACACACAAACACACACACACACACACACACACACACACTCTCTCTCTCTCTCTCTCTCGCGCGCGCGCTCTTTGCTCCGACTCCGACACACGCGCACAATAGCACAGGGAACTGCAAACCGATGAAGCGGTTTCGCGTGTATGTACAGTCAGTCGTGAAAGCAATAATAATCGATGTTGTGCAAATTGCAAGACGTTCGGTTCGACGAAAGACCCGTAAAATTGTTAAAGACAAGTGGACCGAGTCGCATAGGTCCTCGATAAGCGAAAAGTTAACGAGTTTAACCTTTAACCGATATAATATGGTCAGCGATCACCTCAAGGTTGCATTTTAACATCGTTTTCTGCTAAAATGTTCTTCTTGTTGTTAGTATTTTTCAACCTACAGCTTTTTAAACTCTCCACTACTATCGCCGATACGCGAGGCCGCTGCCAATTACTTATTGCTCCGCGGCGATAATACAATTGTAAGAGAAATTCTAAAATTGTAAAAAAGGGACCATCTTCGATAGACTTTTCGATCTTTTATTTAACAGTTTCGTGTCGACGGTTACGCGATAAACATTAGTGATCCGCGAGATCGCCGATAGCGGTTACGTAAGTTCGAATGGTGGCGGCACTCGAGAGTTAAGAACAAAGTATCGATAGAGCGTTAACTGAAACCGGATCGACGCATTTGTCTGCGCGATTTGGCTGCGCATCTTTTTCGAAATCGTTCTACCGGTCGAGGATTAATTACACGTTCCAATAAGACCTCGCGCGTGCCCAACAAAATCTTGCGCGGAAATCGCCGATACATCGCGAGACAATTGCAAACGCGAAACGCATTTAATCGAAAAGAACGAAGAAATCCAGAATCCATTCCGAACGTACAGAGTCCGCGATCTTTCGTGAGCGACCCTTCGTGACTCGCGCGCGTAAACTTGGATCGCGATTGCTTCTGACCACGAGTTCGGGACCAGTACCTTCGATAGACCCGCGTATTTACAATTTACGCGCATCGAATCTCGCAAGTTTCTTGCCAGCCCATTTGCACCTTTGGATCGTACTTTTCTACTCGACAGTATTTTGTTACGCATTCGATGATACCGTCGGGAAGATTGGAGTGCGATCGAAAAAGTCGCGTCGCGTCGCTCGTATCCGTGTCGGCTCAGGAGTTTCGATACCGCGGGCCTGATCCGCAATATCTTCAACTTTTTTCACCAATAGAACACGCTCGCGTTCAACTTTCAACTTTCCGCGTCACCAACAATTTTCCAAGGTCTTTGCATTCTGTTTTCTGCGAACTTTCTGTCCGTCGTCCACCTGCTTGCCGACACCCTGTACACCAGCGAATCGATCGATTTCCAGAGGTTGTGGAACTTTCGTAGATGGGCTAACCTGTTTATCGAAAGAAGGAACCTGTGTCCGGCGCACAAAACATCCTCGCAATATCTGTCCACCTCGCTCCTGTTGCTCTACAGTTTACAATTTACAGCTTACAGCTTACAGCTTACAGCTTACATGACAGCGACAATACGTCGAATCGAGGCGGAGAATTATTGCGAAACCGACAGAATTCCAGGTGTCTGCCTTCGAGGACCAAAGTCGTAGTCGACGTTTTCGCGAGGCGAACGATGCGCCAACGATTCGAAAGCTCCCACGGTACCGCGCGACGAGCATCTCTCTCGGATAGAGTTGCCGCGAGCCGTCGCGAAGTCGTCTCGCGAACAGCACCTTTTGCACCGTCCTCCGCAAAATTCACGTTCCGCCTTGGACAACGCTTCTGTTTGAACGCGCGAAACCGTGTCTAGGTTACAAAAGGTACTCGATTATCAAAAGTAAGATGAAAACATCGTTCTCCGATTTAGCAATTCGGACGGAAAAGTCCGCGAGTAGATCGCAAGATCAACGGCAGAACCGCTAAGATTCGCGAACCCACGGGTCACGAAAAAATGATCGATCGACCTAAACGAACAAGAAACCAGCAAAGAATACGGGTCGCTAAACGATTTCTCCGGTGCGACGCTGGAATGACTTCTATTGAAATTTTCCGACCTGGTGGTTCGACGAACCCTACCGTCTCGCATCCTAGAGTCGACTCTCGCTCTCAACCGGTCAGGTCTTTTGTTCTCCTACCATGCGATTCAACGTTTCATCGGGTACAATAATATTTCGAAAGAACCCGACTGACGATCTTTCTTCTTTGAAATTCGAATTGTTACTTGTCGATATATTCATCTCCGCAAAAAGAAAGTACAACTGACATCTTGACAAACATTTTAGAGTATTCGAGTCTTCTTCACCCGATCAATCGTAAATGCCGCGAGGAGTCCGCGAGAAGCAATCGCGAGCCTGTATCTCTAGAAAATTGGCTGGTCCGCGGTCTGCAACAAACAACCAATCTCCTCGAACTTGCAACCGGAAATATATAATATTCAAAAACTCGAACAATCGGCTGCGTGAATCCACGTGAATCCGCGGAGCGCCAACTTGGATCGGGAGATGGTACGACGTTGTTTTTTGGTTCCTTGGCTCGCGATCCTTCTCGAGGATGTCGCACACACGGACTGCGTTTTTCTACCGCAAACCTCAGCATTCCACTTGAACCATGATTCCATAAAACAGGTTATATTTACAGTCCCCCCCCCCCCCTCTCTCTCTCTCTCTCTCTCTCTCCCTCTCCCACCCCCTCACTCACTCACTCTCACTCTCACTTTCTCTCTCTCTCTCTCTCTCTCTCTCTCCCCCTCTCCCTCTCTCTCTAACTCTCGTGCACCCGCTCTCTGTCTTTCCGCCGTAGTCTCGTCACCGAATTCGTTCCACAGCCAGATTCCAGCGCGCGATCGATCCCGTCGCGGTCGACCACAGAAATTTCGGAGACTCGTAGGACAATTTTTGGAGGAATGTAACGGGGCTCGTGAGAAGACCGCGGAGGCTCGTACCGTGGCCACAGACATCTAGTCGAATTGGCTAAATCTCCAGGACGCGTAACTTTGTCGCGAATCTGTTCGCGTTGATTTTTGAACGATGCACTGTATCGATCGCGTCGCGTGGGATTACCGTTCTCACCTTTACACAAAGTGTCCGATGCGAGCGTCGTATATCTTTCCCTTTATCTCGAAGATACCAAACGGTTTCTTCAAAAATTAAACTACATCCACGCGAGAGCGGTTCAACGTCTGCTGAATTGTTCGACATCGATGGAATGCGTCCGAAGCGGAAATAACGCACGCGTGCGAGACGCGAGCGTCGTGAAATTGTCACCTAGATCGCTTTGGACATTGCAGGAATTGCTCCAATTTTCAGCTGCGAACCGCGTTGCAGCCTCTGGCTAATGGGAACAAAAGAAAACGCTTCTGAAGATTGATCTCTGTTCGTGTGCGAAAGCGTGAATTTTGATTGAGACGAAAGGCGTCCCGATCTCATGGCGCGCCTCTCGGAGTTACAGGGAACCGAGCAATTCCGTCAATTGTAACGGCACGCGCTTCGCGATAAACGAAAGCAGCCGCAAATTGCATCGCTGCTATGCGTAGCAAAAGTACCCGTTCTTTCTATCATGGGTGCAACTCGGAGATGCGCCGGTTACATGTACCGTGTAGACCCAAGTCCCGAGCAGCGACAGTCAGGAATATGAACTACGCGAGGTAACGCGTGCGCAGGGGGTTCTGCGTAGCAGCGTGGGACGTCTGCCGGGCGAACATTACACGGTTCTGCACTATGATCGGACAGTGGCTCTGCTTCGACCCTCCACGTTCCTGCGCAGGACGTTCAATTTTCTGACTTCAATTTTCGGTCCGAGTCCCGAGATCGAAATCGAGTCGATTCGAGTTCACCGATACAAGATGAAATACCTATGCCGATAAGAGACTGAAAATCGGCGTTCGAAACGAATACTATGCGGCCGTGCAAAAATTGCGACGAGTTTTTCAAAACGCGGAACTTGGTTTCGACGAAAGGGAGAAAGAAAGGACTAAAGCACGCTCCGTTCTTTACACCGGTCGTTGTCCCATTTCACTCGAACACGCTCCGACGAATTGCGTTTCCCGATATTTTTCATCAGACATAGTGTTAATATCTTTAATATTGTAAGTCTCGTCGGCTCGTCGGCTCGTCGGCACGTCGAGTGCCTGAGAGTCTTGTATTCGTCTTGTTCTCGTTCGAGAGACGAACGCGAGCCCTGTTACGCATCGATCGATCCAACTGATTAATCGCCGCGTTCGTAATCGTTATCGAGGCCGTTAATGGTGCAGTGATTCAGATTTCTGCAGTTTGTCCGTTCGATTAAAATCGCGGACCGAATCGGAGAGCGTGCTCGAGCCGCGCGCGTTGAGCACTTCCTTTCTTCCTTTCTTTCCAAAGAAATGCGATGCGAAATAAATTAATTAGCGAAACAAATAATTTCAATTCGAATTAGAGATATCACCATCGTTCGCATCGGAGCTGTGCTCGTGTCCGAAAACCAGAGGTTGAGACTTTCGAGGAAACGGGACAGAAATTGTTTTCAAAAGAGAGCACCACCAAACCAAAGTCGTAACAACGCCCGAAAGATTTGTATTCGCGTTCTCGTTACCGCCGAAAGGCGGTCTTTCTGCAAGTAACTGCAGAAAATAACTGCACAAAAGAAGTGTTGTTTTTGGAAAATAAGCCAAGATACAGAAAACTGAGGCCCGATAAGACGCGGAGAATTTTCGATCGCGCTATCGCTGCGACGCGACGCAGAGCCTCTCTCCGATCGCAGTTCAGAATTATAATGTTCGCCCGGTAAACGCTCCACGCCGCTGTGCGGGACTCTCGCGCATGCGTAGCCTACCCCACTTCTTGCGTAGTGACTTTTCGCGTATATAGTGCGCGACGCGACGAACCGTCCGTCTCGCACACGAACGCGAACGCGAACGCGAACGCAAAGCGCGTGCGGAAATCATTCGGTACAATGTATGCAGAACATTCGACGAATTCAGCTGCAGCTGCAGTTGCAGTCGCAGTCGCAGTCGCAGTTTCCAAATGCAAACGTTCGCCGATTCAAGTATTTTTCGACTGGGACCCGTGACCCTCGATTCGGTCGACTCGTGCCTCGCTTTGCTCCATCTCCACACGGACAAATTCAAACTATTTTATAAAATCTACTCATTTACTTATTTATCCGTATGATCTCGAGTGAAACGGTTCTAGTACTACGCACGCTAGAAGCGCGATCGAATCTGCATTCGATCGTTGCAATTGAAATCCAATTGGAATAGACATAAAACTCCTACCGGCTTTTTCAAATAGAACCGTTTTCCTTCACTTTGAATGCTCCTGTCACAGCTAATCGTAACGCGAGCTAAGCACACAGAGGCTGAGCGGTTCAAAACGTTGGCGATAAAAGCGCCGAACAAAATCTTTCTTTTAGATTTTCGAAAAATAGTAAGCAGATATGGTTCGATCGACGCCAATCATGTTGCGCGAGTAGGCTTGATCCGGACTGCGCAAATACTCTGTCCAGTAAAGTGCTGCGCCAACGAAATGTTTAGTTTATACGCTCTTTTATGTAACAGTCTTTCACGCGAATGACGGAGCGGACAATTGTTCGCTGCGCAAACAGCCGATGTTTCCGTACTATGCGAGAATTCTACAAAATCCGCTATGGCGAACCGGCGAATCCGTAATCGGACTTTCATTTCATAGCGAAGCGCGCTCGAAACGCAAATTACAAGCTCCTTAGCCGCAAGGACTTTCCATCACCTTGCGCGTTCATCGTGAGGAAAAATCTCGCTGGTCGAATCCGATAAATTCCAAGGAATCGAGTAATCTTTCAAAAATCCCCGAAGCCTTTGCTGCGTTCGGTCGCTGCGCTATTACCAAGTCAAACTACTGCAAGCTCCAAGTATTCGATCGAACCGCGGTTTTATTTGAAAATGCCAAATCAACGAAACTACTGTCTAAATTCGAAAGAAAAAGCAAGAAAAGAACATCTACAAAGGATTGGACATGGCGTAACAACGTTATTTGCAAATTTTGATTGCAATCGCGACGACGCGGATCGAGATATCGCGTTCACGCCTATCTATTGTTTTCAAATTTCTCGTTTTAAGATAAACGCCTTTAAAAGTCTCCGTAACTTTCGAACCGAGCAAAATTGACATTTCAAACTTTCATTTTGCAGACTTCGAGCCACGTTCGAGCAAAAACCGATCGGATGATTCAGTACGAGTCGCTGGGTGCCACCGAAGAAAAATAAAAAGGCCGTGCCATGCAGGGCCGGACCTGGTCTGCTGACCTCGCCTGGTCTTGCAGCGAAGAATTTGACACGGATGAAGCTGCTCACGCGTCGCGATAACGCGGTCCCAGTCGCGGTCGTGCTGACGGTCGAACAATAAGTACGAAGTTACAACGTGTGTATCGCAGCTTCCGCGTTCAACAGAATGTTACATAATGGCAACACGGTTATCGGCGGCGTGAAAAACGCGGCAATTCCGCGGCGCGGTTCGAGCGACCTAATAAACGTAGAAACGAGGGAAAGAGGGCGCTCGAAGCACCGGCTACAAGCCTACTCCTTTTCCCATGCTTTCTGCATCCTTTTTCAACGAATTATAAGTTAATGACCAAATTCCAATAATATTTGCAACAATTTCGGAATCAATGTTCCAACTAATTTTAAAGCTTGCGAACCACGTTCACGCGTGTACGATTACTTTTGGTCCTTCTCGGGCCGACGTGTTCGACAACATTTCGAGAATTAAGTAGGTATAACCGATAGATTCAGGTATCGATTACGCGGATGGAAAGTTGCACCTTTAAACGATTTCTATAGGTCTGTAAAAGATTTTCTTCGTACTGAAGCAAGGTAACTCTGGAAGAGGAATGAAATTCCATAACCCTAATAAGTTCAAGAAACAGAAGTCGAATCAAAATGAATCGCTTCGATTCTTCTCGTGATCTTATTACGATTGCGCTTACAGGACGCATCCTTCGAGGTTGAAAGTACTCTGTTACTGTCTTCGATAGAATCTGTTCGCGTAATTCGTTCTAGAAAAGTTTCCGAAACTGCAAAGTGTGTTTCAAATTGGCTCCACGACCTAACGAAATCATCGCAAGCCCGTAGGCCGTAGACCAGGAGGCACACCACGAAAAGTTTCGTAGCTTCGTGAAACGTAACTCGAGTTTGCCCTTGCAATCGGTCTCGCGTCTCCCGTCTCCCGTCTCGTGTGCGGCCTTTAAAGACACGTGGCGTAGCGTCGCGCGTCGTCCACGTGGGTTCTCCGGCGACGCAACGCGACGCGACAACACCGAAAAGATAAACAACGTAATACAAATTTTTCTTCTACAACACACCGACGATCGCGAACGAAATCGAGTTGCCGTCAAAATAGAAACGCGACTTGTTTTGAACCGATTCGGAACGGAGAATCACCGCGAAACGACAATGAATAGAAAAACGACTGCAACGGGCCAAGGTAAATTTCAGAATTCGAATCGTTTTAGAATCGAATATGTCGCAATACGTGAAAGCGAATACCTGCGACGCGCACGAAATTTGGCCAACCATTCGATTCGTGGACTAGAGACATCGTTAATCTAAACCAATTAACGTAACCGAGCAACCGGTGTCAAACACCTGACAACTCTGTCTCGTATTAATACATGATATACTTCTTGTCACGCGAAACGTTTTTCTACATTTTCTACGTTTTAACTGCCATTTAAAGGTAAAATGACGGTTACACATAGTGGTAGTCGTCGTCGTCGTCGTTATCATCGAACAGAGCAATTCTTTAAGAGAGTGTTAAATAAGAATGCATCGCGCAATTGTTCGTACGAGACTCCATTTTGCTGAAAGACGAACTGTTGTCGTCTGATCATGATACGCCGAATCAACTGCAGCGTGTTCGTTCAAACTTGAAGCTTCGTGCTAACAAATTGTACTCCATGTTTTTTCCTCTAGTTTTTGCACAGAATTACCCTCCTTCCGGATATGCCACGAGTACTGGGACGTCCTAAAGATCTACCCTTCGGTTGGTCCCGGAGTCTTACAAATCGGCTAGCTGTTACCATATACGAGGCGTTTAATAACAATAACCAATCAACTAACGGGCCTGTTCGCCGATCCGGCTTGCAAACGTAAAAGTCGCGGCAACCTGTTCCATTCACGCCCGAGTAAATCCATTTCGAACGGACTCCGTCCCGAACGCTACCGAGACACGTGAACACGAAAGACGCAGTTTCAACGGTTTGGCGTGCACGTACATATATCGCTCGCAACCGAGCACACACATAGCGAACCCAACCTAACCGACACTGGCAGTCGGTGGAAATACCTCGAGGGCCGGTGAACGATAGGACACGAGAGGGAGGG
>CM052164.1:0-36041 GCA_028455555.1 Augochlorella aurata | reverse complement strand
GGGTCGCGCACATTTTCGTCGAGCAACAGTTCATTCGGGCCGGATCGATCGCGGACGGTAAAGTATGTCGCGCCTGATAGAAAAACATGAGCGCCGTTTTTCGCGCGATACACAGCGCAACTTCTGCCATTCGATTTCGATCGCCAAACGCCACGTTGGACGAATCCGCTTCGATCGAGGTATCGAAACGATTCGTGTCAGGAAAATGTATCGCACGCAGCACAGTCGATTCTCGAACGTGTCAGCAGGATGGATGGGATCGACGATCGTATGCATACGTCTGCATTTATTAGGAACTTGCAGAATGAACGTTGGCTGATAAACGCAAAACACGTTCGGCATAGAGTACGCCGGGCAACGTATATCCACTTATATACGCGTATTCGTTCATACTTTTCGAGAGAAACGCGTAGAGACGCAGGCACGAAGACGCCGAGAACGACGACGACGAACACGGATTATCATGACTACGACGACGACGACGACGACGGAGGTTAAAAGAAAAGGGGAGAGAGGGAATATCTGCATGCATGTGTGTGTATGTATGTATGTATGTATGTGCGCGCGCGCGCGCGCTCATGTGTGTGAAACGGTATGGCAGCGCGAGCGAGTACACGTATGTAGGTAGTCGTGTGTAAACCTAGCCACGCACTCATGTACACGCACGTATGTAAAGTGAAGATACGAAGACCACAGTCGCATAAAGGACATAGATACCTACACATAACTGGACAACCACGGCGCAACGAGAAAGGAGAGGGAGAAAAAGAGAGAGCGAGAGAGAGAGAGCACTCGTTGTTGTTTACGTTCTCAACATCTGAGTCGAGGATAGCGTACAGAGCAGCATACTACGGCGTGTCCCCCTCAATGGCAAGGACCTACTGGGATTTCCTTACTCTGCTTGTGACGTCCGAAACCTCTCGCATGATCGCCTCGAATGCTGCCCTCTCCTGCGCCTCCTTCTGTTTGTGCAGCGCGATCTTGTCACTGAATTTTCGTGGATTCGCCATGATGGCTCGGGCCACCAGGTTCCCCTGACACACTCGCGAGTTTCTATGCGTGCACCCACTCGACCCGTGCCCGTGGCGCACCTCAGGCTGCTCGCGCGCGCGTCTACCTTTTCCCTACCGATCGCACCAATAAGGGCTCCGCTAATTTACAACACACCGCACGATAGAACCCGTAACCCACTGCCTTCTGGATGGCACTGCCGATCACTGATACGCAAGATTATGCGGCGCAGCGCGCCACGCGCATCGCGCAGGAGCCGCTTTTCGCGGGCCCATTGGTTGCATCGTACCCCCACCATTCTGTCGCAGCCGGAATAAAAAACCAACTACAATTTTCCGGGGTGTTCCGAAATGTTAGCTTGCTTCGCCTTCGCCTTTATTCGCCTTTGCCTCTGTTCGCCTCTTCGATGCTTTTTGACTTTGACTGCTTGTCGCAGCCGTTCTACGCACGGATGATAAAACAGATCGAATCACCGTGACGAAGAGCGTGCATACTGCAGGCGGAACTTCTATCGTATACGGAAAGCATTTTTACAGAATCGAAAATTTTCATGATTCCGTAATTTCGAACCTGTTTACGAACAGTATTACGGTCAGTGATACATTTTTAAGTTAATACCCACGAAAAGACTGCTCGCAAGAAAATGAGAACACTGAAAAGCGCGGCAATATTTGAAACGCAATGTTGTAGGAAACGATAGGGAATTTTATGCATTGAACGCTACTCAACCGGTTATTTTACGTAAGTCAACGTCGTTACACGTTTTAGATGAACTTCGTATTTACATATTTTGTACGCGTAATTAATTACTTTGTGTTAGAAGGGCTTTACTTGCGACCGCATGCATGTTGGTTGGTAGTGCTCGAAGAATACAGAGTGTTCCACTCTGTGAAAATAAATACCCTTTACGGAGTGTTCCAAAAAGCTACATATGCATACGCAATATGTACGTATGCATGCACGCACAGTATATACTGGTATATACACAGTGGATAAAACAAATTGAGTACTTACTGTAACAAAAACCGAAGAATGCAATCTATGGTGTTTCTTTTTGTTTTACTAGGCTCGAAAACAATTTGTAAAGTAATTCCAGTTCCTTTTCCATTAAATGCAATTATTTATCAATGATTCTTACTAGAAATTTAGTCGGAATTCTATCTACGAACCATAAAATTGTTACGTAACTTCTAATTAGATTGCTTATGTTTATTCATACGCAGATTTCTTTCCAAATATAATATATAAATATAGAACTTGTCGAGAAATTAAATGTTAGAAGACCAATATATTTTAGATATTTTATTTTTACATAAAAATACGTACCACATATCCATGTACATATGTAGTTCGTGTATGCATCTATGTAGTTTAGTTGCAATCGTTGCAATTGATTGACTCCTTATTCGATTGCGCGCATCTACTATTATCAATCGAGAAGAATATATGTACATTTATTGACACATGTGTATGTATATGTACATATGTATGGTGTTTCATTTCCATTCTGTTTCCGAATTGTTCCAAATTCTGAATCTGAATCTGAATCTGAATTATGCTAGGTAATAGAGATGTTAAGGTCGTTTTACATTTTCCTTGTACGCGTTGAGGAAAGTATAATCGATGACGAAACTGTTTTCGTTGAGAAAACTTTTAGAAAAGTAGTCTTCGATTCAAATACAATGCATATTTAATATTTGACAATGTCAACGATGGCACAATTCGACGAAAACGCAACTATTGACTGTTTACCTGCGGATGTGTATAAAGACTTAATTAATGCACTCGACAAAGATTCAGCATGGATAACATTAGCGAACCACGTAGCTGAACAACTCCGATACCCATGGTAATAAGAAATTATTTCTATGGTTAAATGCTAAAACAACACAAGTCATATTTTGACAAATTTCTACTTCTTTTTTAACCAAGATCTATAACTAGCAACGTTTCTAAATGAAAGCGACTTATGTTGTTTTATATCTATCTTATAGCAGTAAAAACTTTCTCGAACGAATTAAGAATTTTTAATGTTCTATCATCCTGGATTCACAGCACACTGTGGGTGCAGACTTTGAAGGAGACAAAAGCACCGCACGATACCCCAGGAGAAAGACTGCTTTTTGAATTGAATATTAAAATGTGCACTATAGAAATCTTGCGTATATTATTAGATGATTGTGGACTTTATAATGTTCTGTCTATTATAGCTGACTCAGGTATACTTTTAATGGTTTAACTTTTCCAACATTGTAAATTAATATAGTACGTAATATCTTTAGAACCTCTTCAAATTATTACC
Source organism: Augochlorella aurata (assembly GCA_028455555.1). Taxonomy (NCBI): domain Eukaryota; kingdom Metazoa; phylum Arthropoda; class Insecta; order Hymenoptera; family Halictidae; genus Augochlorella; species Augochlorella aurata. The sequence continues at coordinate 32,728 of CM052164.1, read as the reverse complement.
CATCCAACTGAAGAAATAGGAACCGATGTCTTAAACGTATTGTTTGGACGACGTCTTCGCTTGGTTTGTAAAGCAGTGGGAATGCCACCTCCGAGTTACTCGTGGTATCATGAAAATAGACAATTGCAACATTCCACCTCCCAGGAGCTAGACATAATCGTCGATAGGTATAATGTCCTTAATGTTACTAAGGTCTAGGTCCGAGTAGTTTCTGACTGTGCAACAAATCTGATTCCATATATTTCAAAGTGTTTCCCAAGCAGGAGAATATAAATGTAAAGTGTCTCAAATTAAACACAATGGTATTCTTGTATCCACTTTGACTTCGTACGCTGTACGTGTACAAATATGTTCTGTACCTGTTACGATAGAAGAACAGCCGCACCCAATTTTGGAAGTCAAAGAAGGAGAAGAATTTACGATATATTGTAAAGCCGGAGGTAATCCTGAACCACGATATCAGTGGTTCCAAGACAATGCTAAATTAGAAAGTGAAACTACTAACGTATTGCATGTAAGCAACCTGATGAATTCATTTATTTGCTGCACTATGTGACATTCATTCGCGCATCAAACTATGTATTGTTACAGATAAAACAATTTCATTCTAAACACGAAGGAAAATATTATTGTCATATTTATAACGATGTTAGCGAGATTTATACAGACAGATCTCTCGTTATGGTAATAGCTATAGATATGTACCAGAGTTCCCACACAGCATATTTCAACATATTAATCATTCGATATCAACATTTCACAGACTTATCTTCCGAGATTGAAAGCGGTTGCAAAAAGAGCATTAATTATCGCAAATGGAGACTATTATACCCAGGAACCTCTTTCAACTCCTGCAAACGATGGTGCTTGTATTGCCACTCTACTTAAAGAAATCGGTTTCGAGGTGATTTGTTTGAGGGATTTAACTTTAACTCAAATGAAAAATGCCATACAGTTATTTAGTAAACTATTACTTGGCGGTGTTTATGGTAAGATATAGAAATTCTCAAATAGAAAAAATATACAATTAAATAATTGCTCGGTTTTGGCAGGCTTGTTCTATTATGCCGGTCATGGCTTCAAGATGCAAGAGAGTTATATGTTAGCAGTTGATGCTCCAGAAATATATTTAAGGAAAAATGCTATATGTGAAAGTGAACTATTAGCATCGTTTCTTCAAAGTGATCCAGAGTTATTAATTGTTGTCTTGGACATGTGTCAAGTATCACCTTCGAAGCAAGTTATCTTTCTTTGTTTAATTATGTCCTATTATCTCCGCGTTAACGTAATAATATATGTATATATTTTCAGGGAATTTAATTCTGAGATATATAATGAAGTACCGATCGTGACTGAGTACAAGAGTAAGAAGAATCTTCGAAATTTACTACAAGCATATTCCACGTCCGGTCATAGACCCAGTTACGAAAGATTAAACAGTAAATACGGTTTATATATGACCCATCTCAGTAAATATATTACCAAGGACATACCAGTTACTAAATTATTTGAAAAAGTAGGAAAATGTATGTCGATATACTATTACATATTGTATATGGTGTATAGTATATGGTATATCATATATCATATATGTATACACCAAGCGCTCGTATTACGATCGTGCTTTCAATCTAATGACCGTCTTTATAATTTCAGCTATAGATAGTTGTTTCCAGGGCATGGAACGAAATCAAATTCCAATGTTCGCATCTTCTATTACAAAACCATTTCGATTGACCGATGCTGTTCACAAAAGTAATTTTAATTATATTTATATTAGAAAGCGATCATCGCTTCCACTTATACACAATAAAACGTTACAGATAATCGTCCGCCTGACATTAGTGATTTCGATAAACTTACATTACTTCCAACAACGATGTCAGATGTCACTTTTCAAACAGCAAATATACGCGTAAAAGTTATTATATCATTTATGGAGCCTTACTTAAATATAATAAAAATCGAAGCAGCTAATTCTCAACACATTCAAATCAACTATTTCAATTCAGTTTCTGCGACACGGAACAATTTATATCAAGACCAGAAGAAAAATGAATGTTGGATCCACAATCCTCAAATTAATAAGGTAATCTCTGCTTCCTTTTTCCATCTTCGTAATTGGAGGCATTTTTTCATGGCTATAGTTTTTTGTAGGGCCCGCTAATTATTTCTATATCGAAACATGGGACACATCTTAGCGCAACGAAATTGTATCTACAAAATTACATATCACCTTTACTGAAATATATAGGCTCTTGACTCTACATATTACATGCATACATATAATCAGATTCTTATGGTATAGTTTTAAGAAAAAAAAAAACAAAAACAATTATATTTAAATAGCTATCACATGAAAATACAATTAAATAAAACTACTAAATCTTTTTATAAGTACATACATTTCAGTTTTCACATGTAATGCCACTGTGGTAACTACGCCTTCTCGAATTAAGAGATATGAAGAGATCATGAAGTCTGAAAAATAAAAAGAATAGAATAATTATGTATCCCTAAACATAAAATAATGATATTTGCTTTACCCTAGCTTCAATACGCTACTACATTATTCTTCAAAGGATATATTTACGACTGTAAAATGATTGGCTACTGTAGCTATCCATGGTCCTCCTATTTCATTACTATAACACCTTTGAAATGTGTAGTTATACATCATTAACTGTAAGATTGGTACTCCATCGTTGTTTTCAATGATTCCTTTGTAGAAATTTTTTGTATCCCTGAAATCCACATCTGGATTACAGGAGTAAATACCTAATTGCGAAATCTCAATAAGACCCTGACAATCTGTAATAAACCCACATAACATGAGAATTATTAAATCCCAATAGTGTTCTAAGCGTTCTCCCAAGGTATGTACGCTTAGTTGTCTGTATCGATAACATTTTTTATATCTTACTCATTCCAACTGCAACTCTAGGATCTTTTATAGTCATACCAAAATTGCTACACCAGATCAAATTCTTATCGGTTATAGGAATTAGTTGTTTCTGTTCCATTGTCAACCGATCAATCTTCATCTTTAGCATTTCTATAGTAATCTCATCTACAAGACCATTTAGTTCTTTGTAATTACTTTCGGCTAATGCCTGTGATATCGTCATAATTGCCTACAAAACGCACAATAGATTTATTTTAAAACTATAAAGTTGGTATAATAAATTAGCAAATATATCATACGTGCTTTGATCCGTCCATGAACTCCTGCATGTTGAACGTTTGGTCAATAAGCTTTCGAATTTGAGCGGTACATACGATTCGGTCAATGAAGGAACGTATCGTAGGAAATTTATATAGCGGAACATTCATTAATGGTGGTAGAAATGGAATTTCATCCATCGTGCTACTAAATGGCCGGTAATAAGTTGTATCATTTCGATTCATTAAACCGGCACAGTTTACATTTGTAAAATGTTTTATTACTTTTCTGTTGATTCGATTCTTACTATTAACAAGGATGGTTGCAAATTCACGCGCTTGCGAGCGCAATGGACATTTTTTAAACATTAAAGAGAACATTTTGTGTAATATTTCATTTCAGTACGAACGAAGAACCATGTATGTAAAGTAGTTATCTAACCTATACGATTTGTATATTAATGTAATGCCTATTCACTATAATATAACACATAAATTTCTGAAGGCAGTATAGTCATACAAAATATTTCAATCAACAAATTCGTATTTCCAAACAGGTATATTTATTCACATTTTAAACTTAAACCAATATTTCTTTTTATATGGAACCATTGAATACATATGTTTACAGAGATATATCACAGGCACATGGTTCTCGTGCTATAATACTACAGAGACTTGAGACTCGCAACTGTTTCTGCATTGAGACTCGATTCAGTACTGGGCAATACTGGTATCGAACTACAGTAACGAGTCCTACTCCCGCACACCTCGAGGCCACAGCTCAATGCGTTAGCGAGGCTTAATATAGAAATTTTCTTTTCTGATTGGTTGGCAATTTATTGGTGAGACAGTGCTGTCATCACAGTCAAAGAAAAGGAGGGAAAACAGTTCAATTTATCTTGAAAAATTATATTTGTTTAAAAAAAATTATATTTCTTTATTTAAAAAAATGCATTTGTTTATTTAAAAAAATAGTATTTCTTTATCTATAATTGTTATTTATTTTCTTCAAAGACTACTAGTTGCTTACTTAATAGATATAAATTGTTTATTTATTTATAAAAATATTATTTACTAATTTGCATTTATTTAAAAAGTGCAATTGTTGAAAATTATTAAATTTACTCGCATTGCAATCTTGAGTTTTTCGTTGCATATCTTTGTGTCTTTCTTTGCAAGAGCGAACTTCTGGAAAAAAAGATATGTGTTGCTACTAACAATAAGTAACAAAATATAAAGAAAAAAAATAGAATGCAAGCAACTTATCATAATATTCTGGAAAACTAGTCTTGTTTGTTCTCGTCTTTGTGTTAATAATGTGCCGAAAATATTTCTACTACGCAATAAAGATTAAATTGGACGAGAGCATAATTTCAAACTCACTTTTCTATCGAATTAATAGGAAACTCCTGTTAATTAATGGAGCATTATAATCCCATCACGTTCATTTCACTTTTTACTATGTTTTGAACAATGACAGGTCTATCGAATCAACTAAACTTTTATAAATTACAAGCTAGAAGCCCGCGATCTTATTCCTACGATTTAAAGCTTCTTTAGAAAACGAATTTCGCGCCGCGTGCCTCTGATGGCGCGCGAACCGAATAGATGCGCGAAAAGAGTAAGATTGCAAACACGGTAGAGTGAGATAAGCTACATCGCTCGTCGGTGTGACTTGTTCCACATGTAGTTGTGCTGATTTCATGCTCTCTTGTTCACATGCGGAATGAATCAACAAGAGGTCAAAGTGTGTAGTCTACTTTATTCCGCGTGGGTCCGTGGATGGAAATGGAGTGAGATCTTTTTTGTCTTTTTCCACACCCACATCGACAACGCTTTCCCTTAAGGCTACAATTAACTTAACCTAAGGGCTTAAAATTAGCTGTACCAATTACTAGTTATTTATCCTAACCTAGTTACATCTAACTTAATCTAGTTATGCTAGATCCTATCGCTACACAGCTATAGGGTCTCTCTAACACGTGACGCTAAAAGAATTAAATTTTGTACACGTGTTTAACGGTGTAAAAATAAATATAATATATTCTTTTAATTTGTACAACTCTACAGTTTTAAGTCTTTATTCTATATCTTTACTCTTTGGTTACTTTCTTTGTACTGTCTCCTTCTTCTCTCTCCCCTTGGTATCCCCACCTTTCTAGCGAGGACAAAGCATCTATTTTGCGAGCACGCCTTTCGGCTCACGCGCGCCATCAGCATCGGCGAGTGTGTGCACTCGTTAAATTAAAGTGCACTCGCACGCCATCACCGACACGCGGAATCTCTACATAACGTAGTATGGCCGAGGTATCGACCACCACACTCGCGTTCGTTTCATACCTCGGGCCCAAAACTCTAGTTTATGGTCAGTCCTTTAGGTTCACGATATATGTATGTATTACTTGAGAGCTTGAGTCTCAAGTTCTCAAGTCTCATTCTCAACCCCTTGCAAACCTCTCTGACCGCAGCTCGCTCCGCAAGTGGCAATAGGAGTAAAAAATGTTTTGCTCTGATTGACCGACGATTCAATGCTAGCATAGGATTCACTGCGGATTGGATGTGTGGTAGAATGGTGAGGATGGAAGCGCTTGCTTAGAGAGGAAAGAAAACGTGCTGGAGTTGGAGCTGTGTACATACATACATACATAGAAGCGCATATGCTATAGTTATATGCATACATATCCTGTGTATGTATAATGGCTCTGGCTCGAGCTCAGGCAACCAATCGCGACTACGCAGTTACCGTTTACCGCGTCGACGATTTTGCCGCGCAAACGTTACGACCATCTCTCGAAATATTCTTAATTGAACGTTTGGCGTTTTAATCTTTTAAGTTAGTTCCTGTGTTTGATTGTTCTAATAATCTGTTTCATTAAGTGACTAACAATTAAATTACGAAATATTCTAGGATTATCAAATTCATGATAACTATTTACTACACTTATAATTCAGTGACAACATGTTACTTAATTGTTGATAAACATTCAAAGAGACTCTATCTAACGAAAGCGAGTCGTAATTTTCATAATAATCTGTTTTGTTGGCAATTCGTACTGTTAGACTTTTAAAATCATTTTAGGTTGTGAATATGGAATAAAAACAATTTAACATTGTGTACAAATACCGCACAATCATTTCAACAACCTGGTATTAAATTATATTATACACAGTAAAGATATTACATATCATAAATTTGTCGTCATTTCAACGTGTTTAGTGTGCAAAATCTATATATATATATATATATATATATATATATATCCTGTTTTAGGTAAATCTGTAAAAAATGATTGAATCTGACCAAAGCGATAAAGATAGTCTCAATGATTCTTTGGATATGAATGAGCATACAAGAAAGAGACCACGCGAAGAAAGTGGAGAGGATGATAAAGCACATTCGTCACCCAAAAAGTTATGTACTTCCAATGATAAAATCACACTCGAAGAAAACAAATCTGAATATAAATCAGAAATAAATGGTGGTGTTACAAATAACGCAGAAGATGCAGAAAATACAAGCATCTTTGCCGGAAGTATTAAAGATACAAATACTTCTAGCAATGAAGATGTAAGATGTGCAGACGCAATAGAAACAGATATAAATAGAGATTCAAAAGTACTCGACACAAAATCTGAAAATGAGAATAAAGAAATGTATACCATCGATAATGTAAAAGATACTGAAACTAAAAACTCAACTGATAGCGAATATAAGGTAAGAAATTAGACATATTACAGATATCTTAATAGGATATATTTCATTTTATAATACCTTTTCTTTCTTTCATACAAAAGGATAGTGTTGCTGTAGAATCTAAGACAGATGTCAACACAAAGGAAGTAAACACAGAAAATGAAGAAACCAAGGAAGATGAAAACAACACTAAGCCAAAAAAAAAACGTGATAAATCACGAGTAGACGATGCAGAAGTAGTAGAAGGATTAGAACTTTCAGTGGAATGTGCAAGCGATAGAGAATCATCAAGTTCTTCTGAATCCGAAAATGAAAAGGAAAAAAAGCCTAAAGCAAAAACAATAATTGTTAAAGCCAAGCCTAACGATTCGGAACTCGACGTTAGTTCTTCCGAAGCAGAAAAATCAGATTCGCAAGATGCTTCTGAAGTGAAATCTAAACAAAATACAAAGAAAGGGAAAAGAAAGGCTCGAACTTCTTTCAGTAAATCAACAGACGGTAATTCCGAAGAAAATGACGACGTTTCCGATGAAGACTACAGCCCTCGAACTAAAAGAAAACTTAAGAAAACACATGCAAACAAAAGGAAGTCATCGTCTGAATCAAAAGGAAGTCATGATAAAATGAAAAAAATGGATCAGCAAGTAGATGAAAAAGAGGAAGATGAAGAAGAGAATTCTGATACAATAGATGATCAGAAAACAGAGCAAGTTTCGAGTATGAAAAAGCTGAAATCAAGCGATAGAAGAATAGAAAAGCTGAAAAAGTACATCAGAACCGCAGGAATACGTGTTAAATCGTACAACACTGTATGGGCCGGATGTAAGTCAGGTGCTGCAAAGATAAGGTGTCTCCAAGAATTACTAGAAAAAAATGGAGTCACCGGAAAGCCAACACTAGAAAAGTGCAAGAAGGCTAAAGAATTGAATGAGAAACTCAAAGACATCGCCGAGTTGAATACAAGCAACATTATATCAGAAGGTTGAGAAATTTATGCAGTTTCCTTAACGATCATCTAAGTATACGCATATCAATAACAATCCTTTATTACGGTGTATTAATTTTTCAGGACGTATTACACGTGCTCAACGGAAAAGAGAAACTCCCACGGAACATCGCGAAGTACGCAGTACTTTGAAGAGAGTTTTAAGAGTTGTTGATAGCGACTCGGAATAAAGTATAAGAAAATTTTCGAATAAATACTCGGGAAATGTTTATATAAGATGTATATGCATTGATTATTTACTTATCTGAACACGATAAATATATTTCTTTATAATTGGTTACGATATGGATATAAATGAAATTACAATATAAAACTGAACATGTAAGTATAATTATATTCTAGAACAGTCGTAGGTTCTAAAACAAACTTCACCACAGAGATATATATGTATTGTCAAGAAGGCCAGCTTTCATTTTTAGCAGGAAATTAATTTGGTTCGCTTAAAAAAGAATCATTATACGATGGAATTAATCACATTCAAGAAGTTATTAGTGTTTGAATAATTGAATATGTATGCAAACAATTATTCTATTTTTACTTTGAATTATTAGTTGTTATAGATTTTCGTATAAAATGTTGCAGAAGCAATACAACAAAATTTAATGTAATATTGTAATTTATACAATATACATGATTTGAAGCGCATGTAATTGTAGGTCACTTTTTATAGAAATATCATAGATTTTAGTGATAATATATTTTAATAATGTCAAAAACTGTGAATATACAAATTATGTATAATTAAAATAAACGTTTTTACTAAATACAGTTTAAATATAGTTTATAAATGTCACAATCGATAACGGCATTCTGAATATGTTGAAAAATATATTCTAAAAATTGTATAAAAATTATTTATACTTTTCTTGCAGTTAATAAAAAGATAGAAGATAAAGTAATGATTATGTTGTTGGCTGCTGAAACATTGCAATACATTCTTTACTGCAGAATAATTTCTTATCTTTAATTGCTGTTCGAGCTTGTAGTAAATTCTTTTTACAAATATAACAGCAAAAGCAAGCTCCTGTTGCATGAAAATTTAAATCTTTCAGAGCAACACCTTGCTGATCCGCAGCAATTACATTATTGCACATACTACATGTTTTGGCATATGTCTTTTGATAACATGGAAGACACAATGGACGATCATTTTCTGTAGTATATTGTTTTCCAGCTAAAGGAATATCGCAATCCCAACAACAAAAATGTTTTACATGATAATTGTGTCCTTCCGCGACGGTATACTCCCGTAAGAAAATAAGCTGAAAAATTCAAGTGAGAATTACACGCAAAATCCGGAAATGATTGGAAGTGTTATTAGAAAATGCGATTTATACCTCATCACAGGCGAAACATCTAGGAATCCCCATAAGCGACGCCAAATCTCTTCCACAATATAATTTATTTTTATAGTAGAAGTATACTAAATCTACTAATAGTTCGTTACAGGTGTTGCAAACGAAACATCCAGGGTGCCACATAGCGTTTTTAGCTTTTTCCGTAATTACAGCCACATCTCCAACACGTATTATTTCTTCGCATCCATGACATTTCTGTTGCTTTGCAGAATTCTTTGTTAGATTTTCCGTCGCACCTGTAAGGTGTCCTGTTTGGTTTGTGTTTGTACCAACACCATAAACAGTACTTTGACAAGGAAATACATGATTACATAATTTCTCAGAATTAATAGTAGTAGATGGTACTGTAAAGTTGTTTAATTTTGCTTGATGGTTGCTTGTGTTAGAATATTGTGTACACGTCTGAGACAGTGGATCTGGTAAAGATGTATTTTCCATTAAATTAAAGCGCGACGCCATTGTATCAAGCGGAGTTGACTGAAGACTTTGTGACATAGTTCTTAATACTTCATTCTTTGCTTCTATTCCCTTCGATTCAATACTGTTTTTTTCCATTAATCTCTGTCTTTGATCAGGAATTTTGTTTTGCAGTAGTACCGATACACTGGATGGATAATTTGTAATAGGAATAACAGCTTTTACGTCATTCTCATTATTAGTATTTATTCTTTGCGACGTAACATCATTTTTCAATGAACTGCCAGCATCAAAATCTTTTGCAAAACTGGGTACATTACAGGGCACTTGCGGTTGATGATTTCCTTGATTACCATACTTGCTTGTAAGCTTCTCTCGTATGAACATCAAATCCTTTTGATCTAATGTACTACCAATTATGTCATTAGCATGTACCATACTAGGCGGAAGTAATGCATCCGCTAATATAGATTCTGCAATATGGGTTTCATCGTCTAGTGATTTCGAATGCGAGGGAGAAATAGATAGATTCTTAAATTTACTTGATTCTTCGAAATATTCCAATGAGTTCTGAGAAGGCAGTGTTACATTGGAATCTAAATGTTTGGCCATTGAAACTTCTTTGCATGTAATATTGTCATAATTAGTATTGACTTTTTGAGAATCAATTATAGAAGCACCCTTATTATATACTCCGCTCTTAACTAGTTCCGACTTTACTATTTCACAATTATTACTAATTTTATCACATTTCTCACGAATTGGTATCATGCTAGAATTATTTAATGTTGCTGAAGCGGGCAACAGTGATTCATAGTTTAATGTTGCATGTAAATCTTTTTTGCATGGAGCTTTGGGCATAAAACTACTTGGTGTACGTAATTGAACCATGGTAGTTTGCACGTCATGCTTATTCTGTGGATCATAGAGTTGCATATCAGTGGCATTAGCAGGTGTCATTAACAACAAATCGAACGGGCGAGCACTTAGCACCTGTAAAGTAGAAAATTAATTGATACAACTATTTATCAATGATACGATGGGACTTTTAATAGATTTATTTACCTTTGTCACTGTTCCCTGACCTACGTATTTCTTTATGTTTTCCAAATACTTTTCAAAATGTTTCTTTTCTTGACAGCTTAATTTATCGCAAACTTCATAATCTATATCATGAAGCGGCAACTGCTTTTGCAATAACTGTCTTCTCAAGGCTGCGCCTACTGACCCTTTGATGGGTAGTTTCTCTACAGGTAAAGCTTTCATATATTCAGCAGCAATTTCTTTTGTTGTATCCGGTGGAATCCATTCAAATGCCTCTTGCACCTGGTCCTTTCGATTATGTATATGTAATACTAAAAGAGAGCATACCACACTGTATTTACCAAAATTATTTACTTTATATCGTATTATTTAATGAAAGTATTTACACGTTGATCTTTTCTTATATTTCTTGGATGATCCAAACAGCAAATCGAATTGTGGGAAATCTTCGTCGTTCACATCGTGGTCGTCTTTGCTACATTTACAGTTTTTACAAGTCTTTCTCCAAAAATGTAAATCCAAGCCTGGACATGTATCTTTGCAAATCATGCAAGAAGCTCCTGCTCCAGCTTCGTGTGCCAATCGAGGCTAAATACAAAATACATACATTAAAAATTCTAGAATAGAGTAACATTAATGTAACAAACAGTATTTAAGAAATTTTAGACATTGTGACAATCGATACTTTCATAAAAGGAGTTAGGTATTAATTAATTAAAATCTGTAAATAAATTGGTCAATTGATGCTTATGATTCAAAAACCACCTGATCATCGAAAATCATGACTCATTAAATCACTTGATAAAAATGAGCCATAAATTAACGATTACAAATATTAATCGTTGATTATCGATCGTTGATTAAGAATATTAATTATCATTGCTTATTAACTACAAAACTTTTGTTTCGAAGTATATTTAAGCTCTATTATAGTATAAAGTATGATATACTATATACTAACAGATAAGATAAAGTTTTTATATTTTAGGCTCACCTTCCTTTTTCGATTTTCTAATTCTAACAACCATTTCGGATGACCACTTGTCTCTGTGTCAGTCATACTTAGTCGATTCGTTGTCCAAGTATTAAACTTACACTTATTTAACTTAATGTAAATGAATGTAATCGAAAAGATTCTTTGAGTTTGAAACACACGCTCATTCGGTTTCTTCACTTTTTCATAAACGCATGACTCACCGCTGATGCTTCATACATGATCTCTGTACCGTGTTTTTCCCCGAATCATTTACTTTTATACCTTTCACATATCTCGCACACGTTAACATATTTAGTATAATATCTATAAATAACAAAAATTTGGCGCCACTTATCAAATATTAAACTAATTTGTCGGTCAGGTAATATGTATCTTGAAATTTATTACTTTATAAGACCACGGGACCCCCGAACCACTTGTTTTTATTTGTATGTACAGTAAGACAGTAGTATGTATGAGTAGTAGACATTGGTGGGTTACGAGCAATTGCGACAGGGGGGAGGGCCTGATGGTATGTATGCATATGTACAGTGATGGGCCTACTACTGCACACTTTTCTTACTAGTCAAGCTGACGCACATATCCCCACCATTTTACTGCACTTCCAATACGCAGTGGATGCTGTCTCGGCAATGAATCGTCAGCCAATCAGAGTAAAAAAGATGTCTATATCGAACCTCGGTAACAGATCAAGCTACGGCCTGGAGGTGTGCAAGAGTAGGACCCATTACTTTACCATCAAGGTAACGGAATTTAGTTCCTGCTGTTAACTGGTAATAATTTTTTCATTAAATATGAAAAGATTATATTACACAAATATTTTTTTCGATCTAGACCAATAAATCTTTTCGTGTAACGAAATTATAGTTAGTACTATAGGTACATATACGTACAACTCCAAATTAAATTTCAAACATGCGTTAAATACTGCTATTGTAGATTCTTTTATCGATATATAGCAATACAGGATTTAGTACTATTAATTTACCTTTATATAGACTGGAGTTTTGTAAAATACAGGGTATTTCAGTTAAATAGGATCTTTTTATTTAAAAATTGATCTAATGGTGACCTGGAATTAAAAATCATTTATTTCAAGTTATTATTTTTTCAAATAATGTAACTTTGTCCGAGCAAGTTTTTTTTTCATTGACAACAGTGACTGAAGCAAATATTTAAGTTATTCCATTTAGCTGAGGCACCCTTTATACATATATTCTATCACCTGTACACTTATCTTTGCATGTGCAAGACAATGATTCATACTGGATGAATGGAAGACATTGTTCGAAGGTAACTGATTCAGTATCGCAGGGGATTTATACCCCGTACCCTTGTACAATTGTTTACCTTCTTGATTTTACTGAATCATAATATTTCGAATACGTATTTAAATAAATTGATAGTAGTTAAACAGGCTTTTGTTTCACGCATCTTTCACTGTAATTGAACTGTTCAATCAATTCCAAAAGCTGTGTCAAAATCTTCTTGTGAAATCTAAAAATGTTTAGACGAATAAAAATATTTGTCAGAATAATTAAAAAATTCGATGTATTATGAATACCTTTTTTTTCTTTAGTTTTTTTATCAGTGCTATATCTTTTGCAAGTTCCTCTATATCCTGTTGACTTACTTTTCTTTTTTGCTTTTTTATTAAATTCGTAGACATTTCCTGTTTTATTTTTTTTTCTTTTCGTTTTTTACGATTCTCCTGCTTTTCTAGTTTCCTTTTTTTGGTTTCTGACCAAGGTTCAGTTTGTTTACGTTTACGTTTGTACACTGTGGGCCATTGTCCACTATTTTGAAAGATCTTCAGCTTTTCTAAACGATTATGTTCTTTTCGTTTATTTAAATAGGTGATTGAATTAATGTCAATGTTTTCTTGCTCAAACGATGTTGTATCTCTTCCTTTAAGTTCGGGCATTCGAGGCATGCGTAACAAGCCAAAGCTCATTGCAAGTTTGCCTAGGTCGATATCCTTTAATCGCAATATTAAATTACATTCATGTTTATTGTATGCTTGTATATAGGACACAAACGCTCTGTTGGCTTTATCGAAAACTAATCGATCTCCCTTCTGTAAATCTCTCATGCATTTTAAACATTTCTCATGTAAAAGCATAGATGGTTCTACATGTATTTTCTTTAAATCCACCTTTTGATTTCGTTTAATGAAATCTACATATGCATCTTCTGTTTCCAGGAGGAATATCAGCGCGCTTCCTTCACTTCCAATTCTGGCGGTTCTGCCACATCTGGAAGGCAAAATGAAACTTACTCTAACCAATTTAAGCAACTAAATTATTTGGTATTATACAGGTATTATATTTCAATTATTTCTACCTGTGCACAAAACTACTAGCCGAGCAGGGAGGATCGTACTGTAATACCCAATTTATTTCTGAAATATCTACACCGCGAGCCATTACATCTGTGCAAATTAAAACACCACTTTCGATATGTCGAAATTCGTTAAATATTTTGTACCTCTTATTTTTCATTTTACCATGTATCGCAAGCACTTGAACCGACGGCAACATTCTACAAGTTCAGTATGTCGTTAAATATATTTTTGTAAGTTTATATATATATATGCATGTATATATGCACAGCACAGCAAATGTCTCGTTTGTTTTAAATAGCAAGAAAATATCAGAGACATGCATTACGTGGTTACATTTGTTACTTTTAAACAGTTATTATTTGCCTGTAATGTTTTTATCAATCATCCAGGACAAACGAGTAAGTAATATATACTACAACATAACTTACTCTTGAATGATGCAACTGAAATAGTCTACGCAAGCACACGTAGATAGAAAGATCATGTACTTCAAATTAGTTCCCTTTTGTTGTATAAAGTCTATCATTGCAGAAAATTTGTGCTCTACATTTACAATGGTATAGTTATTTACTAAATTCGAAGGCGTTGAAATATTTGCTTTTTCTTTAACAGATACTAAAGCTGGATTTCTCAATCCTGCTCTAATTAGCTGCTGTAGTTCTTTTGTTTGTGTTGCAGAGAATAAACCTGTTCTTCTGAGACGAGGCAAAAAACTTAATATTGTATCTAGTGTCGCAGAAAAGCCCAAATCCAGTAATTTATCTGCTTCATCTAAGATTAATATTTCCTGCAAATAATAATTAAGTTCTCGTAAAAAAAAGTTACAGATTTTTGATTTTTATGTTACTTACCAATGATTTTAAACGTGCAGCCAAATTGATACTTTTACAATTTGATAATATATCTTCTAATCTACCGGGTGTTGCTATAATAATGTTAGCCCCAATTTTAAGTCTTGTCACATCTTCTGCGATCGTTATACCACCAACAAGTAATATTTGTTTCAATTGTGGGAGGTTATTTAAAAATTTTTGTAGTACATCGTATATTTGTATTGCTAGTTCTCTTGTTGGACTAATTATTATTGCTCCAACTTCTGTAGGTTTCCATCTCTCTTTTTGTTTCTGTTTTTTACGGAAAATAATTATTTAATTATAATCCTCCCTTTATATTGAATAAACAATGTCATTGTTATAAATATTAACAATGTTATTCTGTGGGAAAATAGTGTAGATACCTGCAAAATTTCTAATAAAGGTACTATAAAAGCAACTGTCTTTCCACTACCTGTTACCGCTTCTGCCGCAACATCTTTACCCTTTAATAATAATGGTATGGAAGCAGCCTGTGTATAATTCAACCAAAAATATAAGTACTGTTTAATATTAGAATCCTGGTACGTAATACTACCTACAGTCGTGGGTTTTATAGTATAAATTTTACCTGCACCGGTGTCATGTACGAGTATTTCAGTTCTTCAATGGTTTTCAATATGGGATCACTTAAAGGAATTTCTAATTCTCTCCAATTTTGTGTTTTCATTGTAAATTTCGTTTATCGTTAGAACAAAAGTATCAAAAATCATGTACTGTTAATGTAGATTAACGTAACGATAGAATACACTTTGATGGTTATCTTAGGTTCCCTTCGTTTTCAGGTTATGTTCGGCACCATATACAGATGCACATACACTATGTAACTGCATACATATTGTACATGACTATGTATGTACACATTTGTACACTACAATACTACATATGTAACAGAGTTTCAAAAGGAAAATGTGTACATGAAATTACAGTGCATATGTACATATGTATACAATATAATGGACTGGTTCGTATGCATGTGTATGCACATACAGCTGTCGTACCGGTAGGGAGGAGGAGCCGCGTTGTCACTACTGTAGCGCTGTGCAGGACATGGCGCAGCACACGAGGGTCGTAGGGTTGATCTCTCGTTCTCGATCCTCGTTTCAGAAATTGCCCAGAGTGAGAGAACTTGAGGGGTTATGATTATTTATAGATTTTTTTTATAGAAACTCAAGTTGTAGTAAAGTGTATGTAGAAAATAAATAAATAAATAAGTAAATAAATGTAGGGTTTGAATAGAAGATTAATAAATCTATTTATTGGATACGATTACAAAATGTCTGTGCGTACACTAACATGTGCGCTTACAAAAGAAAAAGAACGAACTTTAATCTCTGCCATAAAAATATAGAATCCATGTACATACGTACTGTCCGTCCACGAGAAGATGGAACAGAGAAACTTGTACTATGGTAGAAGAAACCCAATTCTCGCAGATCCCCCCGCATCATACTGTCGAAATTTATATCATCTTTTCGTGGACGGGATATACGTACATACTTATATATTGTACTTTGTAACTCAGTACATTGTATTGTGTATTAATGGAGGAATGTCATTGATTTGCACCGTATGAAGTATTCGAGTGTCTATTCTATCGACATCGAAAACGAAACAAAGGGATAATTAGTTTCTAAAGAAGTCACCTTTTGTACCACCAGTTTTTGAAATTAGTTCTATATCAGTTATCTTGAGCGCGGTCGGAGCAGCCGCAAACTTGCACATATCGTAGACAGTTAACGCCGCGATACTTACGGCAGTCAAAGCTTCCATTTCTACGCCGGTCTTGCCGGTACATCGAACTTCGGCTGTGATTTCTATTCGATTCGATTTTTCGTTTAAACGTAGAAATACGTTTGCATAGGATAACGAGACCGGATGGCAAAGCGGTATCAAATCAGGAGTACGCTTCGCTCCCATGATACCGGCCAATTGTGCCACGGACAACACGTCTCCTTTCTTACCATTATTTTCCACTATTAATTTTCTTATCTCTGCATCAATCTGTACGACTCCTCTCGCTACCGCGACGCGTTTGCTCTCAACCTTCGAACCGACATCCACCATTCTCGCTTTGCCATCTTTATCGACGTGCGACAACGAAGAAAACATTTTTCTTCTTGTATTTGAAAATTTGTGCGAGCTGAGAAATGTGCGCGATAAACCCCCAGGCGGAGTGTTGTCCCGTAGTGTGTCCTTACAACTTTTTCTCGCTAGGAGATACATTTTCACTGCAAGTACAAACAATCGATGTTACGATTGAACTTCGCCGACAGTAAGATAAAGACACTGTCCAACGTATTAGAACTTCTTCTGTTTTACGTTCCGGTAACCAGCAGGTTTCAATTTGTAGTCATGCAAGATACGCTGAAGAAAATGGTTTTGTTTTCCTCATTTCGTAACAAGGATCTTACTATTTCTCAAAAATCGTGATCAGTACGTAAAAGTTTGTAAAAGTTTTCACCTACTACCGGTTACTGGAACGCAAGGTAGGTGTTGAACGATAGAGTTGTTCAAATTATCACTGGTCACTTATTATATGTATAGAATAGAGCGATAACGTTTATACGCAAACTCCTGAGAACACCAAAGAAACCGTTTAAACCTGTGTGTAAAATTTCCAAAACAACAATGAGATTCATTAACCCCCGATAAGTATCATCGGCCTGTTTTCCATCTTGGATAGATTGAACATTCCTGAAACATATACATTATCGGATAGGATCATGCAAACGTTATCGCTTTGTATATTGTTTTTTCATGTTACAGATGAGATAATCTTTGATGATCCATTACCAGAGATTAATGATTAAACGTACCAGCGTGTTGCTTCTTTTTACGTCGTACCGCGACGCCGATCATCTCCTTCAAAGTTTCGTCGGACGCACCACTCCGCAAAGCGTCTCGTAAAGATACTTCCCCTTTTCCTTCGAACAAACAAACCTTCAAATTTCCATCCGCCGTTATTCTCAATCGATTGCACGAATTGCAAAAGTGCTCGCTCATTGATGTAATAAATCCGATCTGTCCTGTGAAACCAGGAATGTGATACGCCTGTACCAAAGAAACCGCAAATTTCTCAGTTACACACAAATTAAAATTGCCAAATTTTTTAAACGAGATCGCAATAAACTGCTACGTACTTTGGACGTATCATTGTACTCGTTTGAACGACGCTGTAAGTCAGGATACACGTTCCTTATCATTTTCTTCATCGAATCAAAAGATACCATCTTATTTTCGTTCCATTTGTTCCCTTGAAAAGGCATGTATTCGATGAAACGTACGTCGACCGGACGATCTTTAGTTAAGTTAACGAAATCGACTAATTCGTCGGTATTGAAACCATTCATTACCACACAGTTCACCTAAAGAATATGGATTGAAATCATTTGTCATTATTTACCAAAGTACATCTTGTTATTCAGGAAGTTTTATTTTGTTTCACCTTAACAGGATTGTAGCCCAATTGAATAGCCAAATCTATCGCAGCTACGACTCTAGACCAACCTTTTCTACGAGTAAATTGTTCGAAACGATCTTCTTTTAATGTGTCTAGAGAAATATTTATCGCATCTAGCCCTGCTCTTTGAAGAGACGGCAATTGACGCGTCAACGTTAAACCATTGGTAGTAATAGCAATTTGTTTCAAACCAGACAATTCTTTCAAACCAGCTACAATAATTGGAATTATTTTCGACATATTAAAAAATTTAATGTTCAAAGATTCGGTACGAACAGAGATCACATTGTTTACCGATAATATCGACGATATCCTTTCTAACTGTTGGTTCACCACCCGTTAGACGTACTTTGTGCACACCTTCCTCTACAAATAAACTTGCTATTTTAATGATTTCCTCTGTCCTCAAAATGCCATTGTTCTGTGTCAATGTAACACCTTCTGCTGGCATGCAGTACAAACCTGCATAAAACATAATAATACCTTCTACGTTTACTCTACCCAAAGTTTGAAATTTTCACAACCATAAGAAAACTTACATCGTAGATTACAACGCTCGGTGATAGAAATGCGTAAATAGGTATGACGCCTTCCGAAAGAATCTGTAAGTCTATCATTGTAATCGCTTTTATTCAATAATTTCTTAAATTGCTGCACCTGTAATAAAAATATATAGAGCTCAACCAAAGAATCTTGTATGCATATATATTATACATACATCATTATTATTCTATAATTTATAATGGTACATCTACAATGACAATTGTTTTTAATTCTTCGAAAATGATAAATTATAAACAAGTAACAAAAATGATAAACAAATTTTAATAATACAATATATCAATACAGTATGAAATTGAATAAATGAAAAATGAGATACACTTACTCTGGACGATGCATTTGATGCCACGGATGCATTCGCAAACGAATGCGCGCCATCGAAAATCGTTTTGACAGTGTTAATTTTACGAAACATTTAAATGAATGTCAAACACGTTATTTAAATCAGGTCAGTGTATAACCTATACGTGACGTCCTGTACGAGGAAAAAAGTATATTATATAATTTTTTTCTTTCTTACTATCTCCGAATATGTACATACTTGTCTACTCTGTGACTTCATTAGAACTGTGTTGCGAGTTAAAACAACCATCCATCCAGCCATCTACTCCCGGAAAAATCTAGATACATAATCGCTTTTTTCTGTCCTTGAGCTTGACAACATCTACCATCCAGTTAATTCGTATCATTGTTAGAAGTTACAACTCATTGATTCAAGTGTAGAAAACATTGCCGCTATTTCGCTTTAACCAATCACCACATACATAATTCGAAACTATGTTAGTCATGTACATCACTGTCATGGCACAAATCACATTCACCACGTCACTACTCACGAGAGCACAGAGAATTCTTCTACAATGTATGTATGCACATTATTTTACATATATGCACAGTACCTACGCATGTACATATGCAGTACACACGTGCACGCGCTTGAACTGGTGAATTGGAAAACAAGGAAGAAAGATAAAGAGGGTAAATATGCTTCGCCGCACATACTTTTGTCGGAGACATTTTAGTACGTATTGTGTACTTTTTATTTAGATAGTAATTGCTTTTGAAGGAAAATTTCTCTCTTCATATAAATTCATCTAAACGTCAAACTAGAATAATTATCTCGTTCTTGATATTACATAAATTATATTTTTATTGGTCGTCTCACATAATTATAAGCGCTAATAATTCAATTGTCAAACTTGTTCTCCATTAATTTGTGTATAATATATCATAGACTGGTTTTGGGAGATAATCGCTACACAAAGCCTGTATCCTCTCTTTACGGGAAACTGGTGTGTACCTTCTCATTGGAAAAGTTTTTATTATGCCATCTGTTAAAGCTCTAGTTACCGGCGTTAAATCTGCTTCTGGACCTTGCGTATATTTTTCGAGAGCCAACATTTCTTTCTGAAATAATTCTTGACCATATTCTTTACGAGTTTGTGGATCTAACTGGGTCCACATATCCCTTGCTTGTTCGAGTAATGCGCTATTATCTTTTAACCATGCATTTCCAGATATATATTCACCGGTTTCGATAATTACCACATCCACGCCCCACCTTCTCATCTCCATTCTAAGACAGGTTCCCCAAGCATCGACTGCAGCCTGTTAAGTAAATTGTATTTTTCAATTCATCTAATCGAAGGATCGTATCCATTCATGGAGAGTTTCATCGATTTTAGAAAACTCATTTACCTTGACTGCACAGTAAATCCCACGGACTGGGCTGGGTATACGTGCTAACAGACTGCTAACTAATACAACACGACCTTTAGACCTTCTGACGAGTGGCAGAAAGACCTTTGAATGAAATATCACTGGTATCTTTGTGTGCTCAATTTATAAATTGTGTGCTTATATATCTGCATTAAAATTACCTGTGTTAATCGAGCAAGGCCAATAAAATTGATATCTATACTGCGTTTTAATACAGAAGGAGGTACCCATTCGCATTCACCTAAGGTCACCCATGCTGCAGCATGTACCAATGCCCATAAACCTAATATAACGTATGCATGTGTAACATGATGTTAAATGTAATTATATAGAGTACAGAGCAAACGAATTTATAAATATTTATATAGCAAATAAGTTTACATACCTGGCGCACCATCTGGTAAATTCTCATTAATGTAAAGAAAAGTTGAATGAATATCATGTTCACTGGTAATATCTAACTGTAATATATGCAGCCTGCCAGATGTTTCCTGTTTCAATTTCTGCACTGTTTCATCACTTTCTGCTTTGTTACTGAATCCGGCAAACACTGTAAATCCCTTAAAAATATATGTATGTGGACATAGTATAGCATAAATCAAAAATGATACTAATAGTGATAATATATAGAGAGTTAATCATACCAATTCGTCTAATTGTTTACTCAAAGTATATCCAACTCTCGAATCACATCCAGTAATAAGCACAGCTTTTCCAGCAGCTGTTACCTACACATTTTGTGTTAATAGATTGTTGCTCCATTAATAAAAAGAAATCCATGTTTCTATGGTTAGAACTTAATAACAATATTTATGCAGATTTTTTATAGCAGATTATACAGTACTTTGTAACTGTATTTGGATCACTCGCATACATACATGCATACATATATCCATACGTATGTACATACATACATACATGCGTACGTACACAGTCTGAACAACGTACCTTTAAGTTATGATAAAACAATGTCGATCCTATGGATATGACCAGAAGTAAGAGAAACAGCACAAAACTGGATGTTTGCGATATACCTAGTGTATTCA
Organism: Augochlorella aurata; assembly: GCA_028455555.1. Taxonomy (NCBI): domain Eukaryota; kingdom Metazoa; phylum Arthropoda; class Insecta; order Hymenoptera; family Halictidae; genus Augochlorella; species Augochlorella aurata. The sequence goes on along the minus strand of CM052164.1, from coordinate 11,042 downwards.
GTATAGTTGCTAAGATAACTGCAACTGCATGAGAAAACGCAATTGGAAGAAAACATCTTTCTGCTAATTCCCACGTTTGACTGTCATCCGGTTCTTTATTCCCACTTGGTAAAGGCATCTCTGACCGAAAGTTCTTCAATTTTTATACACATGCAATCTGCTCCATTCGAATGAGATTTGCGGCTCAGCTAAGAGCCCTAACTGGGCTAACTCCGAGCTAACTTTAAACTTAAAACAGTGTCCAGTCTCATTGATCTATATTTAACCACAGTGCTGTGTCTTAAATTCGGAGATCCTAGTAAAATTGTACGTGTTACCACAATAATTATAATAATTACATCTTAGTATTACATTTATGAAATAAAATTATTCTTAGCAATTAGTTGTTAACACATATTTTGTTGTTTGGAAACAAATGTTAATGTTCAAACATTTCTGATATGTCTGAAAACGTGTCATGTTCCAATGTAAAATGTAAAAATTATTTACAAATAAATGTAGCTAGATAAAAACAGTATTTACATTGCATGAATAATTTTCATTGGGTTTAGAGTGTAGTATGTATACATAGGTACATACAACTCTTTGGTGCACATAATATGAATTCCGTTCTTTTTTCAATAGAAAATTAAATAGGGATAAATGTTCAAAATTATTATTCGGTTATACTTTCTATATTTTATAAAAATACTACATATGTACAATATATATCGAACTATATGTATATGTACATAGATGTCTATGTATGTGTAAGTGATGATTCATAATGAAAAATTATGTACAATGTAATTCATTTGAAATTTATTGTATTAGATTATTATCGTATTAATATCGAAGAAATCATTTTCCCGTAATCTAAACAGTTTAATAGTAATAAAAAAAGGAATAATATTACTTTTAGAGTGGGGTTGGTTATTGATTTCCGTGTAGGTGCCATGTTGGGAGGGAATACGTTAGTGTACGTGAGACTGTCTCTCAGTAGCACCGTACGCGATAGCCTACAGAGAATATAAATAGGAGGGGTAGTTGCACCATTGACCCAGTGTTGAGTTGACATACGGTCAGTTCAGTCACTCGAACGTTAATCATCTTTATAAGCTTTTCCAAATTTTTTATTCGTAATCTGTAAATTGTTAAACGTCGTAGAAAATTTCAGTAAAACTCAACAATCTAATGCAATCCAAACCACTGCCCTTTCTTACCTACGTTCCAACAATCATACGACTTTATATCTAGTGCGTTTACGTATCGTTGTAACGTTTTTCTAACGAAAATTCTACGAAGATACTTTGTGTCCAATAACGAGTTGACATTTGCAAATATAGTGTTGCAAATTGATTTGATGATACTCGCCAGCAATGATAAAGTAATGTGCAACGATAATCGAGCCTTAGTAGCAGTCAATTCTTTTAATGAAAGTATACTTTCGATGCCAGAAATTTAATATCTATATAGTTGACCTACATTTGTTTCGCCGAGGAGAACATACTGACATCCCAGTGAGTTGTTTTAAGATTTTTCTAACTTGTAATTTGAAGCAGCATGTCGGAAACAGCAGGAATATCACAGGGGCTGGGCAACCCTTACAAAATTGTTGATCATGCTAGAGAAAAGCGTAAGGGCATCACTGCATCTTCTCTGAAAGAGTTAACTAGTATCGCAAGAAGTCGTTTGTCGTTACCCTTGGATGCAGAACTCACAATAGTTTTAGAACAAGATGGTAATATAATACGACAGTTTATTTTGATTCAAAGTTTCCTTGTTGCCACTGTACAAACATGGATATCGTTAACATGTCTTTTACTTGTTTCTTTTTCTATAGGCACAGAAGTAGATGACGAAGAATATTTTGCAACATTAGAAAGAAACACTAGTTTAATGGTTCTACATGGAGATCAAAAATGGATAGCAGCTGGAAGTAGTAAAGCTGCTTCTCGGTATATTGTCGTGGATGATGTTGACAACATAGAAAGTGGTTTAAGAGGAGACGAGCTAAGAAGACATAGACCACCGATAGAACCATTGGTTTCATCATTGCACGGTGACCCGTCGCATATATCGTTGCTAGGTGGAAGCGATTTAGAATTATTGAGCGATATGGATCCAGACAGTTTAGCTGATATAGTGCCAGACAGGTAAACGAAATCAAATTTAACAGTTGTTTATCAGTCATTTAATTCATATAATTAAGGTATCATTACTCGTTTGACAAATTATTTCAGAATCTTCTTGGAGCAGTTGAAAGAGGCTTCGGGCAGATTTTTGGCTGAAAAGCGACAAGCACAAGAGTCTATGGCTCTTCTTCAGATGTATGCGAGCGGCGGGGAGATGGAGCGAGCGTAGGCCATGTGGGGGGGTGGGCGCCCTCACATTGGCCAACATGTACCGAGTGCGACGTCGCATATTTTACAAAGGTCGCCAACTACAACAAACACTAATCCTTTTCTGGAATTGAGCCCATAACACATTCATAGTGCAATATTCTATTGCGCTACCTTCTACCATCATGTACCATTCTGAAAATTGAATGTTTGCATCAATGGAGATATTGAGATTCTTCTATTTGAAAAGATACAATGAGGATAGACAGAAAATGCAGGAACTAAAAAGTTCCTATGTCTGGCGGATGGCCGAAAATTATTTCTGAAGTATTTGCAAATATCTACTAAATATGTGAACACATAAATTTATTAGCGAGAAAGGAAATCCATTGAAAGTTGATGCTTGTCCATACTATAAGTTAATATTCTAACAGTATGTATAGTTATACTTTACATTAATAGTAAATTATTTTTAGCAACTTCCTTTTTATTTTCTGCAAATCAGTGGCACAAATATTTGCGTCAGTGTTACTTATTTTGTAGAATGTGGCATAAGGAATTGCTTTCCTGTAACATGAGGTCTTAAATACACACGCATAGTCGCGTACAATGCAATTTAGCAGTTAAATAATCTGAATGTATCACGTAAACCAAAACTATATAGAAATATTATGTCAAAGAAAACATTCCGTCACGATGTTGTCATATCAGTATTAGCAAAAGGACGACACGTTTGGTTTATGAACTTTTGTACGTAGATATATTACACCAAGCTTTAGTTCAACGAAGATTGATGAAATGTTTAAGACTGAATTTATAGAGAAAGAGTGCATCCCCATTACAATCACCAATTCATTATACACTAAATTTAGTGTTGTAATAGAAGAGAAAAAAAAACAATATCAGCCTTTGATACCAAACAAAGTTATGCATTTAATAAAAAAAAAAAAAAGAAATTGCAGGAAATGGAGAAAATATGTGCGCAAAATTTGTGTTTCTGAAAAGATTAGGCATATGCAAAGTAAGTTATATAATAAAATAAAGATTATGTCGTTGTATCTGTACTTATAATAAGAATGAGAAGACAATTTCTTCGTATTCTAAAATACTAACCTACCATTTAAAATCTGTAAAAACAATACCATGGATTTGACGAACGTGTCAAGTCTTCGTTGCTTATGTTTACTCTTTACAGAAACATTCTTATTAAAATATCGTGACATTCTTTGATATATACCTCAATATCTGTATATTACGAAATAATGTCCAGATTTATTGTCATTCGGATATTTAAAATGCAACGATCCAGCATATGAATGCGCAAGTACATTTCAAATTTGTTCTTTACGTCGTGTTTAACGATCTTTCTTTACGTTATATCGGAAGAAGCAATGTTTCAATTAAATTTTAAGATGCGCTAGGAAACAATTAATATATTTAATAGAACTGCCAATGAAAGAGAACAACTAATGCTCAATATAATAATATATCCTACCCACCAAATCCTGTGAGAATAGCATGTATATTATTTTTCTTTTCTCTTAATTGCATGGTGTCTAACATATTTATACTCACTCATCATATTACACTATTCTCCTTTTTTCATATTATCATTGTTACCACTATTATTATCTTATGTTCCTCCTTAAGTATTATGTACATTTTACATATGTATATACTTGTGAAAATTAAGTTTTAACGGAATGTAGGAAGTTGACATCCATAAGCTGATGCAAGACGTTTGAAGTATCTTTTGTTCGAATGCAGGCACTTCGCAACTGACAGACCGCTTCTTGAAGAATCAATTCACTTTTTAACAGTTGTCGATTAACGCATGACAAGTCTTGCGTGGCGGCGTCGATTGTACCCTCGATCATTTGCACAAGATCTTTGTCCAATGTTTTGTTGCATTCGTCTGTTTCATTACAAAATTTATTAATTAAGGTATCGAGTACCGTTTCTTTGGAAAAATCAGTGTTATAGACTATTCGTGCAATATGAATATAAAGTAATTCAAATGCAAAATGCTTGTAAGCGATTAATGTTTTAGAGTGACAGAAACCAGCCTGAATCTATAAGAACATTATTCGTTAAATTACGTTAAAATACATTCTTCTGCATCAGAATTATTAGATGGTATATTAGAATAGTTCTGCACATTGTATTACTATAGTATTAATAAAATGATGTTAACAAACTTTAATATATGGAAAGGAGTTGTGTACTTACATAATTTCTTGTGTAGCAAACTGTTATATCTGATGGAATATTTTTTTGATTTTGGTATTTTGATGTCAGTATAAGGCATACATGCTATGGCATCTACTGCTCCGCTAATGCTGCTTAAACTTGTTCCATCTGGTCAGAGTAATTGTGTGTTAGGGGAAAGTTATTTTTTCAAAAAAATACATTGCAAAGAGAATAATCTTACCATCGTCGGATTCGGGTGCCTCACCAGAAATTATAGTGCCACAATAATTAAGATTTCGCGTAGAAGAAAATTCCATACCCTAAATAAAGCATTACAATTATTCCATAAATTTCTTTGTATATTTATATTTGATTAAGATAATATGTAAAGCAATATAAGAGTATCATACAGTGGCAACATTTGCACTATCGTCATCAGATTCTGGAGCTTCTCCAGAGACAACGACAGCCTTCATATCCATGTTGTGTAATAGTTCCAAAGATGAAATTTGGAAAAATTCGTATATCTCCTCAACAAAGAATTATAAATTGGAACTTAGAAGTCTTGAACGCTGAAAAAAATCAATTGCAAATCAACAAAGCAAAAAATTATTTCGCATTTTTATATATATATAAATACACGCGCGCGCGCACGCACGCACACACACGCACACACATGTATGTATATGTGGTCCCTTTAGCAATGTATAACAAAATGAAGATGACTTTTTTATGTAAGTAGTTAATAAAAACATTGCGATACAAGAATGATTTAAAATAAAAATTATCCTAACCTGTACCGTTCTGGTGAAATTCAATAATTCGTGTAAGAAAAGACTAAGGTCTCCATATTATATTGCACATATTTCTATTTTTAAATATCTAAATTATTTTTCAAGACAAATCAATGTTAACTTCCTTCGTATACAAATTGTACATCTACAAACAATTACATATACGTTATACATATTTCTAACCGCGATCCTCTATCGCGTAAGTAAACTGTTTGCTACAAAATTTAGTTTGACAAGATTTCAAAACAAACAGTTCTTATACGTGTATCAAGTGTATCATCGTTGCTAACGCGATCATGTAGTCAATTTTCTCTCAAGATTTCATAATGAGTACGATAAATAAATAATACAGTAATGGGTCCTACTCCCGCACACCTCCAGACCGCAGCTCGATCTGTTAGCGAGGGTTAATATAGAAATTTTCTTTGTTCTGATTGGTTTGCAATTTACTGCGTGTTGTCGCCACAACTGGTAAGCCAGTGCTGCCATCATAGTCAAAATAAAGGAAGGAAATCAGCGAGCGAGCAAGAGAGCATGAAATCAGCACAACTACATGTGGAACAAGACACACCGACGAGCGATGTAGCTTGTCTCACTCTACTACCGTGTTTGCGGTCTTACTCTTTTCGCGCATTCGTATCAGTGGTCAGTAGTCAACTATAACCTTGTCATAACAACTTTTAATTGTTGGATTCACGCCAATATAATGATAACCTTACCCAGATCTTGTGAATTTGTCAAAACATTTCCAGGGAACATATTTATCTCAAAGTACATTGAACAGCTTTCGCAAATACTCTGGACGCAACAGATTTCATTTCTTTAAAAGTTGAAACTCCTTTGCAAATAGAACTTCACGACGCGTGCCTCAGGTGGCGCGCCAACCGAACGAATGCGCGGAAAGTGTGAGGTTCCAAGCACGGCAAAGTAAGGCAAGCTAGGTTTCCTATCCATGTGCACACATCCATATAACGGATGGGCATCATTCTGTTTCTCTCAATCATATCTCGTTCTCTTTCTACAATATTTTTGCGGGGCTGGACGAGTAGTAAAATGATGGGGATGTGCAAGCCAGTTTAGGGAGCGCGAAAAGTGTGCAGGAGTAGGACCCATTACTGTATATTGTTTCTGTTTATAGGCATTTTAATCAAATATACATATTTGTATACACACACACACATATAATATACATATATACATATACACTCATAGTAACGAGCATACAAAATATTTGCCAACTAAAAAAACCGGAAAATTATGAAACAGTATAAATATATGAAGATGTAATATACACAGAAATTTTCTGTTGCCCAAATTATATACACCAAGCTTTCACCATTTTCTGAATTTCCCTGCATTGTGTTCTTCCCTATATGAAATACATGGTATCAACCACGTAAAATGTCCAATTCTTCGGGGGTAACATGCATCCTTAATTCTTTCTCGCGTATCACATCTTGAATTTGTGTAAGTAGCTGAGGTGCAACTTCAGCTGCATCGATATATATACTCCTGGCCCAGGGGCATTGCGCTACACTATTATGATATACTTCTTCTCCCTTTTTTTCGCATAAATTATATTCTCTGAGAAGGAGCATATACAATCTCCATAACAAGGGACAACACCTGGTTGTTTGTTCTCTGTAAATATGAATATTTATTTCCCATTTATCTAATATCTACACATGAAATGCAAAAAATGAAGAGAATTTCATTGAAAACATACGATGCAAGAATTTGATGGAAATTCAATAACTTATTTAATGCTGCATTCATACTGACGGAGTCTTCACGTGCTCTTAAGAAATGAATACGTTTACGATTAGCTAAACACATAGCAAATGCTCTCCACAACGAAAATTTTGTGTTCTGGCTATTAAACTTCCAAATTGGTGAGTTACTCTGTTGAATTGTAAGAACAAAATTTGTCTAGAAATAAAATGTTAGATATCGAAGGTTACTTATCTTTAGAATGTAGTACTCTTTACCTCAATACATGCCAACATTGAAAGAGCAGAGAAGTTATTTGGATATAAGTTTAACATTTCGTTTAATATACTTTTCAAAATGCTTATTTCTTGAAATCGTTTGTAATGCAGTTGCAAAATTGCAATTTGACTTTCGTATAATATTTCCTGAAACAAATGTAGCATATGTAATATGTTGAATGTATACATATAGTAGTCTGATGAACTGCACTACTACCTGCATACAACGACAGTTTTTAAAGTGATTTATGAAATCTGCAAACATATTTGCTACTTTACTAATATCGAAGCTCTCTGTGTACAACAAGTACGCATAACATACGATCGCGTCGCATTTCAGATTTGGTAAGAAGTATGTGTCCGTTCCATCGTTTCCAGGAATTTCTTGCAAAATACTTTCCACGTAATTTTCTAAATATATTTTGGCACGTTCAAGTTGATTTCCGTCGGCCTCGATAACCATTTGTTTAATAACGTTCAATATCCGAATTCTATGTGTTTCTTTGTACGTATTAGTGTCAAGTAAAATTTCAATGAATGTTCGATATAAACTGAAGAGTGCCGTTTTCTCGTCAGAATCAGATATTACCGACGGACAAGAGTATTGAGACTTAATCGCCGTTTCCAAAATATTCACACAATTATCAAATCTTCCCATTTCTTTTTCTATTAACGCATATTCTTTGTAAAAATGTAAATTGTTCCTATTCTCCTCTTTCTTCAAGAATACTTTTAATGTTGTCTTCAGTTTCTTCCATCTATAAAAAAAAAAACATGCAATTTATGCTAGTGTGAATTGTTGTACTCAACAGACGAGTGAAAGGAACTGTACTTGTTGTCATATTTTAAAGAGTCATCTTTGCGAAGAAAAATGAGCAATCTCTCGAATCGTAACCACCAAATATATATGCTTGTACGTTGCAAAGGCGGTAAATTTTCGGCTATCGTAGAAAACGTGTCCCGTATAAAATCCAGATAGGATTCCTGTGCAGGATGAAATCTAAGATATTGAGGACCTGATGTTAATCCTCCTTCTAGTATACCATTCAATAATTCTCTTCTTTCGTTATTCCCAGTCATTTCACTTGCTACAGGATAAGCAAAAGGAAGTAATACTTCTGAAGTCTCTATGCTCCATTCAAATTTGTTTAAGCATAACATCTGTAATGCAACAAAACATATAGATGATACTTTCTATAGTATAGAAAATAAGATATGTATACTTTTACCTGTAACATATAATCTCGAGTAGGTAGAAGTGGCACTTTAAGTAGAAGTAGCATATGTACCGCCATTTGGAAATTCAAATTTCGTGATAATATAGGATGTACAAAATCGGCAACATCGTCGGGTAAGACGAATCTTCGAGAATCTCCAGTTAATTCCAATTCGTCCCTGCTGACACTGATCCAGTGACAATTTTCTCTTAACGATTCTGTTCTTTGCCACAGTTGATTGAGTGGTAATCTCGACATTAATATTACCTCTTCCATTCCAACTGCAAATTGTAAGTCAGTAGTAATATTGAGCAGAACAGGAGTAGCGTTAATATTTTGCAATGATTCATACTTAATTTCTTTTCATCTATTGTTTTTTGAAAGGATAGACTGTCCTTTCCTAAGCTGAGATTCAAACTGAGATTCAAACGTATCGTTTCCCACATTTGTTCCCAAAGTCCAGTGTGTCTCAGAAACATTAGGCACCAACACAACATTTCTGTTGGTATTAAATAAAGTTTAAATAATATTATCTAACTGAATGCATTGCAAGAATCAAAGTAAACCATAGGTTTCTGCGCAACGTACCTAATAATCCTTCGTCGTATACTCGAGGATTCATTCTAGCTTTTTGTTTTAAAACACAAAAACATTTTGAATATAAATCCAATACTTTTGGGACAGTGCATATTGCGATGGAAGTTTGTGTAGCCATAATAAGTCCTTGCCATAAAATTATGTTTCCTGAATCCTTGTTTACTAATGTTTCAAGCTGTTTTGAAAATTCATCGGCTGGTGATAACTCTTCCATTAAAAATAATTTTAACTTTAGCAACTGAGTGGAGTCTACATTTTTTTCTAAAGCTTTCTCAACAATAGATAATTTTTTCATTGTTGCTGCTCTATGAACATCCTTTGTTGTTTCATACTTTTGAAAATACTCCAACGTGTCCTATTGCATAAAATGTTACTCTTGTAAAAGACATTGACAATTCTGAGAAAATAATAGGAGGCGTACCTGAAATTCGATGTATTCGATCCATAGTTTAACATTGCTTGGATCATTTGTTAACTTTTCATTATATTCTTTAGTTTTAGTTCTTTGTAATTCTTCAAAGACACTGTTTGACGAAGAAAGATATTCTATTTCTTTAAACGGATCACACCTGAACTCCTTTGTAATATTATTACTTTTTTTCTTATGTTTATCTATAAGATCTATGTTATTCACATAGTATCTTTCGTAAGAATCCTTTTTCTGATGCTTGCACGATATAAAACCAAGGGAATTTTTCCGAATACTATAGTATGGTCTAGCTCTAGAACAAAGTGTCTCTACAGTGCTATTTCCCTTATCTCGATGTTTATCTTCAAAATATATATTTTCCACTTCCTGCTTATAATGTGTTTTCTCTGTCGTTCCATACTTTCTTTTTTCTTTCTTTCTCTTTTTAATATGTTTCTGATGTTTTCTTCCTTTGTACACAGACCTCTCTTTACTCGACGATATAACACTGTGGAGAATCTGTTTTTTATCCAAGGAAGACACTTCAGTTCCATCTTCATTCGAAGAATCTGAAGGGAGATCTATAAAATTTTTAGATGAAATCTGATCTAAACAACTACCATTTTCTAACCAACTGCTCGATACATCGCCTACAATTACAAAACAGTTACATTATATGAAAATCGTATTATAAGTTATAAACAGAATATGAACATTCATGCGTTTATAACGTATATGAAACTAATAAATACAAGAAAGGATTTGGCATTAGCAAGATGGAAATTAGATAAAAATTTGCCGTTTACGATATAATGTTACGCATTTTACTAACCTTGTAAAAGACTTTCTGGTTTACCCGATGCCAAAGGTTCGTTTGTCTCAACGGAATAAGCAGGAAATAAGGACATGCTTTGGCAATGTATACTTTCGATACTTGTGTATATAGAAACAACATGGACCAATTCCTAACCCCTGTGAACCTGACTCACCATAATAATCAATATTAATGAAACGTAGCTCAGAAAATTGCACTTTAATTTCTCATTTATCCTTCTTAAGAAATATATACCCGACAAACTTTTCCGAGTCTTTTAGGAACTTTTATGATAGGCTGCCGACTTCTAATAATACGTAATTTCTGAAATAATCCATAAAATGTGCTGCGTACGACCTATCAAATAATTGCTCTAATCATTATTTAACGATAATCAGCAATTAGAGAACAATTCTTTGGTAGGTCACACATCACACATACATGATATCGATGCAGCAGATGCCCCTGAACAATTCTGTGCTCTTGATTTATGCCCTAATTTTTGGCATAATGGATGCTTTTACACGACGCTACATTCGTTTTTCATACGTAGTCGATTGCAGCGCCAGTGGTGGAAAATTAGTGCAGTGGCGAAAAATTTAAACTGTTGGCCAAATTTACCGACAGTCGATTTAGGTTAACAGTTTGTGCGTTCTGCCACTACCCCGACTGGCACAGTACAAACAAAAAAGTGAAAAAACTGGTATGCACA